>SEMN01000159.1:600000-1021737 GCA_005408345.1 Macquaria australasica
TCCTGTCTCAAAAAGATGCAGAAAAACTAGTCCATGCATTTGTTACATCTAGGCTGGATTATTGCAACTCTCTATTATCAGGCTGCCCCAATAAGTCCCTTAAGACTCTCCAGCTGATCCAGAATGCTGCGGCACGTTTACTGACAAGAACCAGAAAAAGAGATCATATTTCTCCAATATTAGCTTCTCTACACTGGCTCCCTGTAAAATCCAGAATAGAATTTAAAATCCTTCTCCTCACCTTCAAAGCCCTAAATGGTCAGGCACCATCATATCTTAAAGAGCTCATAGTACCCTATTACCCCACTAGAGCACTGCGCTCCCAGAATGCAGGGTTCCATGTGGTTCCTAGAGTATCTAAAAGTAGAATGGGAGCCAGAGCCTTCAGCTATCTAGCTCCTCTCCTGTGGAACCAGATCCCAGTTTGTGTACGGGAGGCGGACAACCTCCTTACATTTAAGAGTAGGCTTAAGACTTTCCTCTTTGATAAAGCTTATAGCCACCCCTTAGTTATGCTGCTATAGGCCTAGACTGCTGGGAGACTTCCTATGATGCACTGAGCTCCTCTCTCCTCCTCTTCCTCTCCATCTGTACGCCCTCATATCCCATCAATGCTTGTTACTAATTCAACTTCTTCCCGTAGTTGTGTGCTTTCTCTCTCTCTCTCTCTCTCTCTCTCTCTCTCCCCTTCTGTTGCTTTCTGCAGGTGTTTCTGCCTCTGGAGCTGTAGAGTCTGGGTCTGTGGTTGCTGCCGCCTGCTGCCCCCGTGCTCCTGCTCTGCACCCGCTGCTGCTATTGCTGTTGTTGCTGTTATTAGTATTGCTATTATAATGTTGCTCTTAGTGTTGTTTCTGTTGGTGTTAACATCAATGCCATTACCACAACTATTGCTTTACATCCCTATGTGGAACTGTACTGTGCTGCTGTATGTTCTCTTTCCTCCCGCTCTCTCTCTCCTGCTCCCCCCTCCCCCTTCAACCCAACCGGTTGAGGCAGATGACCGCCCACCTAGAGCCTGGTTCTGCTCGAGGTATCTTCCTGTTAAAATTGAGTTTTTCCTTGCCACTGTCGCCTAGTGTTTGCTCATGGTGGGAACTGTTGGGTCTCTGTAAATATAAATATAAATATAAATATAAAGAGTCGGTCTAGACCTGCTCTACTTGAAAAAGTGCCCTGAGATAACTTTGTTATGATATGGCGCTATATAAATAAAACTGAATTGAAACTGAAGCATTTTTTTGGTGTCCTCTAAACAAATGTGCCTGTAAAATGAAACCAGAATTGAAAATCCCTTCAGGCACTGGAGTATCCAGGTATAATATTAAAGGGGCACTCAACTGATTTTATACATGAAGATCAGTTTACGTGTGACGAGGAGTACTACTCAGCCTGTGAAAACAGTTATATAATGCTTTCTGTGGCTCTGGGGGAGCCTTGATGATATAGTGATGTCACCACGGTTACTGTATCTCAGTTTTGGCTTGAGACTTTTAAATCTTTTGCAAAAAGTCTGTGATAAAAACTGGGAGTGTGGTGTTTGAAAGACTTTTTTGGCTTCACTTTTACGGAGCTGTCATGGCGTCCATCTTTATATACAGTCTATGAAAGATACTATTGAGATGCATTATGGGAAGTGTAGGAGCAGCCAGGGTTTTTGGGGTGTGACTCTTACAAAGAAAGTCACACAAAAGTCAGGACATCTGTGCCTCTGTTGCCTCCCCCCCAATAAGACCTTCATGCTGCAGGAAATGCTTGGTACACTGACAGGACCCACTTAGAAACCTCTTTTCCAAGTCATGGTGGTTGAGCATGTGATCCATTTAATTATACACAAACAAGTTGAACAATCTAGTGAGATGAATAAAAACAATTATATAGGAAAATGTGTTGTGATCCACTGTATTTAAAAAAGAAAAAAATGCATAGCTAATGCATTGCAGCAGTGGAGCACTGCACACTGATTTCAAAGGGAGCCTTTCTTCCTGATAGCTGATGGCTGCAGCAGAGCTTGGGGCTACTGTGATGGAAGCGCATAGCTGTGTGGATCAGTAAAACAATATGCGAGTCTCTGCTCTGAAACTTTCATCATGAACTCTAATACTTTACTGTGTTTGTCAGTGCAGTCTTTGTTTAGACAAGAAGAGCCGAGCCCTGAGAACAGCAGGCTACTGAGGGCCTGCCGCAGAGTGTGATACCAATGGCTACGGATAGCATATGGCACTGGGAACTAGATACAACACAAACAAACACAGGACACTGGGATGGGCAGGCACAGACGATGGGATTACATAGGCTGTATAATGTGTGTGTGTGTGTGTGCAGCTGAGCATGTGTAGCTTATAGTTTTCACCACCAAATGTCAGTATTTTGATAATGCTGACAAAGACTGAATTCAATGTCAAAAAGAAATGCCAGTGTCACTTATCAGATCATATACACGTGGATAGGGATAGGTAAATTATTAATGAGGGGAATGTGACGGACACATCAGCCCGTGGCTTGTGACACTGCTGTTAGCATCACATTCCTAATGTACAATGAAGTGTCCAGACATAAGAAGATAATGGATGAGGCAGAGGTGAAGAAATGCCACGATGCAAGGTGAAGTGATGCTTCTCTGACAAGTCCATTACAGTATTTAATGTATCAGCACACATCAGAGAGTATTATCTTAATATACCACGGCCACTTACCAGAGGAAAAGAAAAACTGGAACATGTCTACTTTTCGTTTCTTTTCGATCCTTACTTTGTTTTTAAAATAATAATCTTGAAGATTTTCATTTAAATAAATGCCTGTTAAGTCACTATCAATTGCCAAATGAGGTAACACAATGGTGATTGAGCCTATGGCCCACTGATGAAAGCCCTCCACCGACGAACTGGGTGTCGGTGGAGACATTCCCGGAAAAAATGCTGTAAGTTACTGCTAATGTTACTGCTAAGTCACAGGAAATGCTATGTGTTTGTCAGTGAGATTAGCACTGACCACTATTGTTAATCAAAAACGCCTCTTCAAAACAAGACAGCGGTCATTTTCGCTCTTAGATGTAGAGTTGCAGGCGACAGGCTGCACACCTTCAAATTCTCAGTGATGTAACCAACTCCTTTCACTGTGCCCTGCTGTTCACAACCGTTGCAAACAGAATGGTGGAAAAAGGCTCTTGCCTGACTTCTTTATTAAAACTACAATAGTTTCTTTTGCCCAGAATTCTGGGACCTGTAGTATTAAGCAGGTGTCGCCAAATCAACCAGGATTGAAATCTTAAGGATTACAACTTAAAAAAAAGTTTTTAAATGTTTTTATAATTTTGTGTGGTCTCATTACCTTGTGTTTTCCTTTTAGTTTAAATATTCATAGCTCTGTATTAATGAATTTACTACTACCAATTCCGTATATATATTTTTAAGCTTATAGCCTTTGAATGTGTTTAGTTTTGTGATCAACAGTATTTTTCTTTCTTCCTATCTACTGCGTGTATCTGTTCATCTGGGTGGCAAGCTGCTGCATACAATTGCTCTTACAGGGATAAAGTCAAGTTGTATTGAAATGAATTGAACTACCTTGAAGTAGTAGAGCAAGGTTTATACAAGAGGGTCCCCGTTTAGTTTTTATGTCATACACGCAGTGACGCAACACATGTTTCTGCTGAAGGTTTCAGGCCATACCACTAATTGACACTGGTGGTGGTAACACGCCAAGGAATGTAGCAATGCGCCAACAAAGTTGAGGATAAAGGGCCTGCAAGCTAGCAAACAATACAGGATTTAAAAAGGACTTTGGCAAATGTTTCATGAGGAAGGAAATGCATTCAATGTGCAACGTGCATGTCTTATATACAGCATTTTGAATAGCCTTGTTGTTGAAAAGTAGGAGGAGCTGCTGGTTCTGGAAGTATTTTCCCCCAACGTAAATTAATGTTCAAAAACATGAGTCTCCTGGATAATTTAACATAATTTATTTTTTGGCATGATGGATGGCTCTAAATACTACAATGCCTATGAGCTTTAGCTGCCATTGCTACAGAGAAGTAGTTAGAGGTGTGAATCAGAGCTGTGGCTGTGATTGGGTGTTGCAGTTTGGAACAAAATACCATACCAGAGATTGGATGAACCATCTGTCTATCACCATCTATTACG
Organism: Macquaria australasica; assembly: GCA_005408345.1. Lineage (NCBI taxonomy): Eukaryota > Metazoa > Chordata > Actinopteri > Centrarchiformes > Percichthyidae > Macquaria > Macquaria australasica. The sequence goes on from SEMN01000159.1 coordinate 604,140, forward strand.
GGCTAACTTCAACCAGTCAGATCAACGAACCACATGACGAAGCCCATGCCAGTCGGGAGAAGAGCGAAAACATCTTTTCCATGGAGAAAAGCCTTCAGTGGCGTTCTTTGCTCTTCTTTCAATGAAGAAATACCCTTCAGGTCTGATATAACTGATGCTATAGCAACATCTACGCTAACCTCTTTAGGAGCCATTGTCGCTTCTCGCTTTTGTCACACCTAAACCACGCCCATAGCTGCCAGTAGTTCTTCATAGGATGCTGATTGATCCAAATCACTGAGCTTTGGCCACCATCGCACTTGAAGCCTGGCAAGATGTATTCCTGCTTGATTGCGTCATCTCGCGAAGCCAGCTGCCTCGCAAGGTAATTTTTTTCCATGCCCATGTATCCAATCCAACCTAACTGGTGCCAAGAGCCAAATCAAATCCAAGTAAAGTATGTAGACATTACTGATGTTTTTCTTTGTTGTTCAAGAGACACTCTATATTTTACACTGAACCTTTTATCTGTCAGCTCATAACAATCCTTTCTTTGTGCATCTTTGACTATCAGAATCAAATTGAGAATGTTACATACACGACAATGCTGCTGGTGTAGTTGTTTAAAGGAGCTGTCGGGTGAAGGATTAGCATTAGCTGGAGCAGAAGTCTGGTGGATCATAGCCAGAAGAGAGAAAGGCAAGTGGGGTCTGACAAAAAGCAGGAAGCCCAAAGTCAGCCTGGCCCGGGGCGAAAGCTGCACTCCACAGGGACACAAACACACTGAACTCAAGCTCAAGTCTCTCTTGATAAACAATGAGTGAGAAAACACACATGTGGGCAGCACACATGAGCATACATGAAAATACATGCAGCACACATTGTGTTTGTAGAGGAGACGTTAAAGCCACGGGCCTGTTGTACAAAAGGATCCTTTGTTCTGTTTCTGAAACACACACACATACAGTATACACACACACACACAAATGTACACACACACACACCCAAAAAAACACGAGTGCTCCATGCATACCAGGCAGAGCAGACAGAGGCTGCAGGTTCAAGGCTGTCGGGGACTGTTGATGTCTGAAGGTTGCATCTATCTTATACATCTGTGTTGTCTCACTGGAGTACAGCTACACTGCATATCATCCTGTACATGCATCTAGTGTATCATGTTAGAGAGTGTGTGTGCATGTACACTGAGATAGAGAGTGAGATGTCGTATGTGTGCCGGGTCACCTTACAGCAGGTTCTGTCAGGAGGTGAAGATGAACTGTTTGGAGAGAAATGTCTTCTCTGTGTCAGTATATCAGTCTGGCAGTTTCATCCCTCCTCCACCCTGCCACCTTACATCTCTCACATACACTCCATTTTTATGTTGATGCCTCTGTGCAAACATGGAGACATCACAGAAATATGCAGGAATGTACAGTATATCAAAATGGAAACGCATACCCTCCCTTTTTTCCTTTTGTTAAAAATTACGTGTTGAACATTTTAAGTCTGTCATTAAAATGTAAATTTTGCAGCATTGAATTGAAAAATTCTGAAAATAAGACCCCCACTGAGTAGATCGGCACTGTCTATGAGCCACTACAGTGCATTTTACTTTAAGTTGCATTTGCAGGGAAATCAACTATCAAACAAATCAGCACAAAAAAAGAGAATTTTTTAAGCACTACTTTGGAACAAATACTTGCCTTGCCAAATTGATTGTCATTTAATTGTCCTAATAATTTTCATCTAGCACCACTACTAGCTTAAAACTTCCTTTTGACCTAGTAGTGGTGCTAGAATACAGTCTATTCTAATGTGTTTTGCTCAACCCCTTTTCTAGTGAGCCGTCAAAATGTTTAACCAATACACTTCCAAATGTACTGGGCAGACTGCCTTAAAATATATACTGAGCCATAATGCTCTATAGGGGATAAATCTGTATCACCCCATGACCTTTACTTTTACATTTTTAGCTACACAACTTGTAAAAAGCGGTGTTCAGTCCAACATTGTTTCTGTAGTCCAGTACATACATAATGCAGGTTATAATGAACATTTCAGCCTTTGGGACTGCTTAGAGCTCTCTGCTTTTAAAAAAACATACTTTACATTCAGTAAACATAGGGTGTACTGTCAATTTCTGAAGCATGCTGAGACAGAAACAGGACATTTTCTTCATTCATACTGGAAGCTGAAAAAAATGTGTATATGAGGAAAGATGTAAGAAACTAGAATATGAACAGATGGGGAGTGGAAACTATGGAAGAGGCAGCACTGGGTCAAGGCCCAGATCTAATTGAATAGATGAGATGAAAGGCAGATAGAGCTTTCTAAGTGATTTAAGGACTACAAGGTCAGACAGACCAGAAAGGACTGAGACTATTAATAATTAAAAACATCTACATGACTACAATCACAAGATGCTAGAGCTCTAATGTTAGATCAAGACACTATATTGCCATTTCATAAAAGGGCTAGAGCATTCATTTATATAAAGAGACTAAAAACAGCATTTAAAATGGGCAACCTTCATAAATTCCAAAGCTCTTACACAAACCAGTTTACTTGTTCTGAAGTATTTACTGTCAGGTATTGACATTCGCTAAACACCTCCCCCGAACAGTCACTGTCCAATCATAGCTTTGCATCCAAGCTTTGGATTTGTCCACATGCTGAAGAATGGGGTTGCAGATACTTTGCATTTAAAGAGTGTAGATGGTGGTGTCTTTTAGCCTCTTCAAAACCAAAACCACGAAAGTGAATGTGTAAGGAATGGATTAAACAGTGTGTTTGTCTGCTCTAACATGAGCTGCAATCCTTAGCATGCCCAGCTAACTATCTTACTCTTACCTACAGTAGTTACTTCATAGGTCAAGGAGCACATCATTAACTACATTACTACATTAGTTTGTGGAGTTTCAGGTTATGTTTAAAATAAAGCCCTGTTCACAACTAGCACATCCACTGTGTAATATTTCCCCAGTGTGGAAGCCAGCACTGGATGCTATCAGAGTTTAGGCTAACATTTGCAACTAAAGATTACGTTTGCCATTTAGTCCTCATTCTAAAAGCCGCTTCTCTTGTAATGTTAAAACAGAAACTTTACTGTTGAAAAATACGAACATGTATGTAAGCTAAGCAGCCAAACAGGGTTATGTTAGAATGAAATGCAGTCCGAAATATATTTTTCCTTGTCATACTAATGATACTAGGACTAGCTATCTCTACACAGCAATACAAGAACAGTGCTTTAGCCTCAGTCTTATAGCACGATATGATGTATGTAGCCATCGAGTGCATATCTAAGATCCTTTTACAGGATTTACATTTTTAAAAAGGCCCACTGGAAACAATAAAAAATAAGCTGGAGACAGTTTTCAACCAATTCGTGAAGCTAACGCTTAATTAGCTAGCTAGCTACAGCTGATGAAATCTGCCAGTTACGGTTGTCACTTCAGCTGTTTTCTGGCTTGAAATGAAAAGCTGCTTTCATGTACCTGTCTGATATCGTTGTTTCAAAAATTACAAAAATTTTTAAAAGTCAAATCAGTCCCCGTTATCACCTTAAACTGCATATTTGCCGTGGGAGAACGGAAAGCTTAGCAACAGCAGGGTTGCCGTCTTTGGGAACCTGGCTGGAGTGAGATTTTGATGCCACGGCCCCTGGGCTTAATCATGCACTTTACCACGTGCACATATGGACTCGATTCACCATCAGGGTTTAAAAAAGTATGCACCTTATACATGTGGAGAGAGTGGGACCTTATATTGTAAGATTTAACAATACAGCCTGACTACACCACCCTGGGAAATGCTCACAATTTCACAATATTAGACACACACTAACCCTAAAACGGGCACACAGGTTCATTCACTAATGAAAGTCAAAGACGTGTTGTTTCCACTATCAAAACTACACCGTTTTATTGAATGTTCAAGTAGCAAGAACCAGAAAGAAACAAAAGAACACAAGAACCTAACATACTCCAGACACATGGCCAATACATGAACACACACAGAGACAAATGTACACATGAACACACACTCTTTCACTCACTAGCTTGCTTGAACTGCCAGAACAGCTGTCAACAAGGCGATAAGCATCGCACACATATCGCGGACCAAACAGAGTAATTTAAGAGCCCACACTCATAGAATGGGGGTTACAGTACGTAACCAACAGTACGTGCGCTCGCCTGTTCATCTCTGTTGCTGTCGCAGGAGCATGAGAGTTGGCAACACTGCAACAGGCATAGCAACAGTAACTAAGAGTTAAGATAATTGTTAAATTTACAGTCAATGTAAATGCAGTTGCAAAGCTATAGTCTAGATAATGTTGAGAATTAGTCAGTACAAGGACAAAAGCACTGACTGAAAGACTGACCGACCTATGATGAACACAGAGCTGTGGAAATAATTCCAGATCCATTTTTTAGTTTCACCATATCTGTATTCTGACTGCGATAAATGGGTTTTTACTTGTAAACTGAAAATAGAGGTATTATCCTTTAAATACCTGCTGTCAACCAGTGAAGTCAAGGTCTTTTTTTTTATTACAGTACTAATTTAAAGTATGAATACTGTATATTGCAGAGGTCCTCTGTCTGCCATTCTCTATTCAAGAGGCACTAAATCTAAAACAATGTGATTCATCTGGCTTTTCATGGAGAGTTTTTATGTCTAAAGCTGCTTCACAGTTTTTCCTCACTAACAAGGGTAAAACATTTTGGCATAGAAATTGTCAAATTTGAAGATGCTCTATACTGGCAGAGATTACTGACAATGCATGGTGTCTATGTGCAACTTCAAACCACTGGAACACTATTCAAAACACACTGTATACACAAGCAATATCAGCGCTTTAGAAAGAAACACAAATCAAATCACTGGAGCTTTTATTCCCTGTTGATGTGTCAGAATAGCACAAGCACGGCTGTGAGCTATTACTAATAATATAGATGGGATAATACATCTGGGAATTTGAGTTACTGACAATCCAAGACAAAACATTTACAACAAGAGTGTGAGGTAACGCCTCTCTGTCTGAGTGTCTGTCTGACTCTGTCTAGTCCTCTGTCTTATTCTTGTGCTGCTTGCCCCACCCCGTTCACACACAATTTCTCTGAGACTGTGGCTCAGGAGGTACCCCAAATTGCTCCCCATTTTCAGGCCAGCACCTTGCATGGTAGCTCGCTGCCATCGATGTGTGTGTGAATGGGAGAATTAGAGGCAAAATTGTAAAGCGCTATATAAATGCAGCCATTTACTCTCTTTTAAAAAAATAAAAACCTAAGAAAACAATCTAATATGCATGTATGCATGTTTACGGATGTGCCCACATTTAGAAAAAAAAAGGTCTAACATGGCCATGCACAGACCCACACACAAACACACACATGTTCAAATACACAGAAATCTTGGCTCAGGACAGCCGGTCTTAGTCTGTAATTACCTTATTTGACACTCAGTAGATGGCATTTGCTTGCATACATTCGCACCCTCCCACACAAACACACAAGCAACAGACCCATATGCATCAAACCAAAGGTGCACACACACATTCACACTCTAACACACACACAAATCAACTCTGCATCCACCCTCAGCAGCCAGCTTCAGTGTCTGAGACATATGGTGAAGGTCAGGCAGACAGAGACAGGCCATTTAAATTAAACACTAATTATTATGGTGTGATTATCATTTTATTGCTGAAGACTGTCAGTTTCAGTTGGACTGGCAATCATAATGTGTTTATATGCAAGCTCTGATGTTAAAGGCAGAATGAGTAGGATTTGTCAGCTGCGGTTTGTGAACACAAAATTCAAAGTTGGCCCTTCCTCCCCAGCTCAACCACACCAGAAGCACACGTCCCCTGACCAAGGTTGCCAGACCACAGCCCAGTGTACCACCTGCAGCAACACCTACCTACATAAGGCAGCGACTCAGGAGCAGTGTACCTGACTACCTGCGGGAAAATGAGTAATGAGGCATCTTGCAAATAATTTATTAAATAATGTGTTTATAGTGTGTTAATTACATTTTTTATATGAACGGCTACGCTAACAGTTGGATGACTGGTTCTAATTAGCCAGCGAGTTTAGCGATCTTCAGTCTAGCTAGCTAATAGGCATAGTAGTAATAGACAATAATTACTCGTCATGATAATAACGTAATTACAATGCCTAGTAATCTGTCGAGTTACAAACAGCAATCAACAAGCCAACAGCAACATTTGCTAATTGTTTTCTGTGTCCAGATAGGAGAATTTAGCGGAACTTCGGACTCAGGTGACACCGATTACAGTGTCGGCCTGGGCAGAACAGAGCCCCGGGGGAGAACAGGCTGAGGAGTGAGGCAGAGGCAGAGGCAGAGCGACCCACACTCACTGCCCAGAGGTTGATGCCCAGAAACTTCCAGAACACAGCAAAATAGGAAAACACAGGCAGAGGGCGGGGTCTCTGCAGATAGAGACACTGCCACACACTTCTAGTAGGTCATAAGTGCTATCTATTGTTTTTTAGGAAAATCCTGCTCATTCTGCCTTTAAAGTTAAAACCTTTTTGATACCATTTATGGTTGGCATTTTTCAGCAATAGCTACGTCATGTATAAATATTCTGTAATTACCTCTATAGCAGTTGTCATCACTAGTAGAGTCTGCCTTTGCACAAGGGATTCACAGGAAACAATGCAATCACGTACTGGACGTGCTGCACAACACAAAAGCTAGCGCGTGCTTGTATTATCGTGTTGAACAACATTGCTGACTTTTTTTTTTAATAAACCTGATACAATGGATCCTCTCAGCCCATGGTTGTTTGCATTGTAATGGGATACACTAGTTGCTCTTTTTTCAGTGCATTTCTATAACGGTTGCATGCTTGTCATCACCATGAGGCTGCCAAGAAACCACAACTTATCATTTTCACATTTCTGTTTGTGTGTATGGATTAAACAAACAAGATACCCATGTTAGTGAGCTTTAAATGTGCTGTTTTAACTTTGACAGAGCCAGGCTAGCTGTTTCCCCCTGCTTCCAGTCTTTATGCTAAGCTAAGCTAAGCTAATCGCTCTTGGCACTATCTCCATACTTAGTACACAGACTTGAGAGTGGTATCAATCTTTTCATCTAAAATTGAATAAGCCTATTTCCCAAAATGACGATACTAACTTAATAATTATAGTTATTATTTTTTTTATCATTTCATTTCTGTCTAAATCTGTTATGTGTCTTTTTAAAGTTGCACTGATATGAACAGTGGATCAAATGACTGTGTAATCTCAACAGTGAGTAATTATCATCTCTCTGCAGGACCGCTTTAGCATCTTTCAACTTATTGTTTTGGGGTTCTTTTGCAGGAAGCTCTAATAAAACTGCCTGCCCAGCACAAAACAGCAGACAAACAAAGTTACTGTCAAGTTCCCTGAAGTGTTCTGCTTAGCATCTGCTTGAACTTGAAAAGCCAATGAATGATCACAGAGGACACATGGACCAACTCAATTCTTCTTTGGTTTTTATTTTAGTTAGGGCAGATTATCAGTTGATGAGATTTGTTAGTTTAGTTAATCAGTTAGGTTGATAACCTTAATAAAAAGAAAAGAAATAAAGCAGATATCAATATCATTCATATCATCAAATAAACAGCTATATCTATCACATTAAGGATTAGCAATGTGTAAATGAAACAAGTGGCAGCAGACAGCAATTAACTCAGCTTAATGTATAAATGAGGTATTTTCAGATTATACAAAATAGGTTATTCAATACAATACAACCAGGGTTCACACAGCTTTTCAAGAGCAAAATTCAAGCACTTTTCAAGCACTTTCAAGGTACCCAAACCAAACTCATCAGACTCTCAAAGCCTTCAACCATACATGCCAGGAGACAACAAACCAATATGACAACGGAATCGCTTCACTCCAAACACTAAGATTTTTGGTTTGTGTAGATGATGAAACACCAGACCATGCTGAAAACAAGTACTATTCAAGGGGTATATCCTAACTCAAGCAGATTCCTAACCTTGAAAACGGTTAAAATTAAGCATTTTCCAAACTTTCAAGACTTTGTACAAACCCTGCACACCTATTCTACACATAATAAACAGGGTGTTTGCCATAACTCAAATATACACAGTGTAATACAATGAAGCACAAACATTTGCCTTTACAAAGATACAATGTAGCCGGGCCCACGCGAACGCCGCAGTTAATAATCTACGAACTCAACCACAACAAGCACTGCACACATTAACACATAACACATTTCACTTGAAGATGATGTGTTACCAGTAGCATCCCTGTGGATTCAAACACGCTGAAGCACTTCCAAACTCACGCAGTACTCTACACTTCCTTATCTATGCTTCCCGAGCGGTGATGTCACTAGCAATTCACTCGTGCAGTGCTCCCCTGACATACAATATAATCCATAGACTACACTTTATACAATAATGATCATATATTTTACATATTATTATTATTATTATTATTATATTTCTAATTATTATATTTAGTGCAACTTGACTGACTTCACAGTTACTGACTAGCTGGTGAACATAGTGGCTTAAGCAGCTAAAGAGACAGATATTTTTCTCAGGAGTTGGTGGAGACCAAAAACAGAGCTAAAGAGAGTGGATGTTGGACTTGGCCAGGTGTCGAGAAACACAAACTCATTCAGTCTATCAGTCATTTGTGCAAATTATTGTAGTTAAACGACTCTACTTAAAACTGTGTCTAAGTTTAGACAGCAAATTAATCCATGGTTTGGTGAATCCCTTTTATACTTTCACTGCACTGAAGCAATACGATCAATGTTTCAACTCTTGACAAATACTGTACGTCTCTGCTCGCGCTCATCAGCACAGAGTCCACTTTCCTCCACAGTTCTGCATGAAAAGTTTGCTTCTTAACTTCTCGAGTTATTAGATTTGACTAGCTCATTTTTCATCTTGACAGCTTCATTAAAGCACCCTCAAAAAAAGCTCAAAATATTTGTGTGCGTGTGTGTCGGTATGTGTGTGATCACGAATACAGTCTCCTCGCCTATTTCCCTCAAGTCTGCTCGTCCCTGTCGCAATTTCAAAAGCTGTTTCTTTTTTTCCATTTTCTTTCTTCACATCTCTCTCTCTTTCAGTATATCCCTCCATCACAGCCATTGTCCCTCTCTCCTCTGTCATCCATCTCACCGTACTTCATTACCCTTCACTCTTCCCATCATTTTCTGTAGATTTACCACCACCCTCCATTTTATCATTCTTTCTTCTACTCCTCCTCCATGATACTGTTTTTTTCTCCAGGGGACAAAAAAACAATAACACTTGTCTGCTGACTGCCGGTTTGTCTCCAGCCTCTCCAAACCTCTCCCTGCTTTGATATTGGCTGGCTGGAGCATGTGCTGTATTGGTATTGGCTGGTTCCAGCAGGTGAGGCATAGCTGTGCCACTTAATCAATGCCCTGCAGTGGGGGAAGCATGTGCCAGACACAGTGCAGCAGCAGCAGCAGCAGCAGCCGTCAGCATTGGCAGCTCTCCATGAAGCTGAGCAATGGGGATGGCATGACCTTCAGACTGCCGGGACCAGCAGGAGAAAGACACACACAAACACACACATATATACACACAAATACAAAGTCGTACATGTTTTTCTTGCAGATCACGTTCTTTCCCAGGCCACACCCAGGACTCCACCTTTCCTCTGCAGAGGCGAACGCTCAACTTCTCACGATGGGAGACCGACTGTGAGCGTGGCAATTAGGCATGGCAGTGCTTTCTGAAGGTCAAGAAGAGGCTCAGATAGCACACACACAAACACAGACTGCAGATGCTGCCAGATGCATGAAACTAAACTGCTGTACGCTCCATTAAAAGTGGAAAACGTCATTGTAACAGCAACAAAAAAATAAAACAAAAAAGAATATATTCAGGGGAAAGAAATAATATGTGTTGGGTTCAGTTATTATTATGATATTATACTGTTGTATGGTAAAACATTTTGGAAGTTGTAAACTGGAAACAGTTTTAAGTCCTGACATGACAAAAGACTGCAAGTAAAATTGAATTATATCTGATTCAAACATACCCTACTTCCATCAGGGTGTGTCATATCATATCTCCTTTTTTTTATTAGCAAGACAAAAACTAAAATCAGTTGTTGTCGAATAGCAAAAGAAAATTGCCACCACACCTGTTAAGACAAATGGTGGCTCAGTTTTGGGGTTAAGTAGGAGAAATGTGAGGCAGAGATACTGCAACAACGGGAAGTTAGTGATTGTAGTTTGGCTGCTGATTTGGCCCGCTTATTAACACAGTCAACACTTGGCGCTGCAGCAGTGACTGTGACACACAGCTCGTGAAGGATATTAAGGGACTTATAGCGCCCGCTTGCCACAATTTGTCTCGGATAACTCTGAACGCACATATTTTCAAATTCAGTGTGATTTACACTTACTTGACTTATCATTTATCTCTGATGTCAATCTGCTGAGAAATTATTGAAAAAAAGATGCTCCTTCTAACAAACCATAATGTCTGTACATCCATGGGAACATTGCAAACAAGAACTGCTAATAGTGAATTCGGCATACTTTTAATGGTGCCAGTTGGCCAAAATGTAAATGCCCCAAATTATGGGAACTGTAGTTCCAAAACTGTGTGTGAGTGTGATTATCCCCCAAATCGAAGTAAGACAAAGAATAACAATAGGACTAACAAAATCCATAAATATGAACTGTTTTCATGTTGTTGGGTTGGGTTGTTGGGTAGACAGGGTGTTGGGGTGGCGCAGTTGTCTTAATTTTCTATTAGAGGGGCCCAGAAAATGGAAGGGGCTGCACTGATGGAGGTGTGTTGCTTCAGGTACCCGTGAGACAATGACATATGATCCAGGAAGGCTAGTTTGATTAATAGATCCAAGAGTTTGGAGGCTCATCAGACACTAAAACACTGCAGGATTTACAGCTCTGGAAAGATATCGTATGACCTGAAGATCACCAATAAGAAGTAGAATTACTCTGTTCAATAACAAAGTAACTACCTTTAGCAGGTTAACGCAGTGTATTGCTGGATGACGTCACATTGTGTTGCAATCGTGGTTGAGCCCCAGGCCCATTTGTTTCTACAGAATCTTTACAAAAGGCTCACAAATATGATACCCGAGTGGATCCGAGGAGACGTGGTGCATTCTAACCATCGCAAGAGAAAACTGTGGGTTTTGACGTAAGGTGGAGTGTGTGAACTTTGGTAACATGTTGCTGCTCATCTCGACCGCGGCTGCTTGTTAACTGTTCGAGTATCATGCTGCTGCCAGTGTGGCTGTCCTGTCTCTGTACATGGGTCTTGTTGGGTTGGCTACATTTTGGATAGGGTCTAATTATCCTTGGGTCCCTTTTGGATTTAGTCTGTTTTTAATTTTAAATTTGATATTTCATTTTAAATATTTTTATTTAGGTAGCTTTCAGGTTTCTGATCAGGTCCAAAATTGTGGATCCACGAAGACCTCTAGCAGTGCAACACTGTGGCTTATTGATGTGTTTTTAATAGTTTGGACAACAATGGAGCTCTATGGCACAGAGGAAGAAGATACACAGGTTTTGGATACACACCCAATAGTTGTTTAATTGTGATTTGCTAATGATAAGACAAATATAGAATATCAGCAGCCAATGGTGGCTGGGAGTTTTACACCGATTCATTTGGCAGACGCTTTTATCGAAAGCGACATACAGATGAGGTACAATCCGAAATTCAGTTGATAATTTGGGGTTCAACCTGCAATAACTTGGAGGCAGCCGGAAACAAGATGTGTTTGTGGTTATATTTAGATTAAGATTAGTAGCTATGGATGGATGCAGATATCTCAGCTTTCGTTTTGATCCTATACCTACGCAGGTTTTCAGTGTGGCTGCCATCATCTGAACATCTATTCATCATTTAAATGTTTGCTGGGTTACAGCCATTTCACAGCAGAAATTGGCATGCAATCCCAGATCCATTCATGCTCTTTCATTCAGGAAAGATAAAATTACACCCTATACTGTACACAAACTCATTTTCACTGCTTCTCCCTCCCTGCCCTGCTCCTCCTGTCTCAAACACTCCTCCCACATCTTGTCCTCCTCCCTAACCCCTGATCTCCCTTCACTCTCCCACCCTCATCTCCGGTTCTCTCCTCTCCCCTCTTGTGATCCCTGCACAGAGCCGGCAGGCCCCCCACGTCGCGGGCCTATTAACAGGCCTCGGTTCGCTGTAATGATGCCTCTCCTTATGTCTGTGCAGCTGCTGCAGCGCTGAATAGGGAGGATAAATGTGGGATCCTCCACATCCTCATCATTGTTTCACTGCCACTCTCTGCTGTCATGTGTGGCAGACAGAGGAGGGAAACGCTCCCGATGGATTTATCTGTCCACACCTATTTCATTTTAAAACTTTGAGAACTGGATTTGACTGATACATCAGGACGGTATTTGTATTTTACTTTTAAATCAGATATCAGCTTCACACTTGATATGCTGGATATAATATTGCACTATTATTATCAAGAATTTCTTGCAGGAAATAGTTATTTTAACACATTTGATAACATTTTTAGACACCTTTCCACCATGACAAGAACACAGTGTCTGACAGATACTTACTTTCTTGAAATGAAAACATACCAAGAACAAAAAAGCAAGAAACAACAATAAAAAATCATAGAATTGGCCGAATTCTAAAAGATAAGCGACTGGCTGTTAATTAAATGAGTGTGATGGATTTTATGTAATCATACTAGCCCGAATAATCCCATAATTCTAATATAGTGAATTGGAGCCAATGATAAAACAGGTGAAACTGATCAGGAAACAGGAATTATACAAAGAAAAAAAGAAGGAAAGGAAAGAAAGAAAGACAATATGCTGGTGTTGGACTAAAGTCGTCCCACTCAAAGGAGTCTGCGAAATACATCAAATAACAAACACACCCCATGTGTTATCTGTGTGTACATTATGTGTCCATGCAGACAGCTGCTGCAGGGTCCATCAGTCAGCTGCTGTATTTATAGGGTGATGACCACAGAACACTAACAGCTGCATCACACAGGGACAGAGACAGGCAGTGAGACAGAGAGGACGCAGGAACCTGATGTGTTCAACACTCCTCTCTTCAATTCTGTCGGTGCTCAAAATAACTGTAGAACCTGTGCAAACTATGTGTCTGCATGAAACAGATTTCTGTGCCACGTATGCGTCCTTCAGCATGGGTCTGAGCATGTTGGTAGAGCAGTAGCAAAGAATGGCTTACAGTTTGTGAAAAATAAAAAAAATAAGGTGAACTAGGCAGTGTATGAAAGAAAACCTCCTCCTACACACCTGCTTTCTTCTGCTGAACTATGTGCAGTGTATGACACATCAGTACTTACAGATTACTGCCAGGGGTCATCTGTAGGTTCCAGTCTGCTGTCCTGGCAGCTCCTGAGGAGAGCAAGAGATAAATCAGGTTAATATCTACATAATTATAGACATTATGACTGAGTCAACTTGGAGGAGGAAGTTTCTGATGGTTTGGTTACCAACTGTCTCTTCCTTTTTCTTCTCCTTGCAGCTGTACCTGCTTTAAATTACACAAGTTAATGGTCTAATGTTAAAACCATGTTGGAATCCTTTCTCAACGGTGCAACTAAAACCATTAACGATGGTTCTGTTCCATTTAGGTGTGCCAGTCAGCCAGCATGCATCATGCCAGAGCTTTGGGACACCTAAATCAAATGCAGCCATTATTAGTTTTGTTATTAGTTACACCTGTATTTGACAAGTCACAAAATAAGCATTGTTATTGTTTTGATTCTGCCAACACTGATCAGATCACAAAATGGAAACTAGGTAGGCGGAGATGTGAACAACCATGGTGCGTCCCAGGTGAAGGGAAGCGATGAGGGATGCTCTCAGGGGATCCCTAAAACGGAGTTGCCAAGGCTGGATTACCAACCAGCCAAAACAGGCAACTGCTCCAGGATCCCAGAACTCCAGGGATCCCACAAGTTCCACTGTGTGTCAACTGGTTTGTACAAATTTAATAGAACATTTGTTTAGGAATACGCACCACTAAGGCACAATATGTCAATGTCATGATAAAGGCGTTAAGGTGGGCCCTGCTATGACACCATATCTTGACAGGGCTTAAGTGTGTAAGCTATCCAGATATAGATTGGAGTATAGGATAGGAAGATACCGTGAGTTGAGATATCTGGAGAGGGAAAGTGAACAGAACTATGCAACCCTACAAATGACGCTTTCTTACTGAAGGCAAAGTCAGAGCGAGACATTCTCTGCTGCCTCCTGGAAATGAAAGTGGGCTAACCTTTGAAGGGAAACAATGCTTCATGTGGCGTTATTTGAAGGTTACAGAGCCAAGTGGACTCAAATCCCCAAATTAGCTATAAGTATGAGCAATGAAGGTAAATTAGTACCACTCCATACATTAACATATGCTGTCAAGGTGCCCTTCAGCAGGGCTTTGAAGCCCTGGCGGCTCCTGCAGAGCTGCTGCAGACTATGGTTCTGTTAGGCAGCCCCAGTGTGAATGTGTGCAGCTATATGAGTGTGAAGCAGGGTGATGCTGGAAAAGAGCAGGGCTTTCACTCTATTACTCTATTTCACTGCTTAAATGAAGGCTATAAAAAATCATACTTATCTGTTCAGAGACACAGGCCTGCTGACACTGAGTGGATACTTCATTTAAGACAGAGTTACTTTGTGTGCACCATGGTCATGGCGGTGATGCTAATTGATTTCTAATCACAGACTGCTCCTCTGTGGAGGACACAGCCTTTCAAATGAGTGTGCTGCCTTGTTTACAATGTGTACTGGAGCCTTAATGAGGCTGATTACAACCACGTTGCTGCTGCTGCCGATGATGACTGCAGCACAAAGACGAAGGAAGCCGACGAGAAGGCGACGGCTCGGGATTTCAGTCAGATCCTGCCCCGGTGTATCCCATTAAAATAGGATACATCCCATTGCACACGCTCACTCTACTCTGCTTAATTGCCATACAGTCGAAAGTTGGCTTTGAAGCGCTTTAAGGTTGGCAGAGACAAAGAGGCAGAGAGGGGGGTGGGGAGGTTCATCCTGAGTTTGAGCTCAGCTGTGATGTAACTGTGGACGATGGCTGTGCCGCAGTCAATTTAGGAGGCGATATCCTCAAATGGCCTCAGCTCCCTCCCTCCCCCCTCCTCCTCCTTCCTTCTCTGTCTCTCCCTCCCTCCTCTATCTCTTTTTCCTCCTCTCCTCATGCTGGTGCCATTTATCTCTTCCACACCCTGTCTTTCTTGCTTTATTGTTGCTACAAAAATCTCCAGCTACCCTGTTCGACCCTCACGCAGAATCTAATATTATCTTCCCTTCCTCTTCTTCCCCTTCTCTTCCCCCTCTCTTGCTGTCAGCTCATCCATGCATCAGTGCCTCTGCTCTCCTCCTGCCCAGCATCCCTCTCCTCTCCTCTCAGGCTGCAGCGCTAACGTACACACTTAGAGAATAATATCTCCCGCTAAATTCACTTCAATAGGACTCCCTCGGCGTGAAATGCGTTGCAAACTGTCCACCCCCACAGGAAAGCTGCTCATTGGATAACCTTACTGCTTTTAATAACAGTATATCCCCCAGACGTATTTAGCTGTACTATATGTTTATGGCCCCTCCACACATCTCCACCTCTCCCTGCACCACTCTCAGCATCGCTCGCCTTTCCACTTCCCTCCCTCTCTCCTCATTTTCTTTCTCGCTTCCTTTCTACCTCGGCTGTCTCCTTGTGCTCGCCTGTCGATTCAGGTTTTCCTGTGTTTGACTGCTGTTGCAAGAATTTTACATTTTAACAGCTGACAAGCACCAGTTTACACATTGAAACAGATTAATTTGAACGTCAAATCATTTAAAACCCTATAGGAGCAGTTTGGGTGTTGTGTAACAATTTCATGTGTGTCTCCATACATTCATGTGTGTATGTGTGTGTGTGTGTGCCCATCCCTCTCTCCTCTCCTCTCTCTCTGACTGATGGAGGGTGGGGTAATCTGCACCGGTTGCCATGACACCAGACAGCCCTTGCTTGGTGAAGGCACGTAGCTTCCTCTCTGCTCTATTTCCCCGGAGCCCTCCACTCAGGAGTTTGTGTGCGTCTGTTTCTGTGTGTGTGTCTGTGAATCTGGGAGAGTCATATATCATGCACATGATGCAAAAAGCTAAGTGGAAAAATAGAACATGGAGGGAGCATATGATGAACTGAGGGGGGAAGCAAACAACACCTATCTTAAGGTAAATAAAGGGTTTCAGTGCAAGTATTTTAGAGACGAGTCTATAAACAGTGTTAGGATTGGAAATGATTACAGTTGCAATAGTCACATTTTAACATCCTCTTTAGAGGAAGACGTTCTGGTGAATTACGGTGAATTTCATCTATTCCTCAGTACGCTTGGACACCCTGGATCCCACTCAAGGACCCCTATACTTCCCGCAGCAGACGTTCACTACATATGCCTACCACAAATCTTATTTTACGAACCGGGTCGTTTCCCCTCTTCGCCATTTTTCATTTTTATTCGACCTCACTGTTGAAACAACTTGTTCTGAAACCCAAACTGTCGAGGGCAGCTGGGACGTTTGGGCTCCAGACAACACACAGCAGCCTGAATCACCTCATACTTGGTACAATATTGGTCAAAATGAATGACTAGGACATTTGTTAAAGATGTTCTTTTTCTTCCGTTTTTTCTGTATCTGCAGACATCGGCTTTAGGACATAACTTACTGCAGCTGAACAATCACATTTGTGGATGGCTAAAACGTATCTTTATGCTTTACAAGTTAGCTATATGCACATATCTGTCCTTATTTCGCAGTTTAATTTAAAACAAGATTTCATTCCCCCAGCAAATAGCTCTTCCAAGACCTTATGCAATTACTTTTCTTAGTCTCATAAGGCAATCATGGTGTTTTGAACCACTCTCCTCACAGCTCTTGGAATCCTAATATAAGTGTCCAAGCCAGCTCCTATCCATCTATCTATCTCCAGACTCCAGCCTAGATGAATAATTTAGCAGGCTATATTTCCAGCCATCTGCTTCCCTCTCTCACTCACTTACTCTCTCACTTGCTTTCCCTGCATCGTTCTTCTTCTCCCTCCTCAGTAAAGTCTCTCGGCTCGGATTCTGCTCTCTTTCTTATGTATGTGGTCATTGGTGGGTTTCCACATGCAAAATCCCAATTAGAAAACGAGCAAAAATGCTTTTTTCTTTTTTCAAAATCATAGCTTTCAGCTCTCGCCACCATTGTTTTGACTGCTAGAGTGTTGACCATGATGCAATTCAATTATACATTCACGGTGAGAAACATCTGGTCATTAAGGGTCAAAATAACATGCATTTGTAATCGGAGAATATTTAAGAAAATCACAAAAAATGATCACATTCACTGCTGTTAAACTGATGCTCTTTGCTGGACAACAGCAGGATGCAGCACTGACACGCTAATGATCCCTGAAGCCATTCTGTGGTTAATAGAAGCCAGAGGAAGCCTTGAGAATACATATACATCCTGGATCAAATCATTAACTGTGATCAACATCTGCAACACTGCCTGTCAGAGCCCAGCAGAGGTCAGCCAAGTTCCTCTTTCCTGTCAGCATAATGAGCAAGCAGCCACATGTTCCTTCACCAGCATCGGTTTCATTATCTGTGTGCAACAATTACGCCACCTGAGTAATTGAAAATCCTCCCATGCTCGCAGTTAGGGTACAAGGATCCCAATCTGAGGGAAAAATAATACATTACATATAGCAACTGCCTGATTACATGGCATCTGGGATTTACGTAAGCAAATAAAAGCAGCCGGGGCGAATGCTGGGATGGTCTCACATCGCTGAGGAGAAGACAGGAAGGAGCAGACAAGACAGACAGGCGGGGAAAAGCTCCAGCAAAGGTTAATGTAAATGGTTGGAAGATCACGAGACAGAATGAAGTCTGGCTGATAATGCAGATGATGACGAGGAAGGGAAGGAGGATGGAAATGTTAAAAGTCCAACAACACTGACTCAATAAATGGGATTTGTGCTGCTTTTTTGCATTTCTTCTTTTTAAACCCCAGAAACAGAAAGAGACGATGTCTTTTGAACCATGAATGACCAGACAGTATAAACCCAAGTGTGTCTCCTACTATTTCATAATAATAGACCATGATATCTGTGTTGATGGGTTTTTGGTCAAAAGTGAGTTGATAACCCTTCATGTTTTGTAATGAGTGCTCATTTTCTGCAAGTCAAATACAATTCCATATGAGGTTGTTTCTTTATATACAGTCCATTGATCAGTCATGTGACCTGTAGATCACCATAGTTACCAAATATATAACACAATATTATCATCATCCTGTAAAAAAAATTACAAAATACCATATTTACTGTCATTGAATACAAGAAAATATAAGAAATATAATGTAAATGACCATAAAATACATAATGTGTTTTTTTGTTTTGTTTTAGCAAATACAGTCTGTCATGTTAACCCATCAATGGGTATAAAGGTTGACTATTCATTTCTCAACAAAAAGCAGCAAATTCTGTTTTCTTTCCACCTCATTTTTCCAAACACAGTATACTCAGATTTCTTCCATCTCTTCATGTTTATGCACACCGATAGTCACTGCGTTGAAACTGGGTCAATATAGCACCAATGCAATAATAGCTTAACTTTACCCAGTAGGAAGGTTGTGAACTGTTATTATCCATAGCTACTTTTAAACTTACATGTCACTATTTGTTACTGGTTGTTAATAACATGTGTATCCTTTACAATTTTAAATATCATAGGAACATTGTTTTGTTCAACTAACAATACATTTGTGACAGTTTTAAGATTTAGCACTAGATCAGAAAAACCAGTTTGGGTAGATAACCCAACAGTAATGTCAAAAATAACACTAACACTGGGTCAAAACGAGCCATTGGTATTTGTTAAAGATATTGTGTCAAGCTATTTCTAAGCCAGTGATTCATTTCAAAATCAATCTATTGTTGACCGTATTACATCTATGCATGACCTACATTTTTAAAATTTCTCAAAACATTTCTGTTGAAATTTGAGAACAAATATAAACCAGTGAACTCTACAAAAATGACTTCAAGTAGTTCCTCAGTTAACCCTCTCAGGCTTAAAGTGCCCAATTTAGAAATCCAGCATGCCTCCACCTTGAGGGGAAACTTCTCTGAGGTGAATAAAGCATGGTGTACTGGAGAGGAGTTGTGCAATGTGTTTCAATTTTGATGGATTCTAGTACTGTACTTAACTACAATTTGGAGGTACTTCTTACTTTACTTAAGTATTTCCATTTCATGCTGCTTTCTAGTCCACTACATTTCAAACCATAAATAGTAAATATTATACTTTTTAACCCACTACATTGATCTGAGAGCTACAGTTCTTAGTTACTTTTCATATAAACAATACACAGAAAATGAGTTTATTAAGGGGTAAACTACCAAACTGTAACTTATATAAAGTACAGTAAAAAACTTGCCCTACCTCGACCAGCTCCAATATTAAAATACTGCTTACAAGTAATACATCAGTAATAATAATCTGATGATAAAATATATGATACGTTATCATTACAGTGACAGAGGTAATTCTGCTACATGATGAATACTTTTACTTTTGATACTTAAAGTACATTTCTTTGTCGATAATTCTGTTCTTTTAAGTAAAGTTTTGAATCCAGGACTTATGCTTGTAACACAGTATTTCTACACTGTGGTATTGCTACTTTTATTTAAGTAAAAGACTTGAATACTCGTTGCAGCATTGCTTGCATTGAAGCTCACACTGGTCCGCACCTCGCTGTGTGTGCGTTCTCCAAGTTAGAGTAAAATTTATTTAAAGATGTAAAACCGTCCGTTCAAATGCATGAATTTGCACTAATGCTTTTTGAGTGAGTGGATTTGGTTTGCATGCTAAAAATGGCCAGCCGTGTCCTGAAAGAGCCCACACACACATACACAAATGCTCTCTCCTCTGATCTATCTATATTCATGCTATCTGTGCTTATCGGCTGGCTGCTGACCCTGCTGGTCAGGTTAGCTGGCAGCTGACAGGCTGGCCGACTGGCTATAAAACTGGCCGACTGATTTGCCGGCTGGGACACAGCTGCCCCTGTGTAGCCCCTGCAGCACTAGCAGCATCTATTACACATATACAAACAGTCTCTGATTCCCCCAGACGTTCGCATTCAGTGCGACCTGCGATGACCGGCTGCATGTATTTATAATCTGCTCTATCCTGCGGCAATTAAACCCCCTGAACCTCGGCAAGCTGAAAACGCCACAGTCAGGGAAAACTGTGAGCAGCACATGTCTGCTCTGGCCATCTTGTCACCTCGGTAATCAAACCGATGAGCAGCCGGATGCACTTGTAACCCTTTGCTTTCTGTTCCCTCAGACGCCTCGCGGCACAGAGACACTAAAGCCTCTGGCTCTCAGTATCCTGTTTCTAGGAACCGCAGTCCACTGTGGGCTGAGGTGGGGTGGGGGTGGAATAGGGGAGGATAGGATGTGCATGTGCAAGGCTTTGCACACAATGGTGTCTGAGCAAGGTGTGTGTATTTGCTACAAAGCAAACATGAGTGCATTTAGCATGTTTGCATGTAGAACATGGTTACTACACCTCCTACATGTTCTCAGTCTATTACTGGTTTGTTGGTTTCAGCTGGTTTCACTATTACTGCAGGTTTTCAGTCCCAATCATGTCAGTGTGGATTCTGATGTGCCAATCAAGTCAGTGAACTGAGCCAGACATGAAGAGGAAAATAGAAAAGAGACACAATCCACCGGTACGCTGTGAAATGACTGCGAGGTAAACGACACAAGTGGGAATCAGAAAAGAAAGAAATGGGGGGGGAGGACAAGGGGAAAGCAGAAAGAGGTTGGGGTTGCGGGGTTTGGGAGGGTGGTGAGGGACAAGGAGAGGAAAGAAAAAAGGGGTAAGAAAAAAAGGAGGAGGAAGAAGAGGAGGAGAGGCGAGATGAGGAGAAGGAGCGAGGCAATGCGCGGGGAAAAAACGAGAGAGTGGAGTGAAGGGGCTCTGGAGGGGGAGGTGGGGGCTGCTGCTGCTGATGCTGGAGCACAGCGCGGCCAGGCTGAACTGAGTGAACTGCAGTGGAGGTCAGGGAGTCCAACATTCCTCTGGAACACTGTGTTTACACTGCGTAGCAGAGAGGAGGGAGGGCGGGGGACGAGCGGTGGAGGGGGGGTGTGAGGGGGACGACGCGCAGGGAAGGAAATCATCTCCCGGAGACACTCCTTTCACAGAGGGAGAGTGTGCGTGTGCTTGAGTGAGTGAGAGTGTGTGTGTGTGTGTGTGTGGCTTATACTGTAGGCTAGCTGTATAGTGCAACCTTAAACTTCATCCAACTACGACGGCAGAGGGCTGTGTGCTGCACCGTCACCGAAATCCAAGGATTAAAGCTGAAATTTGAAAGTGTTGTATCACTCCGGGTGCCATTTCACCTGCATTATTAATGTATGACATTTCCAAACTTTTGAAAATATGGTGGGGGATTATAAAATCTAAAATCTAAAAGTTTCTTTAGAGGGAATTTGGGGTCTGGAGCTTTTAAAATAAAAGGAAAAAGAGAGGGATTTTTTTTGTCTCCTGAGAATTAATGTATGATTTTAATCAAATAATAATTAACAATACTTTCAAAAGCAGACTCAAATTTTGATTTAATTAAAGACGTTAAGAAATGTCAGTTTCATACCAAATACCATGCAGATCTTTGCCATTTCAAAGGCAAAGCTTTTTATTTAATTGTTTAGAAAGAAGCTAACAAACATTTTTAGAGTGCTGTAATTTGAATTTTTGTCAATTATAATTAAATAAATTATTAAGTTTTAAATATTTTAATTAAAAAATATTGTATTTACATTTTAAATAAAGATAAATACATGTAGAAGTCAACAAGAAAAAAACTACTTCTTTACTTTTGAAAACCAAGAATGTTTTGTAGAGAAACTGTTTGCAACAAAGTATTTATCATCAAATTTGACAAAATAACCATTTAACAAGAAAATATAAGTATTTTACTGTTTACAACAAAAGCAAATGATATATTCATTTTCTACCTTTTCTTTAAAATACATTAGTAACTAATCTGCTGAATTACAAAAACAGACACATTTGAACTAGAACTCAGTGCATTTCTAAAGATTCAAATATCCTTTGTCATTTTCACATCAACCACACCGACAAAAGTTTGGTCTCGTCAAACGACAGCAGAGCGGCGAGCGGTCAGAGCAGAGACCGTGAGCCCTGCAATCATCTCCCACTATGCTGCTGCACACTCTCTCATTCATCCCATAAAGACGTTTCCTTTCCCCATCTGCTGGAGCAACAGAGAAACTACAGTACAGACAGTACCTGCACACGGACAGACACTACTCTGAGACATTTAGAAATCACGTCATCGTGTGTTAAGCATTAATAGTTTATAACCTGTAATATTAAATGAAAATGGGAAATTTGGTATCTGACATATACAAATACTGGTTTGTTCTAAAATTGCTGGTTACAGTTCATAATGAGAAAAACATTTGTCTGAGATTTTAATTAGTAACATTACACACAACAAAGTAAGAAATCAAGGTGGCTCTATAAACCAGTGTCATCACACTCACTGTTATGTCAGTTTAAAGCTACAGAAAAACACATTTTTTTTCCATACACATCCATGTGACATTAAGAAACTACTTAACACAGAAGAGGTGTTTCTATTTATATGCCACAGTGTGTTGGCCAGTTATTTTCCAGACCACTTGGGCACAAATATTACCATTTAAATCAGATTTAGCCAGGGACGATTCAGACTCAGTAAATATTTAGTGTTTACTGTGCCATTGAGGAAATTATCACCGCTGGCATCAGTCAGAATGACATTTCAGCGAATCAAAGCAGAGCAGGAGACAATTGGCTGTCTGGGCTCCGGACTGAATAATCAATTTGTCCCCAGAATGCTGCATAGCAACACTCATTGCAAAAGAGAAAAATATGCAGAGCAACAACAGCAGACTAAAGTTTAGGGATGTGAGAATCTTTAACTAGATTAAAATCTGAAACCTCTGGCCTCTATTCCATGTGTTGTGTCCCAATCCTGACACAGCAGGCGTTTTATTTCTGAATTTCATCAAATGTATGGGAACAGCTTCAGCTTCAATACTCAGTTGATCATTCAAACAGAGCAGATCAACTACAGTTTGACAGTAGGTGTCAGCTCTGGTTTGTAGTCTCCAGTCAAACCAGAGAGAGGCTGAGTCATGGCTTGAACTTTTGTCTCTGAGAGCTGACTGTCATTTGACAACAGACTGACTGACATTTGACCAGGATTTCCCCAAACTTTTCAAATCGAAAGACTGTTGCACAAATGCACACTGACAGCAGAAAGTCACGTTATTGTATCCTTGTCAAAGTAAATGGACTTCTAGAGTACATAAAAAAACAGGACTTTAAAAGTAAAGGGACTTCTAGAGTACATTAAAAAAAACTTTCACTCTTTTTGGACAAAAAACTAAGGAAGGAATTCAGTATTATCCACCAAAAAGTATATAGCTGGCACCAGAACATTACAAAATAAAGCTGAGTGTGAAAGCTCATTCTTGAAAGCTCTAAAATGAAAAAAGCTAGTAAGTGGACCTTGAGTTGAGATTATTTTTTCAAACTCTGGAGATAGAATTTACAGAAAATATAACTGAACGAACATGAATAAATAAAAGGTGAACTTTTGTGACTAAAAAAACAAACAAACAAATACTCATACTTAATAGAGTTTATTTGGTGGCTATGGTCAAAAATGTCTTAGATGTGTGGGGTTCACTTCAGTAGATCTCAGTATTTCTAACATCCTGGCAGTGGCCCTGCTACAAAATCTAAAATATTCAGTGGTGGAAGAAGAATTCAGATTCTTTATTTGAGTAAAAGTACCAATAAAATAATCTAAAAATGCAACACAAGTAAAAGTCTTGCATTCAAAACCCTACTTGAGTAAAAGTACAAGTATCATCAACAAAATGTACTCATACTGCAGAAGAATGGCCCCTGTGACTGATATATTACTATGATTATTATCACAACATTACTAGATAGTTACTATCACTAAGTATCAATGTGTAAGCAGCATTTTACTGTTGTAGCTGGCCGAGAAGCTAGTTTTAACTACTTTATAGACAGTCAGGTCCAGTTCAGCCCAGTGGTTCCCAATTTAGGGGTCGGGCCCCTGCAAAGTGTCACAAGATAATCTGGGGAGTCATGAGATGATTAATGGGGCAGGAAAGAACCCATATTTATAGCCAAACTTTTCTATAATATGTGCTTTTTTTTGTAAAATATTGGATCATTTTACCTAAAGCAGTTATTTAAATGGAACAACCTGAGAAGATCAGAGAGGAAATCTCTTTCAAATTTGAGGGCTCCAACGAGACAGTTTTTTTTCCCAAGTACCTCAATATTGTACTTAAATACAATATTTAGTTAATGTACTTAGTTAGCTTCCACACAATGGTACAATGTGACATCACTCAAAAACAAAGAAACATAGAAAGACTTTATCTCCACTTGATGCCAGTCTTTATGTATCAGCAGATTGTAAGAAGAGACTGGGGCAACAACATTGAACTGACCCAAAGTTTGCACCCTCACTGGAGGCATCAGCATCTCCCCTGGAGTGTTAACAACCAGCACCATGCGAGGAGGAGCAGACAGCGCGGAACGCCACCGAGTCTGAAGCAGCCACGCCGCTAAACTGGCGAACAGCTTCATGCCAGACATCTGTCGCATTTCCCCTTTTTCTACATTCTCATCCCTCGCTCCGGAAAAAGACAGAGGCCCAGGGAAAAGGTGGGCAGAGACAGAAATCGGAGACAGAAGAGATGGGCGAGGTAGGCGTCGGATCAGGAGCAAGCCCAGAAACAACAATGGATAGTCACAGCTTTGACAATGCCTTTCCAACCCTGACACTCGGCCACCCCTCAACCCCTCCACCCCCCGCCTCCCCTCCGGAGAGCCAAGACCTTTGCTCTTTCTCCATGACAGGCAGCATTCTTTTGTCTGCGTCTGCCAGACTCTGGCCGGACCCAGACAAAGGCAAGAGCACAGAGGGGACAGAGAGAATGACAGAGAGCGGACAGAGGGGATGGAGGAGGGGGGTGATAAAGGGAGGGATAGATGAATGGAAGGGGTAAGATCAGCAAACCGTGCTCACCTTTTGTCCGACACTCTCTCCCTGTCTTTGTGTGTGTGTGTGTGTGTGTATGTCATTCATTTTCTGAATTTTTTCATGGTAATCCAGCAACAAAGTTTTTTTTTTCTTTCTTTTTTGAGTGAGGGTCGCGAACACCCACAGCGTGATTATTAATTTTGTATTTTCATTATTCGGTTGACTTTTCGCCACAACTGCCAAGTGTTTTTCTTTCCCCCCTCCTCCTCAACGCTGTCTGCCGTGTCCAGTGCGGTCCACTCCAGTCCTGGTTGGTAATGGCATTAAGAACAGCAGGAGCGGAAAGGAGAGGAGAGGAGAGGAGAGGAGAGGAGAGGAGAGTCAGGTGATGTTGTTTAGTTGTTGGTTTCAGTACTCTTCTGTACTTTACCACCCAGTTACATCATCAAACGTTTCCCTGCTCCCGTCTCACTATTTTACGTGCTTTTACTAACACAGTACAGCACTTGATAGTTTGTTGACAGTGTGAGAGTATGATTGAGGTAAAAAGTGGGTCCATTACAGCAGGCTGTTTGTTCCTGAATACAGCAGGTACAAAGTTTATTTTGCTACTTGTCAAACAATGACCACAGGAAGGAGTCAAATTTTAAACAACTCCAAGAATCACAAACGTTTCACTGTTACAACATAGATAGCTAAGAAATGATTCCACAATTACCTGGAATCTAACTTTTAACTGAATGTATACAAAAGTCACAATTCTTACTATTTAATTATATAGGCAACACGTCTTTCAATTCTCTTAGGTTAAACTCTTTTTGTTAGCAATATCTTACAGTTACAAACATTTATTAAACTGTCAATAATCAATATTTTTACATTAAGAATGAATTAAATGACTCTGTAATGTGAATGGTCTGCTCATAGTAATGAATCCACAGAGATATATCACTCTCAGCTCTACAGAACCAATTAGCCTCCTTTACCCCATTGTTTAGGTATTTAGTTCAGTCTCACTGCACTGATCAATTTTAGTCCCCCGCAGACTAGATAAACCTATCATACGCTACCTGTTCAGCACCACAAGGCAGATAAAAAACAAAGTTAATGTTAGTAAAAGCAAGAACATCTAGCAGCTGAAGACCTAAATATTTTACTCAGAAGGTGGTGGCAACCACCGTGACAAAAATTAGAGTGAACATTTTGATATTTGTGGTGTCCACCCACATTTTTCTATAAACTAACTAAAATACCATTTCAGCAAAAACAGGTGCACACCACAATATCAAATGAATATACGGTATGTCATACATATAAAATAATATTTAGCCAATATATAGGCTAAATAGTGTTAAAATATGGTAAAGCTGACGGTAGCTGTTGTGCTACTCTCTGTTTGTGAAGCTAACATATTGTTGTGATATCACACAAGCTAACTAATGTTTTTACATGGTATCAGAAAGAAAGTGATGTAGGTAGCAGGCAGAGCTGGAGACTTAAGACTCGGACTGGGGTCGGACTCGAGTCGTAAAAATGAGGACTGGCGACTCCACTCGTCTGCTATAAGACTCGACTTACTTGAAAATTCACTGCCTGACGACTCGACTTGATTTGAGACCTGACTGCCTGATGACTCGACTTGAGACTTGACTGCCTGATGACTCGACTTGAGACTTGACTGCCTGATGACTTGACTTGAGACTTGACTGCCTGATGACTCGACTTGAGACCTGACTGCCTGATGACTTGACTTGAGACTTGACTGCCTGACAACCTGACTCGAGACTTGACTGCCTGATGACTTGACTTGAGACTTGACTGCCTGATGACTTGACTTGAGACTTGACTGCCTGACAACCTGACTCGAGACTTGACTGCCTGATGACTTGACTTGAGACTTGACTGCCTGATGACTCGACTTGAGACCTGACTGCCTGATGACTCGACTTGAGACTTGACTGCCTGACAACCTGACTCGAGACTTGACTGCCTGATGACTTGACTTGAGACTTGACTGCCTGATGACTTGACTTGAGACTTGACTGCCTGATGACTCGACTTGAGACTTGACTGCCTGATGACTTGACTTGAGACTTGACTGCCTGATGACTCGACTTGAGACCTGACTGCCTGATGACTCGACTTGAGACTTGACTGCCTGACAACCTGACTCGAGACTTGACTGCCTGATGACTTGACTTGAGACTTGACTGCCTGATGACTCGACTTGAGACCTGACTGCCTGATGACTCGACTTGACACTTGACTGCCTGACAACCTGACTTGACACTTGACTGCCTGATGACTTGACTTGACTTGAGACTGGACTGCTTGACAACTGACTTATTAATACTGAAAAATGCAATATTCATAGTTTTGCCTTTTGGAGCTCTGCCAAACTGTCATGAATAACTAATAATATAACCAGAAAACACAAAATGTAGATTAGAGAAGTTATCCTTTCATTATTAAATGTATTAGTTTATACACGTAAATGAGTAGCTCAATAGCTTCCCCTCCTCCCCAACATATCACTTCTGTTCTTCCCTGTATCCATGAAAATGATTCTGACAGAAAAAATCCCTTATTTATGTGCTTGTTCCTTCGTTTAGTTATTTAAAGAGCTCCTTTTCGTTTTTGTTATATATTTAGGATTATGATTCATATGTTTTCACTTGTCTATTGTATTAATTGCTAGAAATAACCTATTTTTAGGTCACCCACCCTGTTTTAAACAAGACGTCGAAGGGGTGGCTGAAGAATTTGTAATAAAAATATCTAATAAAATGTTTTTGTATAAATGCACAGCTTAATGATAAATGTTCTTAACTGCTGAAAAGACTGAACATACAGTAACCTACCCGGCACTTGTGTGTAACCGTATATTGTAATCACAGCCACACTCCATAACCCTCAGGGTGCAAACTAACTATTAAGCTAACTAACTATTAAGTTGAACCTTGTTAGTTAAGTTTAATACAGCACAATATGTCTGTGTGTGCATGCAGCTAATTACAATTTGCCTTTCAGGGCTTTAGATTTACTTACCTTTTTTGTTTCAATCTAAGATAATCTTTGTAATGTTCATAACAAATGACCAAAGTCAGAGCCTGATGTTACTTTCTATCCTCCTATAAATCTAAGCCAAGGTGTTTGGGTCACTGGTTCAGTGTGTGCATTCAGCACCACTATCATCCTAAAAAGCTCTCCATATTACACTGTAAAATATTCATACACTAGAAAAACTATTGTTGTCTTAACATAAAGATATGAGTGAGCACTGCCTTAAAGTTTTAAGTTGAGTGAACTAGTACTGAATAGTTAAAAATGTGTTCATTTTAACGTTAAATATAGTGAAAGTCAACTTAACTACAAAACAACAACAACAGCAACTTAAAATCAAGGCATGTTTTGGTGTGATTTTGGCCATTGTGCTATTGTAATTTTCAGACTATTTTTTTGTGATCAATTATTTATTGAAATAATGTGAAAAAAAATTGTAGAACCCCATGCACATAAGGAAATCCACTCTGGGAACAGACTAAGTCAGTAGGGATAGATAATAATAATAATGATAAGAATAAGAATAAGAATAACAACTATATATAAATAAATAAAGCTAATAAAAACTTGCTTTTTGACTTGTAAGTCACATCTCAAAGACTTGAGACTTGGACTTCGTTCAAAATACGTTTAAATACAGCTCTGGCAGGAGGTATGGTCGAATATGTTTCCTAAAACTGTAATACCACTTTGTCTTGTAAAAATAACATCTACATCACTATGAGCTGAAGTGTTTTCACCTGTTCATTAACCTTCTCAAATCAATCAGCACTGTCTTATAGGACATGGGAAACAGCAGGACTGACGCATGGAGTCCACAGGGTAACGTTACACCCTGTACCTACACACACTCACACACACACACACACACACACACACACACACACACACACACACACACACACACACACACACACAGTGCAGTGTCACCTCCTCTAGTACACCACCGATGGAAGACACCCCCTCCCCTCCCCTTCCTTTGAGTGTGTTCCAGCCCCGGGCTCTCTTGCAGGGCTATAACTCATAAGTTGCTATAGTTGCCACAGTATACTGCACCTTGTGCTGGGGCACATATAGAGCAGCACAGTCTGTGTTTTTTAACGGCTCAGCAGAGAGAGGAAGCCGAGAGGAAGTGTGTGTGAAACAGGCAGACGGACAAGAGACGACGTTTTCCAGTGAAGGCGGTAAAATAAACAGAGATGGCAGCCAAGGAGAAAATGGAGTAACATGACACAATGAACTTCATGTGGAAAATGGCTGTTTCCAGTATACGATCTGGAATGCAAAATTATTGGAGTGATAAAAGTAAAAAGTTGTATTTATGGCTAAATTAATAGGATTTAACAGAAGAAATCAACAAATGTTATACTCTCTGATTTCAATCCTGCAAAGATTCTGTTTATAAGATGTAGAATAGGGAGACACACAGAGACAGGGAGCAAAGATAAAGTAATGCAGTGAGAGTAAGTTGTCTGAAAGAAGAAAAATTGAGAGAAAGAGAGAGAGAAACAAGAGTTGTCTGGTGCCCAGAGGAACTGAAAAACTCGATACTTCTAAAGCCTTCACTTACAGTATGTTTTATTTATGCTTTCCTCTGCTGCTCTCTGCCAGGCTGGCTGGCTGAATCATGAACTTACTGGCTGAGCAGATGAAACACTGAAGGACTGGCTAGATTACCTGCTGGCTAGCTGACGGTCTTACTGATGTGTGATGTGGGACAGCAAGTTGGTGTAAGAACACCTGTCTGCCTCACACTGACTCGCAGTAAAAGAAAAGGTGTTTGTTTGCTTCTGAGGCTCTCTGTCAATCATAAAGATGCTGGAGGTTAACAAACAACTCTTTTTTTATTGAGTTCTGCATCGGTGTCGTTTCAGGATATTATAGTTTCACCATGCTTTTGTGTCTTCATACAAGGTTTCACTTACATCCTTACTGTACTCTCATGACTAAAAAAAGCTTTTTGTATAGCAGTATACCATAAAACAACTATACTATGGGGCTCTAATCATCTTTTGTTCATGCTCCCTGTTGCACCATTTTTAAAGAAAAACTACGGTTTGTAACAACTTGGGTTATATTTTTTGTAGCTCAGGCCATCAGTTATATCACATAAAATTGTACTCAGAAATGTAATAGCTGAGTTCTGGCAACATCATTAAAGAATAGGCCCACTGGGGCAAGAAACATGATCAGTTTGACAGTTGGACAGATTGTAAACAACCCAACGGGTTGGTCAAACTAATTTGGAAGACAAAACGAAGGCAAACAGTTCAATTATTACTTATTACTAATAGTTTGACCGCTTGTGTTTCTGGCCCCATTGAACCCTATTATTAGCGATGTCACTCTGTTCTGAGATCACAGCAATTACTTTGGTAAGCAAATGTTAGAATAACTGATAGAACAAGCAATGGAAATAAAACATTGTTATACATTTTTCCTTTCAAGCGAGACCAAGTAACTTTTGATAAACAGCACCCACTGCAGCTACTAGTGACTAATTATGGGATAACGCTAAATGCTAAACTACTGTTTGATATTTAGCTAAAATGCTAAGCTACTGTATCAGTAGAATGAGTGATAAAGAGTAATAAAGTCAGAGAACTTACTCTGTAGTATTTGGTATATCGCAATATTTACCTAAATATTGCTGACACTAGCCACTATAAGCTACTTGTCATACCCGAAATTCCCCAAGGGGATTAATAAAGTTCTTCTTCTTCTTCTTCTTCTTCTTCTTCTTCTTCCAGAACAAGTAAGGCTGTGGTATGGTGCGTTTTGAACAAATTAAAAGTTCAGATCAGATCAATTGATGATCTGAATTGAATTGAAACAAATAACCCTCATACATGTTTTCTTCTTCTTTTCTTTTTTTTAAAGTAGCTAGAATTACAGGGCAGTCACATTGGCAGTGAATTCAGCTAGAACAGTTCACCTTTAGCAGTCCATGTGTCTCTAAACTATACTAATCCATTACAGTCTTCCTTAATAGGTTATTAAAGCTGTAAATCACAGTTTAACAAATGGTTTTTCATTAAGGCAAGAGCCTGGACTGACAAGCTGTACAGTGATTTGGGATCTTAAAATGGTGGAGGATACACATGGTTATGTGCATACAAAAGTGCAAAAAAAACGGGAGTGTGCACCTGCTGTCCATCACACATAAATCTACTTTATTTGTCTTTTTTGTGTCAACAAGCCCCTCATCCCACCCAATGAATGCACAGCTCTTTTCTCTTGATGAACAACATCATCAGAAACCCTAATTAGTAGAATTATGCCAGTAACAGAGGCATGGCTGTGTGCAAATCTGATATACGAAACACGTTCTTTTTTCTTTTTTTTCTTTTTTTTGCAGTGGTGAAGATGTAGCTGAAGAGGATGGCTGTAATCCACTGTTTGAACCATCATTGCAAGTACTTTTATGACTTCATACTCTTTAACAAAAAGGTCTGTCTCTGTAGGGATCCTTTAATAATGTTGTCAGACACTTAGAATAACAGTCTGAGCCTGTCAGTGTCAAAAACAAGCACTTTTAGTGGACACACTTTTCATGGGATTACATTGCAGCTATTGCAGCTCATTCGCGGATGCCGGCGGAGGCGATCTACTGGACCAATTTCAAAACTTTTGGTAAGTATTAGTCATTTAGACTCCAAAATATGTAAAAAATAAAATAAAATAAAAGCATTTAAAAATACCGGAATTACCCTTTATCTCTTTGATTATGAGCTAAAAATTAAGTTTAATTTGCAAATGCTATTTAAGCAAATGAGAAAGCAAACATGCATCAAGGTTCTTATTTTATGTGTTTGCACTCCTGGAGCAGAACTTCAACAGGACTGCAGAATCCCTCCGCATCTTCAAACGCAGATTAAGATTCACCTCCTCATAACACTATGTCAGATTCACACAAATTCCTTCATGAATTCTATTTTTAATAAACTTTTGAGTGGAAAGCAACGCACGTGTGCACTTGTACCATTAAAATTCAACCCAGCTCTATGTTGTTCCCCAAAAGCAGGCGCACTTTTGTCTTCTAGCAAGGTGACTAGCACTGCAATAATTAGCATGAGAAACCACTGAGGTGGCCATCAAGTGCTGATTCCACGCAGTGTTGACCTGCTTCTAGCTGTGCTGAACAATCAATACTGTAAGATAAAAACACAGAGGCCAGCTGCAGGTGTTGAAGCACATCTTTACCCAGCTCGTGTGTCTGTGTGCACATCAAAGCCCTACACTTCCAAGCTAGCAAGCACAAATAAAGAAAACAATATATGTAGTGCACATGTGAAAATAAGGCACACATTCACTATCTGTCTGATCACTGGAAGTATGAGAGGGCTCTGCTTCCATTGGATTTCTGCACAAAGGTTTGGTCACATGTCTGAATGAGGCAAGAAAAGGAGGATACAAGCTATGTGTCTTAATTACAATAGACAACCAAGTTAACTGTTATATTTTCAGATGTGCTTCCTCTCTCTGCTGAGCCATTATGTCTCCAGATCATCCAATATATATGGAGGTTTCTGCATTGGAACAATTTCCTGCCATTTTTAACAAACTAGTGCAGCTAATGTAGTTTGCAAAATACTCTTCTTCTTCGTCGTCAAATTTGCTATAAATTAAAAATAAAATCTCTATGAACAAAGCATTTACAGTAAAGGGTCACTTACTGTAAATCAGTGGTGATTGGTTTACATGCTAAATACAACACTTCTTTCGTACGAATGTCATAAACTTGTGTGCATAAACTGGCAAATTCAACTTAATTCACACTGCCACAGAAAAATGGAGGATTATAGCATGTCTGATTTTTATATATAAGTGAAATCTAAAATTCAGGAAAAAAGTCTTTCCAAAACATGACAAAATCATTAACTTTGGAGCCATACCTCGTAAAATCATACCATTAACAAAAGTCACTTTCCTTACTTGTTAGCCATCCCTCTAATACGACAAAAGGTAGAAATAGTCTGTCCACTTGCTATCTCTCCCCAACACACAAACACACACACACACCACCTGCATCCAACCTCTCTAAAAACCTCCTGCTGTCTGCCACGCCCTCCTAAACCCTTCTCCCTCCATTCTGCCATTATGTACAAAGTCCGGGTGGAGCCCCAGCCTCCAGGATCTAAGCTCCAGGCAAGCCCCTCACATCACAGCATGGCTGCCCCACATTCCTCTCACTTATCTGGGGTAGCTGAGCACAGATGGCCCCCTGAGAGAGGTGCAGCTATCGGGTTGGCAGGGAGGCTTTGGGGAGGTCTGCTGGCCGCCAAAATAATTACCTGTCACACAGGGCGATAGTTTGTGGTGAGAAGCAGTCATTTTTACACCATGAAATAAAGTAGTCTTGGGGATAGTCTTCTTATACCCCTTCTCTAGCTCTGCTTTAATTTACTGCACTCTCATTCGCCTATCTTACCTCATTGCACTTCCTCTTGCTGCAGCAGTCTCTCACATTTCTCCACAATTCATTACCAGCTGTCAATCATCTGTCCAGCTAGGCAGGCTTACACACGAAACACTCAAGCAACTACAGGCAAGAAGTATGATGAACACGAGGCAAAATAGGACACGGAAAGGCACGATAAATGCATCCAGCCTCGTGTTTAATATGAAATAAACCTGACACTTCCGTCTTTGGAACAAAGTTAGACTTGATTTTGTGTTGCTGGAACTTCAGGTTTAAACCATTTTTTTTTAAATTCACATGTGATTCAGTCAGTGTCATCCACCTCTGATATGATGTTTAATATACTGTATACATCTAATTGATCAATAATTAACCTGAATTCTGTCACATTTTCTATGCGCATCTATGCATGAACAAGTTTACTATCAGAAGTAGCAGTGTAATCCATGAAAACTATGATAAAAAAAGTAATTAAAAATATTTTTAATGTCAAAAAGAAGATTAAAACTAAATAAAGGTAACCATTGCAAACAAAAAATATGATGAAATGTATTGCAATTTTTGGCAGACAGACAAATGGACATACGAACCAAGTAGCCTACACATTCAACGACCTGCATGCATCTATGAAATAACACATGTATAATCCTGATTGGCAACAGTATCAAAATACTGTATCTCCGCTTCAAAATATCTATTTCTCAGAAGTTTGGCATGTTGCGCTAATAAGCAGCATCTTTCTTTTCAGTAACGTTGTACTGTCTCTGCCAGTAATCTTAGCTAACGTAACCAATATTTGGAAGAAACAAGGTAACAGATTTATGGACTAAATTCATTTACAATACCCCTGGAGATTAGGCAAGAAGCTGCAACAAAACAGCTACGACAAACCACGAAAACAGGCAGGCCGGCACAACCATATTACATACAAAAAGTGAAGCTAACGTTAGCATTATCCAGGGCTATGACTGTGGATGTAACTTTACTTTCAGTTGGCTAGCTTTCGTGTCTATAGTCTTTCTGTAGCAAAGAGTGTAGGATTAATATCGGCTGTCAACCATCTAATTTTGTGATGTTAGCTAAGGAAATATTACTGTATTAATGTTATCTGACATTTTTGCTGCTTGTCTCAACATGAAATACAACGTAAACCTCAAGATAGACAGGAGCAACACCTGACACGACAAAGAATCAGACTAAAATTTCACTGATGAAGACTGAAGATGACCAGCCTATAATGTCTTTTTGTTAATTAAAACTAACTAAAAGTTACAACAATCAAAGGACAAATGTCACTCAAACTTCTGTACGCTTTTGTCAAAAGATTAAGACTAAAACTACGTCAAAATAAGGTGCCAAAAATAACACTGAGAAATAGTGTTAGTAAAAATGTTACTGTTTCTGTGGAGGATTTGTGTGTGACATTTGCTAAATGCCAAGATTCTTGGAAAACAGATTTCCTTATTTTGTTTAAAAAACTAAAAATATATTGATGATTGGCACAAAATATAAGCTTTAATAATGTGTAGTCCAGAACTCTCAGTATCAAACTGAATCCTATAATTCACAAATCAAAAGCATTCCTGAGCTGTCCTGCTGACTGATGGACTGGGGGATGTAGGGTGGAGCAGTGGCAGTGGAGAAAGAACATTCATTCTAGCTCGCATGTACCTCTCACATGCCTCGTGACAAAATAAATAAATATTATCTGTGGTGTGCTGTGCTTGGCCCCACGCCAGCATTCAAGGAGAAACAGAAGGAAAAATAAATCTCCATCAGTCCCGTGTCACGCTGCTGCTTAGGGGCTGTCACATCTATCAGTGAAGTTTCACTCAGCACAAAACCTTTTACTAAACATCAGATACAGGACAGTCACCTCACCTCAGATGATTAGGCTTAGGGTGGGGTTGGACACGGTACCACTGCTCATGCTAACTAGCTAGTTTTTTTCTACTTCAATTCAAACTGACCGGAAATACAAAACAAATCCCTTCATTTGTGTATTTGAGGTTTTTTTTTTTTTTTTTTTTGTGTTTTTTTTTTTTTTTTTTTGAGGAAAGAGCTACAAAACTCAGTGTTCAGAACTGCAAACTGTAAAGCTTTCAATAGGCTAAATCAGTATCAGTTTGGTGATAGAGCAATTAAAGAGGCATTTATCATTATAGAAAATGTGTGTAATATGAGAGGTGTCAAGAATTATCAACCAATTCTGCAGTTTCCCTCAACTCTAGGAGCTTTTTAGTACTTTTAGTTGATTGTTTTCCTTTTACGTCCTGCAACTTTACTGTTTAGTTTCACATTCACTGATTTCATATGCGTCATTTTCAGCTGCAGCAGGCAGAACTAAAAGGCTAGTGAATATTGGACTTATATTCATTAGGTGGCGAGCACAACTTATAAATGCTAATGTTGCTCTGTGTCTGCAAGATGTGTAGATAAGCCATTGTTTGGTAACATGGTCACTGTAACAAGTTTAGCAAATGTTGTGCTTACAGCGTGTTGCACTGATTGTCATAAGGATACCTTTTTAAAAACATCTTCTCATAAACATATCAGTATTAAATATCCAAAAATGCCCCATATCGATCAAACCAGGTGGCAAGGTAGCAGTTCAGACCTCTGCAGTACCCATGAGGATCTAGCTTTGGGCCTCCCCAGCCTGCACAGCTCTCTGCCTACACCACCTTTGGGATTCAGGGTAGTTTAATCATATTTAACAATGTAGCTGGTTTACTTTTCTTTCCTCCAGGAGCCAAATGTGACTGCCCTGTAATTGCTACCATACTCCCCCTGCACTGTACGTAAATACGTTAGAACGGCAGGTAGCTCAGGCTCCTCCTATAGAAACCACAGGCTCCTACTGTAAATAGGATTTTTACACTCCCTCTCCGACACCTAATATATAACACGTGTGTGTGTGTGTGTATCTCTGAGGAATGCTTTGAGAGGTTTGATGGATTCTACCCAGACCATAACTCCCTTTACTAAGAAATAAACAAATATGATTGAATTATGATGCAAGGCGCCTATGAACAATTCCAATTTGGTCTTGTGTCTTTTTTTATCAGTCTGAGGGCATGTTGCTGCTCTCTCTGGGGCCTTCAACAACATTAGTTTGGCTGGAAATAGCCGTCTCCTATTTCCCAGAATTACCGCTGTGGGTGGATGTTGAAATCGGTTTGAAAAGTAGCACCTCTCATTTCTTTGTCTTTCCTGAAACAGGACACTGAACAGGAAAATGTGGCAGAGTTAAGTACAATGATGGCTTATGAAATGTGTACACCTCAGTCAGTGCTTGAAACCTTCGCTGCTAATAACAAAATAGTGAAATGTTGTTATCATTGGACACTGCGATTTCCTGTGCAGCTGCATTTACATTCCATAAAAACCCTTGTTCCTTTACCACTCTAGATGTCAGAAACACAAGGTGTTTCATTGAGCAAATGTTTGTTGCTAACATCTTTTATAAATGTGACAAATCCAGCTCTGACTCATGCTTGTAGGAGGCCCCAAGGACACAAATATGTGTTTTTGAGGGAGGATGGCAAAGGGTTGAATTCACGTCTCTGAAGAGAAAATGCTCTCAAGGTTACACACACAGAATGGAGTCTATTCATAAAAATTCACCGCTACCTTAACAAGGTCATTCCCAAAATTACCTCTGAGTTATCTAACTGCAACCTTCAGTATCTGATTACTCCTGCACAATTATTGGGTTGAGATTTCACATGTAATTTGTCCTTTTCAGACACGAGTGAAAGTTCTCAAAGTACACCTTGCTGTAGACACTGTCTGATAGGCAGTTCACAGGCACCCTTTGGTAGAAAATAGAAAAGAGTTCACAACAAGGTCTGCAGGTTATCATCAATACACATGTTTTCATATTTTTAACTAGCTGTTTAGTTATTTAAATGTGCTTTTGTCACTGCAAGCATCACAAACCAAATGCTATTGTACTGAGGCAATCACATAAAATTTAAAAAATTAATTCCCCAAATAAATACTAGATTTTTTTTAAACGTTTTTGAAGGTTTGTCCCTTTTAAATGTTACTCAGAAAGTGCCAAGGTAGTGTCATAATATATTGGTTTGTCAATAGAGACAAGGACTTTTTCACTCGAAGGATCTAAATTTATAAAACCTGCAATGAAGCTTGTTTCACCCTGCCTTAAGGCACTGCTAACACACCTAGAAGAGTTTCATTATTCTGCTTTTAAATCAGAGCAGTATACCAGGGAATTAAGTTCATATTGGGCAATTCCAGATTTCACAATTTACATCTAGTGCCAATGCACAAAGCAGTGTTAAGTTTACAGTATGTTAGCAGGCAAAAAATAAGGGCGTTGAGGTCAGTGTGGTGGACAGGCATGTACTGAGTCCCACTTTCATGCAAGCATTCGCGTCCTGACACAGACTTGTAATTAGTGTTAGCTCTTTTTTTGGCCATGCCAGTGCCATGGCTTTAGGGACTGAAATGGTCTGTCCATCACTTTAGTCCAGCCTGAAATAAATCAACAACTGAAGGACGAATTACCATGACATTTTGAACAGCCATTCATGGTTCCCAGATGTTGAATTGTAATGACTTTGGTGACTTTTCCTACAGAACCACCATGAGGTAGATGTTTTTGTTTTTTGGTAAAATGTCTTGACAACTATTGGATGGAGTGCCATGAAATGTGGTACAGATATTCATGTCTTTCTCATGATGCCTTAATTTTTCATCATGCGCCATCATCAAGTCAACATTTTGGTCCCATACTTTGGTTTATGACCAAATTCCTGAAAAAATAATGACATTTTCCCTTCAGCCTCTGCTTTGGCTGTAGACTCTTAGTCTTGTTTGTATCCATAATCCATCACTAGGCTTTCCGCGGTAGTCGTGTTACCGGTGTTACACAGTGTTTGGGTATACACAGATAATACAACTTGCCCACTGTCTCCACCATCGTTTAGATTTTTTGTTACAGAAATAAAACCCATTTAGTTCATTTTCGCGTATCAGCGCCCACGTTCATCAAATAAAAAAACTCGAATTTGTAAAATACTAAGTGTGTTATCACGGACGACGGATGCTACAATAATAAAGTGAAAGTGTCTGCTCCGTACAGCAGCAGCAGAGTTGTAGCACAGAGCAGCAGGAGTCAGATTTCACTTATCAAGTGATG
Source organism: Macquaria australasica (assembly GCA_005408345.1). Taxonomy (NCBI): domain Eukaryota; kingdom Metazoa; phylum Chordata; class Actinopteri; order Centrarchiformes; family Percichthyidae; genus Macquaria; species Macquaria australasica. The sequence goes on from SEMN01000159.1 coordinate 642,995, forward strand.
AGAGTGAGGAGAGTTGACCGACAAGACGATGGCAGAGAATTTAACGTTAAAGATCAAAGTAAGTGCTCTACAGTTATTGAGCGTCATCGACGAATATCTTTTCTTGTAAAATGTCCGGTGTAAACGGTAACACCGGTGTTGTCACAAGTTAATTAACTAGTGGGAAAATTTCCTCACCGTGGCATCCCTATCCTTCACTAAACACAACCGTTTTAGTTGTCTAACCTTAACCAAAGTTTATTTGCCATAACCGCAATCTTTCCCTAACCTTATCCTTAACCATAACATAGTTGCCATGTTCAGATATTGTAGAATCAAAGAATTCTTTTATGTTATTATTGAAAGTAAGGGGGTTTTGCAAAATTTTCCAATATCAATGTTCTTGTCTGGCAGTAAGGTTGTTTTCAATTGACTGCTTTAGTTTCCTTTTGAGGAAGATCATTCTGGCATAAACATTAAATCATTGGAAAATGATTGTGTTTTGAGTACTGGTAGCTTCAGGTCCAAAAATCTTTGTGGTATTCTTAAACATGCCAATCAAACCTTAATGACAAGCAAGAGATGACATAGTTCCCTCCAGCCTTGGCTCAGCCTCAGGTTTACCAAACCAACATCCTCTAACACACAGGAACTCTGGCCAAACAGAGAACCGTGCCCTGCACCCTGCACCAAGGCCAGTCCAGTCTAGCACAGTCTAACCCAAGGCCAGACTCACTTGGGAATTTCAGCTGAATTCAATTTCACCTCTGGCCTCTGTCGTGGCAGCTTGAGCCGTGGCTACACAAAAGGCCAAGTTTCACATTGAACGTGAGAACCCCCTCATCTCCTGACCCCTATTACCATATGAATGGACCAGAAAATGGAACTGGGAGCAAAGAGAGAGACAGAGGAGGGAGTGAGTCCAGGCAAAATGGCTCATTTTTAGAGCACTTGGTTTACCTTTCCCTCTCGCTGAGAGTAGCAATTTGTCTCTCTGAGACAGACATAGATGTACAGATGTCACCCAAAGGTCATCTGGAGGATACTATAGCTGTTCACTGTTTTAAAGCTTTAAAAACCAAACCTGCGACCTTACAGAGAAGTCTCACTTACCTTTAGGCTGAGCATCCTTGGCTATAAGCTCATAACATCAACAGTTCTAGACTCAATCAAAGGGAAACTACAGGCAAAAACTCCAACAGCTCAATCCAAGGATCAGCGCCTTTGTATCTGGTTAAATTACCTCTGACTCCTTATATCACCTCAGTGCCTCTTTGTCTTTTACTATAGCTGTCAGTATTTGTCAGAACTTGTCGTGCTTTCCCAAGGTTACTTTTCTCTCTTCAGCCATCATGTGCTCACACTGGCATGATGCACAAATATGAAGCCACAGCAAGAATGCCCACAATTCAGAATTGTATAAATTCAAAATGATACAAGAGCAGCGGGCAGGATTTGTCATTTTCTGACATGTTTCTGCTCTGTACTGCATCAGTAATACATTGGTTTGATAATAGGCCTAAAATGGGCCAATGATGGTCTAATATTGAACAGTTTTGGTTATTTCACGTGACTGATTTCTGTACTCCCCCCCACCCCCACCCTGCTGTGCTCTTCCAACTGGTTTTAAGTGGGCCAGGCTCAGTTGGAAAATGGAGATGTCACATACTTCTGTGTAACAATCAGGATTTAGCAACATTTCAATCAGAATATGACGACAGCTGTTGGGTTTGGTCACAGTCAAACAAATGTGATCAAACCACACCCACACAGAAGATGTTTTTTCACTCTGCCTTTTGCTTATTAAGTCATGGATATTTAATATTATAGAGAAATACTTAAGATTTGAAGCCACATTTTTAGGAGCTTTAAAGCTACATTAAATAGCCAATGTGCCAAAATATTATTCAGCTACCAATATTTATGGAATTTCTATATCTTTTTCACAGTAGCTGAAAGTAGTATCTTTAATTTATAGCAACAAGCTTTAATCCAAACATAGCAGTTAGTTACTGTTAGCATCAGTGTTGTACTCCTTTAACCCTGCAGCACAGAGGGGGGATAGAGGAGGAGAGGTGAAAGTAAAGGGAGGGCAGGGGGAGTGCAGGTGTAAAGATGTATAAAGGCAGGGGGGGGGGGGTGGGTTTAGGGCAGAGGAGCAGTAAGAAGAGACAGAAACAGTCAGCGAGCCTGTGAGGAGCTGCAGCCACACCCAGGAAGAACTGAGCACGCTCTCTAACCTCACTACTGCTTGACGGGGGCAGCGTAAGTGGGGCTTACAGTTACAGTAAGTGCAAGGGAAGAAATAGATCAAGGTAATAAAGATATAAATAGACTGTACATTTAGAGATAAACTGAAGTGAAATAAACTGTTTGTTGTTGATCATGAATTATGGGTTTTTAAAGGACAAGGCCAGTATTTTTTTTAAATTAAAACTAGAAAAAATGTCACATCAATTCGGGGCAGATATTAAGTAATGTTAAATTTGACCACCAAAAGAATCAAACAAACAAACAAACAAAAATAATAATGATGAATATATAACAATATTGACTGATTAGTTACACAATACATACAGTATATATTCACTAATTATTAATAAAAGGCCACATGTTAAAACCATTATAGAAATAACCTGTGCTGCTTGTCTGTCCTTCAGTGTGAGGTGAAGTGTGGCAGCTAGAGAGGGACACTTGATCTATGACTGAGATAAAAGATAAGGGACAACACTGATGGGGACAGCACCACCTACACTGTGAACATATACCATTCTCATTATCTTTGATCTACAAAACAGGACCATCAACTGCTTTTATTTCTCCCCTGCACAGATACTTTAAATTTCTTTCACCATGCAAAAACACATTCGGCTGAATAATCAAAACGTCTGCTGGGTTTCATACAGATGGTTGTCAAGGGATTTAGTTAGGGTAAAACCACTTTAAGTTTTACAAAATCCCCCTTCCACTCCTCCTTTGAAGGCTGAAATTAATGTTTTTAACATAAATCCATCCGTACAGAGTGAGCAGTATCAGACTGTTGAGGTAACATATTTTCACTTCAGCTCACACATAACCACAAATTTCAACCTTTTTCGTAACTAGCCCAGAAATTTCTGTTTTTGTGAAATACGAATTGTTGCCACACCTAGTTAAGATTAGACAATAGGTTTTTGGGGTTAAGGTCAGCTTTATGTTTTGGTCAGCATTTCACTAGCTTTAATTTGAAACAAAGTAGCTTTAATTTGAGTCCATACATATATTGGAAAAAGATGGCATTTATTTTCATGTAATTAACTATACATTTGTGTGAAATCTAAACCTACATTGCTTTTATAGGCTTACATATATCTGAAATAAATGCATAATTTCATAGTAAGCAGAACTGAGTCTGAAGTTATAAAGACAGGGAAAAATGCATAAATTCATATTTTTAGGAAATTATGAATAAGATTTAGTGATTTGCCTCATGTTGTCGACTGCTTGGAGGTCACATAGGATGCTAGAAAACAGGATGATTTGGAATAAAAGGTATAAAAAGATGTGTGAATATATAGATATGAATATATGAATATATCCAGTGGTCGACATTGAAGGTAACCTTTTCTGCTGTTTCATTTCTCATGAGGCAAAGTCATTTAGGCAGCACAGTGAGCAATCAGAGGCAGAGCAAGCGGCCAGACAGAGCCCTGCCTCTCCCCTCTCTCTTCCTCCTGCATCAGAGCCCATGGTCATTATTGCCCTCCAGACTGCTTTTATCATCTCTATAAATCTCTGCTGGCTCAGACACGGCGTAATGAGGGGACCTGCGAGGCTGTCAACCTGCGACTCTCACCCCCGCTGAGGGAGAACGGAGGGGTGGTATGAAAAAAAGGTGGAGGGAAGGAGGCTGGAGAGAGAGACAGACAGAGATGAAGAGAGAAAGGGAGTTAAAACGAAAGAGGGCAGGAGCCAGTGATACGCACACCCAGCACCACCACCCACTCAAAAATACACTCACTCACACTCACATACACCACGCAGCTTCAGTGTGAGGTGGGAGCACATTCAAACGTTATATTCTGCTTAGAGGTTTGAGTCTAGAGGAGGGGGAGTCACGGTGGTCACTTTGACAATAATCATCTTTCAAATAAAAGCTTCAAAGAAGCAATCTCTGACATCTTCATATGGCTGTTTTTTCTCGTCTTTATACATTTGCTGCTCAAAGGTCTTTCCTGGCATAAAATCCTCTGGTGCACAGGAAGGGCTGTATTCTACATTTCGGCTTTATTTACAAGAAACCCAACAAGAGCAAGAGTATTTTGTATGAGCAGTAAAAAAACATAACTGAACAAAGACTGAGCGGCGCTGAGTGCCACCTAGAAAAAAAGGGGAAACTATTGGACACACTCCTGGATTGACAGGTGATCCCTGAGAAGGGTGGTATCATAAAGGTATCACAACTCATTTGCTCAGAGCAACAATTGGTCAGGAGGGAAAGTTTTTGAAATCACTAGTCGAATTACTTGAATTGGCAAATGTTTTCAAATGACTAATTCATACACTCAACATACTGACTGTGTTTCATCAGTTTAGTCATTTGTACCCTCAATTACTTGATTACATCCTTTGAATAAACTATTTCTGCTCTCAAATGACTAAATTGTGCCATCGAATTACTTAATCCATTCCCTTCATTTAATAGCTTGAAGTTTTATTCCAATTTCCCCCTCCACACAGTTGCTACTGTTTGGCTATAATACAGCTTCATTTTGATCTTAGACTGAGAGATACGTAGATGTACTCCAGGCTTTGGCTGTTAAACACAAAGCTTCTCTTAAAAGTATTTTATAGGATTATTTCATCCTAAAATGAAGTTCCATGTCTCAATGTAACAGATGACTCATATGCTAACTTTAGTCCCTCCCAAATTGATCATCTTGTTGATAGTGCTGCAGGCTCACTACGAATAACACTCGACTCTATCGCCCCTCTAAAAAAGAAGATAATAAAACAGAGGAGGTTAGCTCCATGGTATAACCCGCAAACCCGCAAATTAAAACAAACATCGCGAAAACTTGAAAGGAAATGGCGTTCCACCAATCTGGAAGAATCACGTTTAGCCTGGCAAGATAGTCTTAAAATTTATAGGAAGGCCCTCCGTAATGCCAGAGCAGCTTACTACTCATCATTAATAGAGGAAAATAAGAACAACCCCAGGTTTCTGTTCAGCACTGTAGCCAGGCTGACAGAGAGTCACAGCTCTGTTGAGCCATGTATTCCTATAGACCTCAGTAGTAATGACTTCATGAGCTTCTTTAAAGATAAAATTCTATTAGAGAAAAAATTCAGCACCTCCTGCCCTCAGTTGGTACTGACTTATCTTCAAACACAGGAACCTTAGAAACAACTGTAAAACCTGTACATTTAGACTGCTTTTCTCCCATCAACCGTAATCAACTAACTTCCATGATTTCCTCATCTAAGCCATCAACGTGTCTTTTAGACCCCGTCCCAACTAGGCTGCTTAAAGAAATTTTACCCTTTAGTTAGCACTTATTTACTAGATATGATCAATCTGTCCTTATTAAAAGGCTATGTGCCACAGTCCTTTAAAGTAGCTGTAATTAAGCCTCTTCTTAAAAGCCCACTCTTGATCCAGGGATTTTGTCAAATTATAGACCTATATCTAACCCTCCTTTTCTCTCTAAGATCCTTGAGAAAGCAGTCGCCAATCAGTTGTGTGACTTTCTACACAACAACAACCTGTTTGAGGATTTTCAGTCAGGATTTAGAGTGCATCATAGCACAGAGACAGCACTGGTGAAAGTTACAAATGACCTTCTAATTGCATCAGACAAAGGACTTGTCTCTGTACTTGTCTTACTAGATCTTAGTGCTGCATTCGATACCATTGACCATCACATTCTATTACAGAGACTAGAACATTTTATTGGCATTAAAGGTACTGCACTAAGCTGGTTTAAATCCCATTTATCAGATCGTTATCAGTTTGTACACGTTAATGATGAATCCTCTATGCACGCCAAAGTTAGTCATGGAGTTCCACAAGGTTCCGTGCTTGGACCAATTCTATTTACCTTGTATATGCTTCCTTTAGGCAATATTATTAGGAAGCACTCCATAAATTTTCATTGTTATGCAGATGATACCCAATTATATTTATCGATCAAGCCAGATGAAACCAATCAATTAGCTAAACTTCAAGCATGCCTTAAGGACATAAAAACCTGGATGACCTGCAATTTTCTGATGTTAAACTCAGACAAAACCGAAGTTATTGTACTTGGCCCCGAACACCTTCGAAACACATTATCTAAAGATATAGTTTCTCTAGATGGCATTGCCCTGGCCTCCAGCGAAACCGTAAGGAATCTTGGAGTTATCTTTGATCAGGATATGTCCTTTAACTCCCAAATAAAACAAACTTCAAGAACTGCCTTTTTTCATTTACGTAACATTGCAAAAATCAGACACATCCTATCTCAAAAAGATGCAGAAAAACTAGTCCATGCATTTGTTACGTCTAGGCTGGACTATTGCAACTCTCTATTATCAGGCTGCCCCAATAAATCCCTTAAGACTCTCCAGCTGATTCAGAATGCTGCGGCACGTTTACTGACAAGAACCAGAAAAAGAGATCATATTTCTCCAATATTAGCTTCTCTACACTGGCTCCCTGTAAAATCCAGAATAGAATTTAAAATCCTTCTCCTCACCTTCAAAGCCCTAAATGGTCAGGCACCATCATATCTTAAAGAGCTCATAGTACCCTATTACCCCACTAGAGCACTGCGCTCCCAGAATGCAGGGTTCCTTGTGGTTTCTAGAGTCTCTAAAAGTAGAATGGGAGCCAGAGCCTTCAGCTATCAAGCTCCTCTCCTGTGGAACCAGATCCCAGTTTGTGTACGGGAGGCGGACAACCTCCTTACATTTAAGAGTAGGCTTAAGACTTTCCTCTTTGATAAAGCTTATAGTAGGGCTGACTCAGGTGACCCCTGAGCCACCCCTTAGTTATGCTGCTATAGGCCTAGACTGCCGGGGGACTTCCTATGATGCATTGAGCTCCTTTCTCCTCCTCTTCCTCTCCCTCTGTACGCCCTCATATCCCATCAATGCTTGTTATTAATTCAACTTCTTCCCGTAGTTGTGTGCTTTCTCTCCTCTCTCTCTCCCTCCACTTCTGTTGCTTTCTGCAGGTGTTTCTGCCTCTGGAGCTGTGGAGGTCTGGGTCTGTGGTTGCTGCAGCCTGCTGCCCCCGTGCTCCTGCTCTGCACCCGCTGATGCTATTGCTGTTGTTGCTGTTATTAGTATTGCTATTATAATGTTGCTCTTAGTGTTGTTTCTGTTGGTGTTAACATCAATGCCATTACCATATCTATGCTGTATTGAGCTGCTGTATGTTCTCTTTCCTCCTGCTCTCTCTCTCCCGCTCCCCCCTTCCCCTTCAACCCAACCGGTCGAGGCAGATGACCGCCCACCTTGAGCCTGGTTCTGCTCGAGGTTTCTACCTGTTAAAAGGGAGTTTTTCCTTGCCACTGTCGCATAGTGCTTGCTCATGGTGGGAACTGTTGGGTCTCTGTAAATATAAAGAGTCGGTCTAGACCTGCTCTATTCGAAAAAGTGCCCTGAGATAACTTTGTTATGATATGGCGCTATATAAATAAAACTGAATTGAATTAAAAGATTTTTATGATACTATGGATGTCAGTTCATAACTCAGCTCCGGTAGCACTTCATTGCGACAAATGCACAATAAGAACATGGACTTAATATTGTACATGGGACAGTGGCAAAGCAAAGTAATGTGATGGTGCAAATTATACATTCGCAGAGGCATTTGAGGGTTCGTAAACTACATTCAGAGAACAAATTAAGTGCAGCATACAGTACAGTACTGTGAGACCTTGATCTGTTATTTCAGGGCACAAACAGCTAATATGAGAGAACGATTTAGCCAAATATTTATTCCCTTGATGCTTACTGGGCTCCATAAATTCAACATGAATATATTGATGTTTAAGATGCTACATGTAGCAGCACATTTATCATGTTTCAGTATTAAAGCCCTTGCAAGTGTTTCTCTGTAACATTAAAAATTCATGACTAAATAAGCAACAATCAAAGTTTAAGTTTGGAATAAACATCTTATTTATTATTATTAATATCATTATTTATTTAGAGTTAAACGGTCAAAAGTTTGATCAGATTTAATTGACAGTCGCCTAGTAACATCAGCAAACAACCAACATCACAATTTAAATCACACATTGCTGAATTCTGATTGGTGCAAGTATATGACATCATCGTTTTCTGACACAGCTCCTCCTACTTCAAATCAGTGAGAACAGCACGGACAAACAAGAATACAGAAATCTCTAATGTGAAAGAACCAAACCTTTCTGACTTTGGCAGAAAGTGTTTGCGTTCATGAAGGAGCCCATTTTTCACAGTAAGAAGCTAATTGAAAAAATTGGTTTTCAGTGCCTTTAAAGCAACTCCAACAGGTGAGTGGTAAATGCTAAAAAGTAGTGTGACAGTAGCATAAGTATAGTTAAAGTTTGATAACATTACCTAACATAAGCTACCGGTCATACAAGCCAAGTAAGGCTGTAGCAACAAAACCTGTGAGTTATTTTTTTATTTCAAAAGTTATATAGTCTCGCTTTAAAGCTCTCAGTTATGTGCAGCCATCAGAATTTTGTTATGTATTACTTCAGTGTTACTATTGGTACCACTATAAGTATATATCATGTTCTATTTTTTGTACTATTTTAATGTACTATTTAACTTTATATTTGCACTGCACACTAAATAAGAAGAAAACTGTAATGATCAGATATTATTTATAATTATATATATATATATATATGTATATCATTGATTTTAAATGTTGTTCTGCGCATAGAAACTTTCATTTTAAAACTTTATAACTTAGTGTATACCTTGTTTAAATGCCTTGTGTTACTTTTCAGTACACCATCACATCCATCAGTATCACTTAAATTAACAAACATTCTGCAGCAGTCACTCATAGCACCATCTAAGTGACTATGTTGTGACTATACAATGCACAATTTATGAGTCAAACAGTATGATTAGGCCTATCAGTGTAGTCCGACAAGTATGTGATGCTAGGATGGCTGGGGGGGCTTGGAGGTGTCCAGTTTTGCCCCGGGCCCAAAAAAGACTTAGGCCAGCCCTGCATATAGCAATTCTCAGGCCTCTTTGTATTTTTATTTATTTTTTTTATTTTTTATTCCTATTTTCTGCTAGATTTCCTATAATCTCGACTGCTGCACAAAAACACATCCTAGAGAGTGATGTAGTGAGGTGTGATTATAATAATGTCCTGAAAAAAACCTGCCTCACCTGTCAAAATCCCTTAACTGTTCTTGTATACTGCAAACATGTCTTTTTTTTCTAGGAACTGCACGTCCACAGCAGCTGGCTGGTGCAACTGCTTGGGGGAAAAGTAACAAACAGCTCCAGAGAGATAGACTAGCTCTGACCTCAGTGACAGTGTTGTTTTGTGTGTGTGTGTGTGTGTGAGAGAGAGAGAGAGAGAGAGAGCGAGAGAGAGAGAGAGAGAGAGAGAGACAGAGTGTGTAAGCCAGCTGAACTCTTCCACCTCTCCACCCTGAGTGTCATTCCTGATGTCAGACAGAAGAACCTTGTGTCGCTGCTGATGCCCGTGCAGCCGGTAAACCAAACATACTCTCTGACAGCTGATACATAGTATGGACTTTGACCCAACCTGAACCTCACAACAACAGCCCCGTCATCCAGCGTTGGCTCGGCGCGTCCGGTCTGATGCCCTCCCACACTGCCAGGAGCCGTCTCCAAACCGCCCACTCTCGCTTATGTAAGGGGATAATCCTGTGCAGTCATTAAAATGATGCACGGCACTGGAGGTGCAGAGGCACATATCTATGTGATGCCTATATGGTGAATTCAGTGCATTAATGTTTGATGATCACAACACCTCGCAGCAGAAGAAAAATCTTCTTCTAACTTAACCCCCCGCAACCTGGACTGTCTCTAAGATGCAGATGAATATGTGAAGAGCTGCAGCTCCTCTGACACTTTAATGACCCCTGCTTCTCCAGACTCCCTGGCTCTTTCTCAGACATCTCAATCACCTTCCCCTCTGGTTAAAAAAAAAAAAACTCATTTCACATGAACGCTCGCTGTGTGGTTCCTCCAACAGAAACAAAAAGGCAGCCTCTCCATCATCTGGCAAACCATACGATTCCCTTTATCTTCCCTCCCTCATTAAACTCTGAATAACTCAGCAGAGAGGCAGAAAGAGGAGAGAGAAAAGTGATTGAATTCTGCTGGAGGAATAAAAGCCCCTTGAGGCTGCCATTTTGAATGTGTGCCATGTTGAGCAGGCTGGATCCAGAGATCACCGAGACAACAGAGCAGGGAAGAATAGCCTATAGACAGATCTCCAGGCCAGCTGACCCACTGTAGATAATGTACCATGGATGTCATGTCATTGTACTGAGAGGCTGGAGTCATGATGATGACCTATCATGACCTTGGAGGGAGGCGGGCAGAGGCGGAGGAAGGAGCTCTGAAAGGGAGGTCAGAGTGAAATCATGGCACCAGACTTGATATCTCTATTCAAAAGCTGCACTGGCAACCTGGTCGCACTGAATGCAGCCCAATTATTTCAATACACCAGCAATCCTGGAAAGGGGAAGACCAGAGAAAGGGGACACAAGAAAAGAAAAATGGGTTTGACATTCAGGCAGACGGGCTGAGGGAGGTAACAAGTTCACGGCCCTTTCAGGAAACATGGCCGCCTGCTGTGTGATGGATCATGGAGCCTCAGATGGGCCATCAGGGGTGGGACCCAGTGAGGAACGCATGGGAACCCAGTCTCCCAGGAAGAAGGGGGTCATCCTGACGATTACATAAATGAACTCCTGATGGTTCTGATATAAGCAGCTCCAACAGCTTTCTGAGTTGCCCCCATATATAGCAACAATACTGCTGCTGAGAAATGACAAGACCGATGCTTCTGACAACACCACAAGGACTGATTCATTACATTTGCATGTATTTACTCTGAAATGTATGTGTCAGAATAAGAAAAAAAAGTCCCGAATGATGCAAATGAATGCAGTTGAGTTGAAAAGGTAATTAGTGAAAAAACGTGGAGACCTCACAATAGTGGACCCCGACAATAGCTGACAGAACAGACCCTTTAATTAAAACGAGGCAAACCCCGCCATAAAGTTGGGGTACTAAGGAGAGACAGGATCAGATGTTCTGGTTTTTAGTCCCTAGAGTCAAGCTTCAAAAACGCTGGATCCTACATTCTCCCTAATGCAACTCAACAGCATCTTTCATTAAATCTTATGTCCTCGTCTTTCAAACTTTACGCCCCCCGTTTGTAGCCTAGATATTTTTTAGAAAGCTCCTCCAGAGCCACAGAAGACATTATCAGCAAAGGGAAAAATTCCACAATTCTTTATGACAGAGGTTTAGCTCTGATGTTTGCTTTAGTTAGTCAGAAACTACATAGAAAAATTCAACAAAAGTCTGAATTAAAAAAATAATTTTGACAAAAAAAAATTACTTTGTTCAGCAGCTTGAACAAAGCTAATAAGTACACCTTGGGTTCTGATTTTTTGTCAGTCTACTGTTTCCAAGGTCAAAAATGAACTTTCTTGCTTGAATCACATTTTAATAATTTTTTAGTACATTTCTTATAAAGTATGTGCAAAAGTAGATGAAACATTTTCAATTCACATTCTAGTCATGTTATTTATTGTGTCGTGCGAATACAAGTGCCCAGCCCACACAGACTTATAAGACACCAAAAAATAGTTTCCAAGAACCAAGTCAACTTCTTACAAATTACATTAAATTGCCAACAAATACCTTTGTCTTCTGTCCCAAGCTCGACAAAAACAATCTGTCACAATCTGCCCTTCCTAAAACTTCCTAAAACACAGCTCAAATTTTTACAATCCAGAAAACCTTATTAAAAAGGACATTTTACTAAAAAGTGTAGCCCTATTCGCAGCGAAATCATATAACAAACAAAGCCTTTCTCTTCAGGGACACCTTAAGAGTAGTGCTAGAGGGTCTTTAATGAAAGTGGCAACACTGGAAGTAAAAAACTAGTCTAATCCATCCTTAAAATGTTTACTACATAGTTTTGTGAGCACAAGTGCGTACAAAAACTGGGATATTGAAGGAAACACCCACTGTAAGCATTACAAGCCTGAGGAACGAGCAGAGAGGGTCAGGTACAGCATGTCTGGTATGCCCGAGATGACGACAACAGCCACTACTACTATAAACATTTAAAAGTACTGCTTATCACTGAGAGGGAGGAGGTGGGAATGTAATACTGACAAAACATGAATCATTTCTTTCTCCACAAATTCGACAATAAGTGACGTAGAAATGACGTAAAACGATTTACACATTACTAGTTAGCAAACATATATTTTGAGAATATTTAGTGGTCAAAGCATATTTTGTAAATTAAAGTATGAACGTGTGAGCAATCGGTAAAAAAAGCTGAATTATGGCTATCGATTAACTGCCATTTTTCAAGAGAAATGCCAAATATTCATCAGGTCCAGCATCTCAGATGAGATGATTGGATGCTTTTCTTGGTCTTTTATATGACAAAGATACAGGTTTTGAATTGTTGTCCGAATAAAAGAAGCAATGTGATTATGTCACCTATGTATTGGGCTCTGGGAAATTTAATAGGACATTTTAAACACAAAACAATGAATTTATTCATTGAGAAAATAATCAGCAGATTTACCAATAATGAAAATATACATTAGTTGCAGCCCTAGTTCAGAATTTTGCCCAAATTGCTGCAGTGAAACGAAATAATATGAAACAGTAAAGCCATACAAAAATAAGGTTACTAGTAACAATAATAGTAATAATAATAATAATAACCTGTAAATAATAAAGTCAGTCTCTGCCCTATTGTGCCACAGTATCTGTGGTGTGCCCCACTTCCACGACATAGGAATAATAAACCTGTCAACAAGAAGTCTCCTGGGAAGCCACTACTGACACTTCGTTGTCAGTGGCAAGGCATGCTGGGATAGCTAATGGGACAGGCCCTCAGGGGTGACAGGTGAGCTGTCCGACAGCTCTAATATGAAATAAATAGTCCTCGATAATCATTTCTCTGTCTTTGTTGACTTAGACTCACAAATTGATCTCTGCTGTAAAAACCACACTGACTTTATGTTATTACTGGAGAACTGTAAATCCATCCTGATACAATTCAATGATATTATTGGATTTAGGGGATTTAAGGTAAGGCGCCGTCAATTGAAGGCAATACATTTAATACTGAAACATTGTTAACTGCATAATTTTGTAAATATAAGAATGTTTCAGAGAAAATGCATGTATGAAACCTCACTGTTAGAATTGAAAACGAAAATTTGGAGGTAAAAACAAACTGAAGCAACCACACTGAGCAACCACACCTGACCTACCAACTGAAACCCCTTTTTTTCAGCTGTCATCATTTCAGTAAGCACTTCATTCAATCTGCAGCCTATTTGTGAGCATGTACAAATACTAGAAAGAAGTTCTGTCACAAATGCATTCAAAACTCCCTTCACAAAACTTTAAAATGAACCCCCACGTGAGTGAGAGTGAGCACCCAGCCTATGGTATGTCTCCGTGATTTCTCCCTTATTGTAACCACGTGGCCGCATTCGGCGAGTTTGTCCTCCCTCAGCACGTGCACGCATGTGAACATCAGAGCTGATCAACTCAACAGTTCCCATATGCAGTGCTGAAGGGAGCAGCTGGAGTTTCAGTACTTTTACTCCGCTGTGGGTGACACTGGTCGGATGGTGCTGACTGCCTGTGCTGATAGTCTGTCATTCAGTCTGTCAGTCAGTCCTGTTACACAATCACTCACCAGTACACCCACTATTTTTGAAATTCAGAGTACGAGCAGATGTAGAAGCACTGTATGCACAATGTACACTCAGTAGACAGGAGTTTGGAAGCAGAAAAAAGCAGATAAAGGAAAAGAGTGAGTAGATGTTTGGTCTTTCCTGGGCACTGACCTGGACAGCATAGCAAACACAGCGCTGGTCAGCCTCTCATCTTGCTTCTCTTCTCAGATTTCACACTCCAGCTCCTTCCTGACTGCCTTTTGAAGTTGGTCCCTCCGCTGTTTCTGAGGTATAAGTCGTTGGCAGAGGAGGGAATGAGGGAAAGGAAGAGGGAGATGGGGGTGTGTTTCTCTCTTGCCTTTTTTTTCTCCTCTTCTTCTTCTTATTTTCTTTACTTCCCCTTGTTCTATTTTGCACTAGCTGAAGTCTGCACCTCCTCTTGCGCTTCCATAGCAAAAAATCTGTCCACACACTCACTACTGGGAGAGGAGGGGGAAAATAACATTGCAAGAGAGAGAGAGCGAGAGGGGGAGAGAGAGAGAGAGAGAGAGAGAGAGAGCGTGAGAGAGAGAGAGAGAGAGGAGCAGCAAAAGTCTGCTCAGTCACCTCGTCTCCCTCCTGTTCAAATTTAGAGGCTGGATCTCAGGCTGCAAGGCGAACTCTACTGGGCATGCCCACAACCGAGAGGCACACTTTGTAATGAACACTCACTTCCTCTCTTGTTCTTGCGTTCCCCCCTCCTCCCTCACAGCATTTTCTTTGCCTCCTCTCCCCTCCCTCCCCTATAGCGCTCAGTTCAACGGGGATCAGGAATGCTGCTCAGACCAAAGTCCACTCCAAGGACGGAACAAGCCCCACTTTGCACAAAAAAATAATCTCCCACTTTAAAACCACCAGACTGAAAAGCAGAGTATAGGAAAGGCAAGAAAAAATACAACACAATCTTGAGTATATAAAGAAAATTCTCTGCTGAGAAACATATTTTAAATCACAAACTTACTCTATCTAAAAACACCAATATTGTTGGCTTGCTGCATATTTCCAATCCATATAATTCAATCATGTGCACATCAGATGGCTGTCTAGACTTCAGTGATGTAATGCCTAATCCAAAACTAATGGTCATGTCGCTCAAAATGGCAGGGCAATCAAACACAGTCAATTTTGATAATGAAATGTGCTCATGTGAACAATTTCCTGCATCACTTTTGCTTGAGCGAGATAAAAATATTATTGGGACCTATGTGGCATCCTATTTAAAGTCTGCCTGGGCTGAACTCTGTTGTGCCTTGTTACTGATCCCACCAATACACATAGTGATATTGCTAAAACTCAAGCAGATTCACCCGACAAGCATGTTAAGTATGTGGAATTTGCTGTTTCAAAGCAGCAGACCAGTATTGTTTTCTCTAGTCTTTGCACAGCGATGTGTGACGTATTTCTTTATCGAGTCAGCTTCATGCCTGTGCTATCTCAGGCTCCCCACGCTGACCCAGATTCTCCCCAGCAAACTACCAGGACACTATGTATCAAAAGCAGGCCTTGGAATGAGGACAGCGAGTTCAGAGAGCGACAGATAGATAGAGAGAGAGAGACAGACAGACAGAGAAAGTTCCCCTGGCATCTGTATTGTGCTACTCGGGGGAAAACACATCATAAACGCCATCTAAAGTGACAAGGGGCGATTCAAATTCAAAGAAATGCTTTGGAATAACTGCCGATTCAGGGCTTGATGGATTTTAAACATAATCACAAATAAATCTCAAATAATTCTGTCACCAGAGCTGCTGCTCAGACCTGGAGCTTCGTGGATCCTCTCTGTTGAGACAATAATGTAATCCCGTAGACGTCCTGAGCAGAGAGTAATCCATCTGGACCATCTGAAGGATGGAGATAGGAGCCAGGTGGAGGAGGAGGGGGAGGTCCAGACGGCTGCAGGCTTGACCCAGAGAGGTCAGAGGTCATGGGAAACAGCGAATCAATATGAAGATGAGAGGTCAATGCCACGGCTGAATAAGCCAGAGCCGCATGTGTCCTGGTCGAAGGCGGTTGATGGAGTGATGGGGAGAGGGGGCGAAAGTTTTTAGAGATCAAAATTAAAAGCTACAAAATCAAACAAAGGAAGAGAGGAGCCAGTGAAGCCTGAAGGGAGTCACAGTCGAGCTTCATGAACAGAAACATTGTCAGTGTTGATTTAAATGTGGGAGTGCAAGAATGTACTATGCAGGAATTAAGGGTTCAACATGCTTGAAACAAAGTGGTTTAACACAGGAACAGGTTAAACACAGGTTTAAACCTGTTCCGAACCGCACACGACGTGGGAAGAAAGCCTACCGTCATAACCTCCTCTTGTTACCCTAGCTACATGAAAAACGACGTAAATTGTTGTGTTTAGAATGAAAAGAGTGAACTTAAGAAAGATTCCAGCATCACAAAGCAGGTTTCAAGACACTGTTAGACATTCCCACAAGCACTTAGTTTTAAGCGTACTGAGGCCTTTATACTTTTGCAAAGATCCATGTCAGTATCTCTGTGGATCTACAGTATGTCACATCTGGGGTGTTATGGTAACAACCGGTCGCAGAGGCTAGAAAAGAAGCTGATGTGAAGACTTCCCAAATCTCAACAAAATGCTGTGTGGCCCTGTGCTTCAAACAAGCAGATTGATTCAACTTCTTCTTCATAGTCGGGTTCGAAAAGCATACATTAGCTTCATACTCAAAATTCGTACAAGCATGCAAGAAAACAGCCACACTAAAGTCTCAGAACAACAACCATGCACAAGGTCTTCAGAGAAGAAGACCTCCAGTTCCTTCACGCAGTGTTGAACTATGAGCGACTAAACAAGTCTTCAGTTAACTCTTCGTACACTACACTACAAAGAACAGCCCCTAAAAAGTCAACGCTTGACTGTGTTATGTGCCAAATGCTTGCTGATAAGACATAGTGCAGCCTCATGTCAGGGACAAAACAGACAAAATGGCCTTGGTCATGTCAGAACCATCTGAGCCTGCAGCTGCGGACCACACTGGCCTACTCCTCTTAGCTCAATACTGACTCATTAGCCCTCTCACCCTGGGTCTCCAAGGACCTGTGACCACGGCTATTGTCTGTCTCGGGCCTATCCTGACGAGAGCCCCAGTGCCTAACAAAGCCCTGTCATTAACTCCGGCTCGGCTGCCCCCCTCGGCCACAACTTGCAGCCCCCGCAGCCTGTCTGGGCTGAAATGAAGTGGGTCAGATAAACATGATGCACCGTTTATCAACCTTAACCCCCCCGATGACCACCAGCCCGCCATCTGAAGAGGGCAAGGAGTGACAAGCTGTTTTCAGGCAATAGAGGAACAGTGTCCATCCACCTGCTCCTGTGCAAACACAGATGTGTGAGGTGTATTGGTGAACTTCAGCGAGCCAACACTAAGTGCATAGTGAGGGGTGGTGGAAAGCAATAATGGTGGCAAGGCAGTTGTTTGTTTTCTCGTTCCCCCAGTCAATAAACCAATAACAAGTAGCTAAAGAACACACAGACATGTTGAACTTGCTAAGCAGTGTGGTGCCTGTGTTCAGATATGACGCTGCCTTGTATTGATCCTATCTTGAGAGTGCAAAATAAGAAATGAATTCCATATACAATGTTGAGAATTAGCTCACTACGATCTCATTTCTACTGGACAAAATATAAAGCAATCAAAATCAATTAAAATATTTTACTATTATCATAACAGTGCTACTAGCTCAGTATCATTCACCACATTGTTTTATATTTTTGAGCAGTTGCTACTGTAGCAATGGAAAAAAAAAGTTTTAATGTTTTTTATGTCTTTCATGTTTCCCAAGTGGCTCCTTAAGTTGTAACAGGCTAATTTCAAACTATTAAAAAGCAAATACATACATACAGTATGTCTTCAAGCCCTTAGGGTCGTTTTTGGCGAAGTAGGATATCCATTAAACCTCCATCACCACACACACTGGAAATAAAATATACCATTAAATGTAGTTGAACAATCAATGGATTTAGTGGACTGTTCCTTTAATTAAATGAATAAGCTTGGAACTATGATAAGAAAAAGTTTCAAGAAATAAATCATTTTCAGCCTTTACACAACATCTCCTCAGCAGGCTGGGAGCAAAATGAGTAGAGGAAGGACAAAGACAAAGCAATTACATTGTCCAAGTTGGACTAATTGTGAGCCGACGTGAAATTTAAATAATCTCTCGGAAACACTTTCACCCTTTGATAAAACAATTAATTGATTTTGTAAAAGAATTGATCTATTTTTGCCAAGTGTTAATGGACGTGGTTATAAGCTATCATATTGACAAAACGCTTGAAGCACCATTAGCAACAACTGTCTGAATACATTCTCTCTTTTTTTCTTTTTACCTCAACAGCACATTATAGTTGCACATAACACAGAGATCAGTCTTCTCTTTACATGTTCTTATAGCTGCAACAAGACATGTGATATAAGCTTGTCAACAGAGGCAGTGCACAGGAGAGACTACGCTGAATGACAGCAATGACTTTGGTCAAACTATTGGAGATAGAGGATGCTGGATGCTTTAAAACAAGGCAAAACTCCAGACCTTGTGAACTGTTGAGACAGGAAGGTGCTCAAGATTTCCATCTTGTGCTTTGCAGTGGTTCTTAACAGCCTGTACATGTGCAGTAAACCCACACATGGAGCACTTGCACCACCCTTTGGACTAAACTCGTACTGCAGTCAGTATATGGAGAGAATCACTTGTAGGTTATGTGTCGGTGTGTGGTAGCAATAGACCTTTTTTTTCACAGGAGGCATTTTTGTGTCCCAACTCCATACTACATAGTAATTCCAAGCAGGTTTTAAGTATATGGTGTTTTATAATTCATTTTTTGAGTGTGCAGTTAATGTACACTATTCTCCCATGATGCAAAGCACAAAGGAAATGGGGGAGCTGCTCAGGGCCACAAAAAAATGAAATAATTGCAAATGTTGGTGAAACGGCTCAAGGAAGACCTCTTGAAAATCAATAACAACAAAAAAGAATTAAATCTTGGGAAAAACATTTAGCTTTCCTTTTGTGAAGTGTGTCATTCCCACTTTGATTGCTGTGCACCCGTGCATGTATAGCATCATTTCCGTTTAGTAGAAAACAGTAAAGTACATTCATTATTTGTACATTAACTGTGAAACCAGTCTTCTGTGACAAATAGTATATAGTAAATACTGTAGACAATTAATTTGTAGTATGAAATTGGGACAGAGATTTTGACTTGTCACAGCAGGAAAAGCACAGGCAAGGCAAGTGTACTTGTATAGCACCTAAGATATGAATAAATAGTCCACAGTTCCACTTAATAAAATGCAGTGGCAAATAGAAAAGTTTTAAGCCCAAGAAGTGAGAGTTGTAGCTGATCTCCAGTTTGCTCCAGATATGTGTTGCATAAAAAGGGAATGTTTAGTTTTGGCAGTAATAACATTTACAATGGCTCAATTCCATTTAGTGCCCCAATAAGCCATTCCAGTAAGCCAGCATTAGAAGTGTTCACTATATGTACAAACAAATCTTTAACGCTGAGTCTTAAATCTGAACTGACTACACTGAATCATCATTGTCACTGAATCAGTAGCTTTTTGCTTATAGTGTGACACTACCCTCGAAAGCCACATAATGTAATAACTGTTGCAAATAGATGGCTGCTGAGCTGTTAACCTTAGACACTGTTCTTGTACAGGCCTACTTTTGTTGAGTTCACGTAACAGCTACTGAACTTTCTAGTGAACTAAAGATCAGCACTAAACAGTGATGCGATATTAGAAAAAAAAGACAAATTCCATACTCGGTTATACGAATCTCTGATGTGAAGTGAACGAAACGATTCGAATCAGCAAAGTGAATCATATTTTACACCTGTAAAATAGCAAGAAGCAGCACATCTGAATGGAACACAGCCATAATTTATGTTATTAGTTACACCTGCACTTTACCTTCTGTGACAAAAGAAAATATCTTCTGTATGTAGTTTCCACACTATCTGTGTAATACTACTGTGATGACAAGATCCAGTAATAGCATCTGTTGTCTTCTTCCAACATACATAAAATGTATTCCAGAAAAGCCTCTCTAGCATCAACAACAAAAAAGCTGCACACTGATAGTAATAGCTTTTACAGCTGCAACTAACAATTCTTTCCATTAATGATTCATCTGCTGATTTATTTCCTCGATTAATCGACCAAGCATTTGGGCTATGAAATGTTAAAATGTAGTGAAAAGTCACAATTTACCAGAGTCCAAAGAGACACTTCAAATTGCTTGTTTGTTTCATTAACTATCACATATGACAAAGAAACGCTGCAAATCCTCACATTTGAGAAGATGTAGCCTAACCAGCAAATATTTACTTGAAAAATTTCACAAATGATGAATCGATTATAAAAAATACATTTTCTTTGGATCAACTAATCGATTCATAAACTCATTTTTGAAACTCTGGTAGCTTTGAGTAGATAATATCAACGAGACTGGTGTTGTAATATTCATATAAACTGGCCTTGAGAAGCCATGCACTTACTGTATATTAGCTTACAGCTAATCTAAATTACCTTATCCTCTGCTCCTTATCATTGCCTGCAAATTGTTCTAGCCTATAATCTTCTAATCATAAATACACTATTACTCTTATCAGTTTAAGTGAATTATTCCATGACCTACCTGCTCAACTTGGGCCGTTTCCATGTAGTGCAGCAGGAGTTCCTGAAGCCTTCAGAGTCCCGGGTTGAACCAACACAGCAGCTCTGAGCAGCATCACCACACCAGCTCCACTTTTATAGTCTGGATCCTGCAACACAGCGCAAATTGAGGGAATAGATTTCCAAGACTAAACCTAAAATTGATCTTGAAAAAAAATAAATACATTGTCATCGATGATGCTCTTTGTTAATGCTTTTGTTGGCGGGGCCGAAGAGTGATTCACATCCACAGAGCCAACATCAATCGGTGCGCTATTAAGAGACACTCCTGTCATTACGCGGGTTATCAATCCGACATTTTTGACTCAACACCATAATCGATAACATGAAAAAGTACAAGTGATGTTATCTCATATTGAGGATCAACAGCTGATTGGTATGGACATATTCCTGAAAATTATGATGCAGTCAAATAACGTTTGATCATTAAGGCCATTTACCTGCGCCAGACTATTGCGTCGTCCACAAGGTAATATTGGGTTTCCAGTGCTTCATTGTTGGGAGGCTCCACCTTCTTTATTGGGAAAAAGGCCACGATGATTATTCAAACGTCCTGAAGACTATTGAGCTGGCAGAACAAGGCGCAGAGTCGACTGTTTGAAAGTTATAGCTGCTTTCACGCTGTGAAGAGGAAGGAGGGGCTCGGCTGTCTCCAGGGGCCCCGTCACCGATAATTAGCGATCAATCACGAATTAGTTTAAAAGCTCGAAAAGAACACAGAGAGCACTATTAGATTGCAAAGATTCACTGCTCTCCAATAATTGCTTTGGATTTTTACAGGGAACCAAGGTCCTCCTGTTTGTTTGTCATGGCATCACTCCCATCACGAGGATCCCACCATGCACCAAGCAAAATTAATTGATTTATGGATTATTGCATATTAATAAACATTAGATACTTTCAGGGAGCCAGATTTAACTGTAGAGCTGTAATTTTCATCTGCTGGGCCAAGAGATGAATTATTTTCTTGGCTATTGTCATAAAGTTGACAGTTCAACTAAATCAGAAACTATAACTTTCCTGTATAGAAAAGAGTAGAATATACCAGACTGGAAACTGTCTTAAGCTCACAACAACAAAAGCAGGACAAGAACATGTAACATATAGAACAAATATGCGAATAGAAAACCATCAAAGTATAAAACACAGTGTGCAAGTAAGCCATACAAATAAAATTAAAACATAAAAAACATTATGGTCACAGCTGGGATCAAATCTGATCCTACATGAGGCCATGTGGCCCACATATACTGTATGGAAGCCCATTTCTGCCAGGAAAAAAAAAAAACATGAGAAATAAGGAATGATGAAAATAAAAATACTCCTGATGAGTCAAAATTATGAGATACTTAGTCAAACTTTGGATTTTACAAGTCAAAATTATAAGATAAGTCAGAATTATGAGATAGTATGTAAAAAGGTTTGAAATACTATCTTGTATTTATATATATTATGCCCTAAAAAGTAGATAAGTATGCAAAACAGTATACTTATATACTTATATTTATAATTTTGACTTAGTATATATTTGTAAATTTTTATTAATATCTATTTGTTTTTTTCTTTTCTTAATGGGCTTCCATGGAGCTTCTTTCTAATTTTTTAAACCTGCAATAACTGATTTTTTGGCCACTAGAGCAATCCTCCCTGGCTGGCGGCATCAAGTCCAGGCCGACTCCAGCCCTGCCTGTCTCGCGCTCCATCCACGCCCCTATCGCCGCCCCTATCGCCGCCCCTATCGCCGCCCCTATTGCTGCCCCTATTGTCGCCTGTCCATGCACTCCATCTGCTCTCTACACAGTAGCCCAGTGCCGGCAAAGGAGGCCACTCTCTTTGGGAGGGCCACCAACACACCATTACCCACACAACGATCTGCCCGGCCTGTTTGCTTCCACCAGGTGAATGGACGCGGCTCTCCCCCCACCCCCGTCATCGAAGAGCCTTGCAGTGGACTTCACCGTTGGCCTCACCACCCAACCACACACCAAGCAGAGGCCACATGTCTGCTGTCCACCCATGGCGCCCATCTTTCGCAATGCCAAGCAGGAGTAGGATACCCCGCTGGCAGCCAAACCTCCTGCAGTCACCCACGGGCCATGTTGCACTGTATACGGCTGGCAGTGGAACAAGTGCGTCCCATTGAACAAGGATTCAGTCAGGGTCTGTCTCCTCCCGTCTGCTTCCCTTTGGCCTGGTGGTCGGCCATTGCTCCCTTCTGAGAGGAACAGGTTGACGGTTGGCATGCAACAGCAACATGGCTTTCCTGGCGGGCTCACTCAACCGCCTGACTAACCAGCGGACTGAGCTGGCCGCTGAAGAGAACATGGAGGTTCAAACAACCGCTCCATGTGTGCCACTCAGGTGGGACACATGGCAGAGTCAGTCCACCACATCAACCTCCTGGAACTCACTGCGGTGCAGAAGGTGCAACTTCATTTTGCTCCAATATTGCACAACACGCATGTCATGTTGAGGTTGGACAACACCACAGTGGTAGCATACCTGAACAGGCAGGGGGGAGTGAGGTCACCAGAAGGTGGTGGAAATCCTTCTGTGGGCTGATTACAACGTTTGTTCCTTGAGAGCCCGGCACATTTCCGGGCTCCCCTTCTGGGAGTGGATCTGTTCGCCCACCGAGTGTTGCCCCCTGGTCTGTTGTACGCCTTTCCTCCCCTGCAGCTTATGATGCCATTGCTTCACAGGATCCACACATATATCCACACTTATCTGTCAAAGTGATGACACCAGAGAGCCTGGGCACCAGGTGATTACCAGATCTAGTTTGGATGTCTGTGGCAGGGCTGTGTCTGATCCTGGACCTGCCCTCAACATCCTCATTGCTTGGCAGTTGAGAAAGAGAAGTTGAGCAGTTTGGGCCCTCCAGCCGCTGTGGTCTCCATGATCCAAAGTGTATGGCACTGGTTGGCACGTGTTTGCGGACTAGTGTGAGGGCAGAGCCCTCAATCCGCATTCATGCCCCCTACAGTATATCTGCATATACCTTGGGGTTGTTTGTGGCAGCAATTGCAGCTGGCCACAACAGGTTTGACCACTTCATGTCCAGGATCCACCCGCTTGTAAAGCACTTCCAATGGGGGGTCCGCCAACTGAGACCCCCCAGACTGTGCTTCATTAACTCTCCTGTTAGCTTTGTTGCACCTGCAGGGCTGGGACTTTTATCATTCATATTAATAAATGGAGGTGATTCCCAGCATAGTTCCACCTGTCCTAAACCTGACCAGAGGTCTGATCAGAAATAACTGAAAAGAGTTTTTTTAATTTAATGTATTATACTGGCATCTATGAAACAGTATTATTATTTCTTGTTTTTATGATCAAATCCTACCTTTAAGTATAGATAAAGGAATGTCTATTCATCCTGTCATAGTCACAGGTGTTCCATTCTCTTTCTCCTGTGCTCATGCTGTTCCTGACTCAGCCATTCCTCACTTGTCCACCAGGTGTCCTCACTGTGCTGCAATCCGGCACACCTGTGACTCCCTGCCTCCCCAACTGCTCCTAATCAATAATTAGACTCTAAAGGGCATTTCATCTTTCTGTCCTTCCTTATTTATTTCATTTCTACTTTACTTCTTTCATCCTTCATTCCTTATTTCTTTCATTTATTTCCCCATTCTCTACATCCTTCTCTCCTTCTTTCCTTTTTCCTACTTTCCATATTTTCCTTCTTTCCTTCCTTCTGACCTTCCTCCCTTCTACACTTTTTTTTCCTGGTCCTTTGTTCATTTGTTTTGTATCTGCCTCTTGTCTTCTTTCCTTCTGTACTTCCATCTTGCCATTTTGCCTTCCTTTACTCCAACTGAAAAGGAAAATACAGAACCCCAGAGTGGCCACAGACAGAAATATATATATATATCAAGGCCACGTTTTACTACATCAAGTGCTCAAATGCTATTGCGTGAATACAAAATACAATTCATTCCCACCTTTTGATTAATTTGTGTGCACATCTTAATCCAAGTATACCCATTGTGCGTAAAGACGCACACAACTCCTTAAGCTATCCCATAAATTAAAAAAAGAGCTATGTGCCAGCTGTTTATATATGTTTTTCTAAAACATATATAAACAGTTTTCTGTTTTTTCTAAAACATTCAGTAACTCTTAGCCATTGTCTATGGGTTTGCTCTCTTACATTCTAAATTAATCATGTTCATGCATTAACCTTGGACCTTTATGCCTTCAGGGCAGAAGGTTGGAATAAGCCATGATTGGCTGGCAAGTTGTCAGAAAACAGAGATTTTTCAGAGATTTTTCGGCAAACTCTTATGTGTGCCTCGTTACGCATACAAGTGCCTCGGACCTGAGAGAGGCCCCTACACTGAATACTTTTAAAAGCAGGTTAAAAACCTAAGTTCTTAGTCTGTCTCTATGTGTGTGTGTGTGTGTGTGTGTGTGTTGTTTTGTATATTTTGACATTTGTATATTCTGCACTGATTCTTGTATAATTGCACTAACACCTGTTGATACGCATATTTATTTTCTGCACTTGCACTTGTATGATTGTATTGTCACTTTATGTAAAGCACATTGTGTTGCCCTGTGTATGAAATGTTTTATATAAATAAAGTTTGACTTGACTTCAATGCAACAGAGGCGGCATTAGTATTATTAATTACCCCCATGCTCTACCAGCTATGATAAATAAAAATGTCTTCTGTGAAAAAAAAAAGTTAGAGTAATAACATTATGTGAGTTTGATTTTATGGTTGATTTTCCCTTTAACTGTGATAACATGAAGCACAAAGCCTACCCTGTAATGGAGCTCAGTGCTGCACCAGTGTGGCAGTTTGAGAGAACCATCCAAGGGATCCAAAAGCATTACATTACACATTACACAAAACACAACAGCATTTCGGAAAACACAACAACATTACACCAGGGTTGCTGTCTTTGGGAACCTGGCTGGAGTGAGATTTTGATGCCACGGCCCCTGGGCTTAATCATGCACTTTACCACGTGCACATATGGACTCGATTCACCATCAGGGTTTAAAAAAGTATGCACCTTATACATGTGGAGAGAGTGGGACCTTATATTGTAAGATTTAACAATACAGCCTGACTACACCACCCTGGGAAATGCTCACAATTTCACAATATTAGACACACACTAACCCTAAAACGGGCACACAGGTTCATTCACTAATGAAAGTCAAAGACGTGTTGTTTCCACTATCAAAACTACACCGTTTTATTGAATGTTCAAGTAGCAAGAACCAGAAAGAAACAAAAGAACACAAGAACCTATCCTACTCCAGACACATGGCCAATACATGAACACACACTCTTTCACTCACTAGCTTGCTTGAACGCCTTCTGCGCTCCAGCGCAGGGTTTTCTGCCAGAACAGCTGTCAACAAGGCGATAAGCATCGCGCACATATCGCGGACCAAACAGAGTAATTTAAGAGCCCATACTCATAGAATGGGGGTTACAGTACGTAACCAACGGTACGTGCGCTCGCCTGTTCATCTCTGTTGCTGTCGCAGTGTTTTGGCGTGAGAATTGTTTGGGCAGCGTGAGAGCGTGAGACTGAACGTGAAAGCGTGTGTCTCACGTCAGGAGCGTGAGAGTTGGCAACACTGCATTACACAAAACACAACAACATTACACAAAACACAACAACCTTTCACAAAGCACAGCGACATTTCAGATTACGGAAAGGGTAGGACAACACTTCTTATTTATGATTGGACAGAATTCAAGTCAATCAATAGGCCTATTTCACAATATAGCGAGCGCAAACCGGATGTCGGGAGAACTCTTTTCCGGTCTGAGCGCTAGCTTAACTCGCGGTCAGAACAATGGCAGAGTTTATTGTTCTAACTCTAAACAAACAGCCGTATTCATAGTTTCACAGCTTTCCAACCGACGGACATTTGAAAGGAGATGGATTTTGTCCACAAGAAGAGACGAGGAGGCCAGACACAAACAGCCAAAAGAAGTGGTTGTGATGTGGACGAAACTGAGTGCGTTGATGCGGCAGTGCTGGTGGTGGTCACCGAGAGTCGATGACAACTGAAATATTAAAACTGTAGATCATTTGTTATCTAAGATAATGTTACACAAACTTGACAACCTTTGCAATATAAAGCAGCGTCTAGCATATGCTAGCAGTTATGCTAGTTAGTAGCCAAGCTACCTGTTAGTAAAGTGAATGTTCTAACGTTACTTTTCCACTGTTTAATAATAGCATGTAACGTGTTTAACTCCTGAAATAGAGCCAACATTTAGGAAAATCTGATGTGTGAGTAGCATTTTTTTTCTTGTTGACCTGAATAAAGGATGTATTTACAGTGATGTTCTCACTGGTTTTAATTTAAATGAATAGATAATCATGCATGTAATTTACAAATTAAGTATGAGCTGACTATGTAGCCTAAGATGTATAACGTTGAACTAATATCTCTAAAAATGTATATTACATTACATTTACTCAAGTACTGTAATTAAGTACAGTTTGAGGGTTTTTAAATAACTGCTTAAGACTCAAAGGGTAAACTTATCCAATATTTCACAAAAAGAGAAATGTGAGAAAAGTGCAAAAGAAGAATATTTGTAGAATATTTATTTTATATATATCTTCTTCTTTTCTACCCCATAAATAATTAGTCAAATTTATCTTTTGACCCTGAGGAAGGAGCCCGACACCTAGGTTGGGAACCACTGGATGAAACTACTTTATAGTATAGTATTAGGTAGTTAAAGCTAGCTCCACCTCGAGTAGAGACAATTAAGCAATGATGCATTAGTAATAACAACCTAATGATAAAATACATAATATATCAGTCACAAGCCATTTTTTCTGCAGCACAAGTACTTTTGATTCTCTAAGTACATTTGCTAATAATGCTTCTGTACATTTACTTAAGTAGGATTTTGAATGAAAGACTTATACTTGTAGTGGAGTACTTTTAGATTGTTGTATTTGTAGTTTTACTTCAATAAAATATCTTAATACTTAGTATGTTACTTTTTCTTGTCTATTTTCTCCCCAGGACGACATGCATGTATGTGCCAAAGTAGAATTCATCAACCTTGGCCTTGATTTCTTTGATAAACTGCTCATCTCAGTGAGTGTGTAGTAAGCATCACATTAAATTGGCATCTATAAATTAAGGAAGCCTTGAATTTATGAATGTATTACAGTCCTTTTCATGTGTTTTAGTTATTCACCTGTATAGCTACTGTTTCTATGGACACAGACAACAGCTTTTGAGCACAGGTAGGAAAGGAGAACCATCTGACTGTTTAACAGGAACAATGTACCATTTAACATTAAATGTTTATACGTATTTACCTTGAGTTGTTGTGGTTCCTCACTTTATTAGTGATACAACTTTTCCTGCAATAGATACATAGTAAACACAGGTACAAACACATTGTTGACAAGAAAAGTTTTTTATTTAAACATACTTTGAAGATCATCTAACTTTAACAGGTAAGTGCTGAACTAGAAAGTAATTTAGCATTAGCATAGTAGGCTACATACCTTGATAATCAAAAATGAATTGCTTGTCTAACTTTGACCTTTTCACATCGCCTTAAAATTTGTCAACAAGACGGACAACATCTGCAATTCAGATTTTTGGCAGAGAAAAGAGAGACCGGGAGACAACACGCTGTTCAGCAGTGACTATAGATAGTAGCATAGCTTGCGCCCTGACAAGAAGTCGCGTTTCGTTGACTTGAGTTCTGTCCAATCACAAATTAGAAGCATTGTCCTACCCTTTCTGTAATCTGAAATGTTGTGTTTTGTGTAATGTCGTTGTGTTTTGACCTTCAGGGCCACCATACATAACTTTTAAGACTGTTGTTAATTTGAAGAGCACAAGTTAAAAAAAATATATAGCGGGCAATATAATATATAAGCAAGCAAGTCAGCTGAAATTGAAGTGTTTGATATTGGATCTAGAATACACAATTTCTTTCAGTTTGATGAGGATTTGTATTGGAAATGCATCTGCAATATGAGCACAAATACATACTTGACTCATTTAAATTCAATTAACAATTTTAACAATAACAATGCATACTTGTTTTAAATCAGACCTACTTTAGAAAGCTTGTTGTGTAAGTGTGTCTTTTAAAAGATGAGATGTTACATTACATTTCACTGTCAAGTCAGTCACTTCAGTCACTTGACCTCAGTTCAACTGACCATGTGTTTAACCTGCTGATTGCCAGACTGAGGGAAAAAAGTCCCCAAAACGAGGAATATGTGAAGATGGCCGCAGCACAGGTCTGGCAAAACATCAACAGGGGTGTCTGCATGTCTGAGAGTTCAGACAGTCACAGGATTTGACACTAAATATTAAGTGTGTATTTCTTATAGCTGCATTATTCAAATCTTATAATAGAGAGAATTCTTATCTGTTCTCTATAGATTAAATAACTATGTGAAAGGGGTCATTCGCAGTGACACCCATAGAGACTTATCAGGCAACTGTTTTCAGCTAAAAAGCTCACACTGTACACTACCTGCCCAGCACCAAACAGCAGACAGACACAGTTAGCAACTAGCTGATGAACATAGTGGAGCATTTAGCAGCTACAGAGCCAGATATTTTTCTCAAGACTTGGTGGAGACCAAAAATAGAGCAAAAAGGAGAGTGAATATTGCACTTACATTCATCAGGTTGGCAGAAACACGACTCCGAATGGAGTCACTGTTAATCTGATGTGGAGATACAAATTAAAACTGAAAGTTTGCACTTTACCACCACAGACATTGATTCATTTCAAACCCAATATCCTTTAGTGGAGAGCCAGCACAACAGAAAGTGTCACTGTTAAGGTTCAAGGTACATTTATTAGTCATTTTACAACACAGGGCTGCACAATGAAATTAAAATTGTAGATGGCTTCACGCTACACACACAGAACATATATACAAATTTCCAAAATTAGAATAGAATTTAAAAAAAAAAAGAAAAACAACATATACAGTTACTTATGTACATATTAAACAAAGTCAATATATTGCCTGACTCCAGTGGATAAACCAGTAAGTTTACATTTATACAAGCATGTTGTTTATGGGATTGTTCTGGGACACTTCATTTTGGAGTTCTGGGAAATGCAGTAAAAATGCTCCATTACAGGATTTGTAATAGAATGTTTTTACATTGTGGTACTGTAACTTCAGTTAAGGATATAAGCACTTCCTATGAAACGGATTCTGTTGACTGTAGGTGTTTTCTCAGTAGGAATTCTCGTAAGAGGACAGTTACTTCCTCTTATTAGAATGTATAACTGATAATGAACATTAGTGTTGCTCAATGAGTCCGCGGATTTGTGTTCGTCATTGTTCACTGTCGTAATTTATTAGAACCTAGAATTCTATTCTTGACTTTAAGATGTAATAGATTCTGTTTAAGCAGTGTGATGATTGGTTGTTTCAGTATGAAGTTAGGTGTGAAGGAGTGCTGACCAAGACTTCTCCAAACAGGACCAGGAGCTACGCGACGAGAAAGGATCCTCCATTAAAATCTTAACAATCTCAACTGAATGAATAGCTGAAAGAGGTTAGGAAAGTTTTTGTGACCTACTAGAAAATGTTCTATTTTAAATAGCGCTTACTAATTTACTGATTGGCACATCTTTAAGAGATATTATGGTTTCTTTGACATGAAGTGGTATGAGTTGCAATGGATCAAACTGGTTCAAAGGTCTCTTACCACAGACTGAGCTAATGTGTATACTTTGGTGAGCCCTGTCATGTCTTGCCAACAAATCAGAGCTGAATCTGAAATTTTTCTTTTTCTAAAGTTTAGATGAATCTCTCTTCATTTCGATGAACAGTCTTTTACAATATTTGTGTTTTAGATGTTCCATGAACACATAAGGCGTTTCTAATAAGTTGATCTATACCCAAGGATTAAAGACCTACATACTTTAAAAAAGACTTTAACTTCAGCATTTGCTACTTCATGGAGCAGCTGTTAATAATGGAAGCAGCTCACAATGTTTCTTTATACCCGTCAGCAGAAATGGAAGTGATTTGTGATTTGCGTTCATGTTTGTGTAGGTAACCTTTCAGGTTCAGTTTGGTTTCCAGCAGTCAGAATGAAGACGCCTACTCTCCTCTTTGCAGCCCTGCTGCTGGTTTCTGGGATTCAAGCTACAAGTAAGCCAAACCCAGTTGACATTCCATTGGATATAACAAGGGTCCATCCAATTGTTTTTCTATTCCTTATTTTTTTCTTCTGTACTAACTTTGACTTCCTTTTTTCAGGTTCTGATAAAACTCCCATTGGTGTCCTGGTGACAGACTCTGTAACACACATCCCTGACAAATACTACAGCACCTATGTGGTTTACAGAGGAATCTTACTGGGTGGACTGAGGAGACTGCAGGACTCCAAAACAGGCTTTACGTAAGATCATCACATTAACAGTTTATTTTATTTAAGCTGAATCATCAGCATAAAGTAATAACATGCAACTTCTTTCCATAAATGAACACCTTTAGCTTCACCCTTTCACCAGTTGGAACTGTACACCTATAAAGGGTTCTCTCTACAGGCTATTCTCAGAGACAGGGGCAACACATTTTGTCTCGTTCTCTCATTTTGTGTTTCAAAGTGGCCTTTCATGTGTTTGGACGTGTCTTTTCTTTGATTGTCAGATGACTAATCTTGCTCAATCATATTTTGAGCAACACGGAGTCAAAATGTGGTCATCATCGTCTGTTATCCATCAAACACACCTTATTACGTTTTTATATTTTCCTTTGTGTCTTTATCTCTATTATGCTTTCATTACTTTACTTTTTTATAAAGGTGCCTTTTGTCTTTTTTACCCTGTTGTGTTTCTATTTTGATTCATGAAGCACTTTGTAACTTAGTCTTGAAAGTGCACACAGACTGATGGGCTGACGTTACTATTTTAGTGATAATTGCCCACATCTAAAGCCCCTTTACATTAATCTGATGGCAATTTAACATTGTACTCACGTCTGAATAAGCGTCCAAGTCTCATTTATTTATTTATTTAATAAATTAATATCCAGCAAAATGCTTTCCATGCAGCATGTGAGCAAATAGGAATTAAACGAGAATCCCAACAGGGAGCAGAATTCACTATCAGATGATGTTAAATTGTGAAACTGATAGGAAAATGGATCAGTGGATTCTCTGTGAGAACAGGGGTGAGCGACCCTCATGCTCACAATGGTCATTAATTAAAGCTTCAGCAGTAATATAAGTTTTAAAATTCATCAGTGATGCAGCCTGTGAAAGAACAAAAACAATCTTCTTCCTTTCTATCGTAACATTTTTAACTCACTGCTTCTCTCTCTCTCTCTTTCTCTCTCTCTCTCTCTCTCTCAATTCAATTCAATTAAGTTTGCTTTATTGGCATGAATGTAACAACAACAATATTGCCAAAGCATCAGGTAATAATGATATTAAAACAATAATAATAATAAGGATAATAAGGATAATAATACAAATTTAAAAAAGGTACAATTCATAAAAATCAGGAAAATAGCAAAAAACTTAAATACACATATGTGAGACTGTGGAAGTGTGTGTTGAAGTTTAGTGTGTGCGTTGATGTTGGTGTAGGTGTGTGTGTGTGTGTGTGTGTGATAGCTTACATCAAGATACTTATTTGTCATATTCAGTGATGTTTTATTATGTGTCCCTGAGTTTGTGACATGCAGTCACATATTGTGCAGCTCAGTCTGCTGCAGGTCCTTCTCCTAATACAATCTGTTGCTTTTCACTGTCACTGAGATCTGTGAAGTTTGGGATTAACCAATTAAATGTCTTAAAGTATTTTACTCTGATATGACTGTATCTGTCACATTTTAAGAGGAAGTTCACCTCTGTCTCTACCTCACCTGTCGTGCAGTGACCACAGACTCTTTCCTCTGCTGGTAGCCAGGACTTCTTGAGTCGTCCTCTCTCCGTGGCTAGACTGTGGTCACTCAGTCTGTATTTGGTCAGGATCTGTCTCTGCTTTGGATCTCTGACAGTAAAGAGATACTTTGCCAATCTGTATTCATGGTTTAGGGTCAGATAGCAATTCAGTTTGTTTTGAGTTTTGGTTTGATCGATCCAGTGTTCCAGATAGGCATCTTTTGTTAATTTAATAATTTGGTTTACTCTGATCAGTGGTTGGGTGTTATTTGATCAGTAAGTCTCAGGACCATCTGACAGAAAGGACTCTTTTTAGGGTTCAGTTCTTGGGTTTGTAGTGCCTGAAAACTCAACGTATCTTGGGGGTTCAGTTTGAGATGTAACCAAAATTTAAGCATTGTTTTTTTAATGTTAATAATTACTGGGTAGATTCTGCCCTGCATGCATTGGTTGGTGTTTTTCTTTGCACGTTTAATATGGATCTACAGAATTCTGCATGGAGGGCCTCTATGGGATGCTTGTCCCATCTAGTGCAGTCCTGATGACTCAGTGGACCCCAAACTTCACTACCATAGAGGGCAATTGGTTGGATTACACTGTCAAATATTTTAGTCCATATTCTAATTGGTATGTCTATTTTGTAAAATTTTCTTTTAATTGCGTAAAATGCTCTACATGCTTTTTGTGTCAGTGCATTCACTGCCATACCAAAGTTACCTGATGCACTGATTTTGAGCCCCCAGGTAATCATAGTGTTGGGTGTGATCTAGGTGGGTGTTTCCTTATTTGAACTGATTTTTGCTTTCCTGAGATCTGGGCTTCTTTTGGAACATCATGATTTTAGATTTGTTAGGGCCCAGTTCTGACAGTACTCCTCCA
This sequence comes from Macquaria australasica, assembly GCA_005408345.1. Lineage (NCBI taxonomy): Eukaryota > Metazoa > Chordata > Actinopteri > Centrarchiformes > Percichthyidae > Macquaria > Macquaria australasica. The sequence goes on from SEMN01000159.1 coordinate 676,390, forward strand.
GGAGGTCCAGGTGCTGCTGTAGTCCTTGTTGTGTGGATGACAGCAACACCAGGTCATCAGCATAGAGCAGGAATTTAACTTCCTTATTGTTAAGGGTTAGGACAGGGGTCCCAGTCTCTCTCTCTCTCTCTCTCTCTCTCTCTCTCATGACATTAAATAATGTGAATAACAATATTAGTTAATAGAATAACATTGATGGAATGAAATAGATGAATGAAATATATATATATATATATATATATATATATATATATGTAATCAAGTTAGAATTGGTAGGGATAATACAAGACATCCATTAGTCTATATCAACATAAAAACAAAATCAAACGAACAAAAACTCTTTCTCTTTCTCAATTCAATTCAATTCAGTTTGCTTTACTGGCATGAATGTAACAACGACAATATTGCCAAAGCGTCAGGTAATAATGATATTAAAACAATAATAATATAATAATAATGTTGTCCTTGCAGGTTCACCTACACAGAGGATCCAAACTATGGCCCGTTCCTGCAGAGTGTGAACGGCCTCCCTGGAAGTCAGACGAACCGCACCTACTGGGAGCTGCTGGTCAAGAAAACAAACCACACAATCATAAGACCTGATGTTGGTGAGTCAACCTAGAGAACACCTTTACTGTCTGTCTTTTTACAGTTAACTTCCCCTGTATCTTGTTATTAGTCTCATTGTAAATCAATTTATAATCTTGTTTTTGTTTGCAGGTATTGGATGTTACATTCCGGATGCAAATGATCAAATCATCCTGAACTATAACAAGTACTAAAGGATCAGCAGCCGCTGGACATCAATATGGGATCAAAGCCAGAGTCAGATTCAGCTGTATGATTATGTATTACATAGACTATCACTCAACTAAGATCCATTTGTGTTTGTTGTTCAGTGAGAAATAACAGCTGAATACATGGAAACAGTGTGTTAAATGCAAATACAGTAAGGAAACTGACTGTTTATTGAAAGTACTGACAATGAAAGAGTTACATTACTTTCTCTTAATTTTTTGATGATTATCTCATGGGAATCCACTTTAACCTGAAATGTCCTGCTTGGTAACCAGATACTTCCCCATGAAGATTTCTTCTTGTTACTTAGGCTGTGGGATTATTTACTGCTCTTATACACTTGAAAATGCTTCGTGTGAATCTTTCTGAATTAAAAATCTAAATCTCCTTTGCAACATCAAATCTGTGTTTATCTCTTTTTTCCACAACTGTTTTTCAGAATAATACAAATGACCATAAAATTGTCCAAACTAGGCTAATCAGCGTTGCTAACGCTGCATCTCTTCAGACCTTCCAGTCACTGTTGTTAAGCATCACTCTGATTTAGTGTTCAAATGGCCTTCCTATGTTTTTCATTAGACACAATTTGAGCATTTGCCATTTGAATCCACACAAAGGAACCCATTTGGTCTTTAGCAGAGTTCCTTTTGAGACAATACTTTGCAGCGCTTCAGTAAAATAAAACTACTTCAAGGTATCTGTGACTTCCAGGGATAAATATAAATATATGCATAAATATAGAGTATAAGTAGTGCAATTGCACTGGGGCCCGTGAGTACTAAGGGGGGACATAGAGAAGTCACGACCGTTGGAGGAAGAAACCACCAAAAGTACGTTTGAGTTCAACAAAGGACACATTGAAACAAACATTTGCATATATATATCTATATCTAGATCTATATAAATCTAGATCGATATATAGATCTATATATATATAAATATATATCCTTATAAATACAAACCTATCTCCATCATGGTTTTCTGTAGTAGTCTATAACAAAAATATGTGCTTATTCTACATAAACTATAAATAAACTATAAAAAATGATTCAATTAAATTAATAATTTCTTATTTTCTTTGGTATTTTTGTCACATACAGATATGCAATGATGATTACTGGGTAATATGTATGCTGATGTTGTCCAATGAAGTCTCCATTTGATCATGTGATGAGAGACGGTAGATACGATTTACTGTAGCTAGTTTAGGCGCCACAAGACAACTAAGCTGAGAAGCACATCTGCAAGTCGAGCGAAGTGTCATCATGCCTAAACATAAAAGCGGCAGTAAGAAAAGACAAGAAAGAAAAGAACAGGAGGAGAAGGTAGCAAAGCTGCATAAATTAGATTCATTTGGCTTTTTTAGTCGCCAGCCCACGGACGACAACCCCCCATCTTAGCAGCAATGCAGCGGTTGGCTGGCATCAGCATCGACAACGCTGCCCTCAGTGGTGGTGTGTCAACAACCATGCAGCAGGTAACGTTAGGATAGTAGGATCCCCTCTGGGGTCGTATGGTAGAAAAAAAACTCAGTGTGTAATCTGTGTGCACGGTTTTGTAATCCAAGCGCGAGTTTTTTTCTCTACCATACGACCCCAGAGGGGCTCCGTTGGATAGCAAACTATGCTATTGTGTTAGATATACATTTCAAGACAAGTTATACATACATTATGGTAGGCTTTTTCAGATGTGTGTAAAGCCGCTGTGTGTGCCGCTGTACCATACCATGCCTTTTCATCAGTGTTTTTAAGAGAATTACACAATTTTATTCAAGTATGATTCGTATTAAAGTCATATAAAAGTCATAGGTGTTGACAATTATAAAAGCGCTTACCACTGGCCGTGGGTGATACATTGGTGATACATTGCTAGTCCCGTTATGAATAATAAGAGGATATTGATGTGATTTCAGTTGAATTGACAACGAGACATTCTGGTGACTGGTGTTTAGGCCCTACACACAGTGTACTGGCAAGCTGTATTCATAGATGTTGTTAATGCCTAGTCGATTTTTATATGTAGCCTAGGATATATAGCAGAAATAAGGCTGTTATCATCAACACAAATCATCATTTGATGGGGTGTATGCAGACTGTGTAGCTGGCCAGTGTCTGTCTCGTCGAGTGCTATAGGCTTCATTTGACTATGAAACTAAAGTAACTGATCGTTGTAACTGGAAACCATCCTCTCTTAACTATTGCTTAAACCAGGTTTAAGCAATTGTTATTGTGATGCAAGATCCAGCCAAGTAAGTTAGACTTCCTCACTCGTTGGTTGTGTTCCAATTCCACACTTCATGCTGAGCAGGTTTGGAGTCTGTCAGCCTGTCAAACTGACAACGTTAGGTGTACTTGTGGTGAAAATCTGTATCAATAAAGGCAAAATACAAAGATCAAGACATTTGCAAATGGACTCCAAGCATACAAAGATCAGTCTCCACAGCAAAGAGCAAGAAAAAACTCTCCATGTCCACTTCTTATACACAGTAAGTGAGCATGTAAGGGAGGGGCTGTCACACAATTGTTACAAATAGATAATTAGCTAGAGTTTGTAACTTGTAGCTTTCTCGCCTTGACTGCAGGTTCCAGTTATCTAGGGGTCATGACCCCAGTCACTGTTTTCTAAAGAACATAGAGGAACTGAGTCAGACAGTACTTTTACTTTTGACATGTAACAACAAAGTGTGGGACAAAGATCAAGCAGTTTAAAATACTTTTTCCATTATGTACTCAAAAAAGTCATTTTGTTTTGAGTGTGCTGTATTGATCACTAGTGTCCCACAATGCAAAGCACAAATTATTTAGGGGTCCCATTTTTAGTACAGATTGAGGCAGCTCCAGAAATATCATGGAAAACCAAACAGTGGCATTAAATCTTAGAAAACAGGCTGCTTTTTTAAGCTTATTTAGCATCCACGGTCACAGTTTGATCAACATCTGTTAATGCACATTTTGCGTATTTACCTGTTTGTGCAAAACAGCAAAGCACATTGTTTGCTTGCATTCTGTAAAAGGCAATAAACTGTATAATACATACTGTATGCTACTAGTATTTAGTGTGGAAATGGGACAACACTTCAGTCCCATTTCAGAGGTCACCTCCTCAAAGAATGTACCCACAAAGGCAGGACCTTTGGAGAACTATGAGGCAGGTGTCCTCTAAGAGAAGGCAGCTTTTTTTCAGCAGCATTTGGATGAACAGTGTTTTTTAGTCTGTTACAGTATGAGTTATATAGGGGGCATATTGTCTTTCCTATCCTTATAATATCTATTGTACTAACTTTGACTTATTTATTCTCAGGGTCTGAGCAAAGCCCCATCTGTGTCTTGGCAACAGATTCCATAACAGCTACAGCACTTATGTGGTTTAAGAGAGATCCGACTGGGTGGACTGAGGAGACCAACACTCCAACACAGGCTTTAACTTCAGCTGCATGAATCCTCAGCTTTTGGTAATGACATGCAAACTTTTCATGTAGATATTTTTTTCTACACTCTTTCGCCAGGCAGTTAGTACTATACAACATTCATTGAAACTATAAAACCTTAATAGCAACATTTGTTCTTAACACTTATGGGGGCCAACACACTTTTGTTTTGTCTCAGCAGCTTAAAGGCCCCGTCACACCAGAAAGTGAAAAATTCAAAATTCATTGTGAAATAGCTAGCCAGCTGGGAACATGCTAGTGCTAGTCAGTCACTCTCCGATCTATATTTTCGATATTTTCTCTGCACTGTGCCGTTTAGTCCCCCTGGCATTTTGTTCTCAGGATTTTACATTATTTATTGACAGGTAAAAAAGCTCTGAGCTAGCACACGCTTGCTAACTTTCATTTACCTGTGAATTAGCAACCTCACTGTAAGTTACCAGCTTCTTAGTTCTGTTGCTGATGGGACAATAAATTCACAGTTTATTTAAAACTTATATTTGTACCATCGACTCCTCTCTCAATGAGAGAGAGAGTCTCATAACTGGAGCACGCTGATAGGGGAGGATACATAAAGGTGGATGGTGCAAGATTTTCTGTTTACGCAGCACAGGTGTTGTTTGTCATTGTCTTTTATTTGACTGTGATATTTGACTCAGACCTTTCCTTTGATTGACTAATCTTGCAGTCATGTTTTCTCCAGTTGTGGAACATTGAGTCAAAATGAGGTCATGTTGGTCTTTTCTCAAATAATCCATACTTTTATCTGATAGTATCAAAAATTGCACCAACACCTCTTGTCCTTACTCTTACTGTAAATCAACCTATAATATTTTAATACTTTGCTATTGGCATGGGAACAGTAGATATTTTGTGCCTAGAATATGCTATGGTATTTTTATAGGATTTTACCTTCACCTGGAATTTCTCTGCTTGGGCACCTCATAATCATAAAGTACATTTGAGGTTTTCTGCTCATTAATCAGTTTGTAGGATTACATACTGTCATAATCTTTCTATTCTTGCTCTGTGAAGTATCATTGCTATCCCTGCTTCTACACTTAGCAGTCACTGTGGGACGTTCTTGTTCAGCACCTGACTGTGATGCTCAAACAAATGTCTTTATCAGAATTTTTTCTTGCAATCTAAATATTGTCTTTGCAGGTTCCTATTTCAGGTTCTTAATTAACTGACAAATTAAAACTGAGCTGTACAACGTCCTATAACATTTCTATGAACTTAATATTAGGATGGGTTTTCCCTTTTGAGTGAATCAGAACAACTGTGCCTCCATGTAGGCAGCTCAGTGCTGCCACAGTGTGGCAGTTTGAGGGGAATTTAATACACAGAATGTCAGTACAATTAGAAAATGATGACTAAACTTTTAAGACAGCTGCACTAAAGTCAACTGAAATTTGTGTGTTTGATTTTGAGTTCTAATAATGCTAATCTTGTTGAAACACATTGCCAATTTAAATGCATAGTTGAACTTAATTCAGTTTTTTTCAATTGAATAAAAATATTTTATAAAATATATTCATTCAATTCATACCTACTTAAGCCAATTTCAGGAAAAATGGTATATGTTGTACAGGTGTGTCTTCTAAAAGGTCAGATGTTGCTAAATAGATTTGTATTGTCAGTTTGTGGTCTGATCTGAGTGAGGTAAAGAGAAGACAGACAGAGAGAGAGAGACAAAATGTGTTTTTCATCATTTATTGCTTCGTCTTGTTGCAACTCCAATTCTAGTTTTCATTAAATTTACACAGATGGAAAGTACAGATCATAGGCTCTTTATTTGTAGTATGCTGCCATTCAAAGTTGGTTTGCTGAGGGTACAGCCAGTGAGATGATATTCATACTGCATCTTAAAAGGAAGAGAACCGCAGGTACACGTTGTCACCGCTGCAAACCTGGTAGCAGAGGTCTGTGAAAGTAAAGGAAAACACAGATCAGTAGATGCAAACCAGTACACATCTCCATAATGTGATGAACTTTTCAGGATCTTGAGGGGAAAAAAAGTGTCACTTTGTAAACCAGTTTTTATCACAGATGTTTGTCAGAGACAGTACTCCTCAGGGTCGGAGCTAAACAGTCACACTTTCTTTAATCAGCAGAGCTAAAGTTATGAAAATTGAGCTAAATGGCAGCTATTATTAGAAGGAAATGGTGACAATAGAAATATATAATTATGTAAATGCACATATATTGTAAAAAATAAATACATTGTCATAAAAATTAGGACAGTGGCACATTTTCTGCTGTTTAGGCTCTGTACATTGAATTGGAAATGAAATAATGACTGTGAGGTTAAAGCACTGACTCAGCTTTGACACCAAATATTAAAAATGATCTTAAATGTGATGTGAAATCTGTTCTGCTTCCAACTTACTAAGAGGTTTCACTTCTTTGGTGGCATCATTGAAGAGAAGTGTTTGCCAGAACTTGTCTCGTCCATTTTTCTCCCCCGTCACATCCACCACATATGGGCCACTGCTGGGGAGATCCTGGGTTTGAAAGCTGCAGAGACAGACAGCACAGTCTCACAAAAGCTAGTGAATTATGCATTAACTTAGCTGCAATCTAGTTGTAATTTAGTTAAGTTATTTATGTCTCTACATAATAATAAGGCACGTAAAATACTATATAATAATGAACAAAACTGAATGAAGTTCTACAACTAAGACAATCATGTCTTTAAACCTTGCTGATTGATTGATTTGATTTGATTAATCTTATGATTTAATAGAATTGTTTAGCAGGATGTGGCACCACACTGTTCTTTATATGCAGTGTAAAGGAGATTGGATGAGATCCAGAGGTATCTGTAGAAAACCAAGGATAAAGAAAACTGAATTTCAAGTCATTTATTGCTGGAATACACTTACAAATATCTGATATTGCATTGTAAACATTTCCAGCAGTAATATTTGCCTTACCTGACTCGGTCGTCATTGTTGGCTTTCATGCATCAGCTTTTATAATGAACCTATCCTATACTTTTACATTGATGATGTAACAGAAGGAAGCAAGTGGAGACATAATTCTCCTCCCTTGAGAGGAGTCTCCTTTGTGGATCTTTGTGTAGTTGACAGTAGGTGTTTTCCCAGCCACTGGGGTGAGTTGGGGCATCTTCAGAGGCTACAGACAGGACAGGAAGTGTAGACGTTTCAGAAGTGGAGGCTGTTCTTTATCAGCCACAACCTGTTATTGCTTTGGTTACTTTTACTCTTCTCTGTCATCGCTCATTTTAAATGTCAGTGTTGCTGTCATTAACCTGTATTTTTGTTTATTTTGTCTGACGATGTTCTGATCATAAAATAATGATATTATCTGCAGCTCAGCAGCTCGGTAATGAGTAGGACCATTACCTTTCCTGAGACAGTCAGTCAATGGCAAGGTGTGGTGCAGGCAAGGTGCACCATAATGTGTAGTTCCCGTACAGCATACAACATATATATATATATATATATATATATATATATATATACTTAGACAGTACATACATATATGGTTACCATTAATTAAATAATGTAAATCTCTCATTAAACCTGAGCAAAACTAAATCTAATACAGAAACATTCAGAAGAATATCCTCAGCTCATAAAATCCTCAGTGCAGAACAAGGCTCTAGACACAAGAGAGAAAAGACATCCAGTTTTAAAACATTACATTCAAAACACAGCTGAGCTTAGCAAGTGAGGCAGACAAAGTGCAGCTTAGATTAAAAACTGAGGCCAGGTCTATGAACATAGAGCAGTCTGGGGCCGGTTTCACTAAGATAGACTTTGACTCTGGCTTAAATCTAAGTAATACTCAAACCTCAGATACATGTCTAAATGTGTCTGTTGCACACTTGACTATGTTAAGTAGGACTAATTTGCAATGAATTCTGGACAAATTAAGACTTTTATCAAACTAAAAAACATGGTTGGCAGAGCAACCACGTCAAACCTCTGATATCTGTTCACTCCAGCAGAAAATGTTTGCCTTCTGGAAGAATTCCACAGTTACAAGCACATTTTACTGTGAAACTACAGTGAAGAGTGTAATTATACAAAAAACTTCCAGTAGCATCAAATCTCAACGGAGCACAGAGCTGTGGCAGAGCTGAGCTGCTGTGGCTTCGTAATGTGGCAGGGCTCAGTACTGCTAACTCATCAGTCAGGCTCAGGATAATTTCCTTTGGGCAAACTTTATATGATGTTTAATATTTCTGCTTGTATCTTTCATGTATTTCAGTAAGTCAGACAGTCTGACAAACCAGTGACCACTGCACAGTACATTTGCAGGATCCGGCTCATCAAAACCTGTTATCATAACATTTCATGGTGCCACTGGACATCAAAACTCCATGAGATTAACCTATTTTTGATATTAATAAAAGCTGCAAGCAGCGATGAATGGGCCCTCGCACCTTTCTGCACATCGGGGGTGCTGGCAGGATGCCGGCCGACATGGCTGTGCATTTCCGAGATCGTCGGCAGACATGACGTTGTGCACATTTTCTAACATTCATGTGTCCACTATGTGGCGCTAGAGACACGCTCTAAAAACGCATTATGTTGCTGTATGTCAAATGTGGACCACACAACGTAAATTTCATGGAAATCGAATGATGTTTATGACACACAAGGCTTTTCTTCCTGGTAAATTCAAAATGGTTGACTTCCTGTTGGGTATGGCTCCAAGAGGCTTTTTTTTAAGTCGTGGGATGTTAAATCTGTTTCCCAAATTTCATACATCTAGATGAAACGTGCCTCGAGTACTACTTTGATAAAAGTTTGTAGGGGGCGCTATCAAGCCATTTTGCCACACCCATGCATGAGACCCATAATATATATAATTTTTCACCACTTCTGACGCATGTGCAAAGCTTCTTGAGTTTTTGAGCACCTTTAGCCCCTACACACTCTGCACTGTAATTTTACTGTAATAATTTTTGTTTCGGTGAGTTTACAGTAACATATTGTGTTGATTACTGTAATTCTACTTTTCTTTGTGTTTTGTTGTTGTAAAAACCTGCAACGGCAACAAAATAAGTTATATATTTTTAAGTACATGTTTGTTTTTTGTGTTCATTGAAGAGTGAGTAAATGTTCAGTACTAAAACAATGTTTCACAGAAGCCTGTGAGAAATTAAAATGGTTTACAAAGCACTGCAGACAGCAGGGTGTTGTTGCTGCTTTGAAGAGTAACTCACATGCTGCATGTGTGTTTAATTTTGAAGAAGGATTGTGAGGTTTTGATTACAGAGTTTCATTTTGACATTTGACAGTGAGATGTTTGTCTCCACGTGTTGTGTCTTACTTGGTGTGTAAGTGTGTAAGCAGTCGCAAAAAACTGTAATATTTGAAATGAAACGATCCTGTTGTTTCCTGGAATTTATAGGAACTATTTAGATGTGATGATAAAGGCTTTGAGAGTCTGAAAATTTTTGGTTTAGGTACCTTGAAAGTGCTTGAATTTTAGTCTTAAAAAGCAGAATGAACCCTGTGTTTGTTACTTTGGTCTTTAACTATGAATCCTGTTTAATGAAGTGATCACATGTTTCATTTGTAACTAACTGATACATGTGGGGGAGTACACGTAGAAGGTAGCATGAAATACCTCACAAGTACCTCAAACTTTACTTTCTACCACTGCTGGAACAGTCTGGATTAAAGACAAACTGATGCTGGCTTCAGGACAGATGATCAATAATTAGATCAATAATAATCCAGACTAGTTGTGTGTTGCAGGCTGAACATGTTTCCTCACAGATCAGATCACGAGTCCTGCTGCCCCCTGCTGCTCCTCTCTGGAGCATCAGATGCAGGAAGTACTCAGAGCCGGTACTGCAGTAAAAGTACTAATTTAGTAAAGTGTAGTGTTGAGTATTAAAGCTCATTAGATGATTCTTCCTCATCATTCATGGAAAAGCAGGATTTTACTGTTGGAGCTCATTTTCAACTAGTTTGAATCTAATTATTCATTCTGGATTCATCTGCTGATTCTTTTCTCCATTAATCCATTGATTGATTGATTGATCACAATGAACCAGAGCCCAAAGTGACACCTTCACAACCAACAGTCCAGACCTCAACATTATTAACAACATTAACATTATTAACATCATTCAAAGGAAAAGCAGCAAATCTTCACAGTCCCAGGTGAAATATCGTATTAACACTCAGATGCCTTGTACAACCTGTATTTATTAAAGAAATGTTCTGTTCTTAAATAATGATGGGAGTTAATGTCAGCTGATGGAGATGTACTGACAGTGTTACCATCAACATGGAAAGGGAATGTGCTGAGATTAAAAAACAGATTAACACCAGTCTTAAAATGAATAAGGCAACACCAGTTGGACTTATATTCCCTTAAATGCACACAAAAAAAATTAAAACTGAGATTAAATGAACCCTTCAATTATAACTGCAGTAAAAAGAAAAGAAACCATGAAGACGTGTTTGTTTTTTCAGAATAAAGTTGTGTGGACAAATCGCTCTGGCCTGTGTTTCAATAAACTAAACAACATATGAAACATCCACAGACTCCTTTTATCCAGCTGTTCAGCGCCCCAGTGGTGCAGGATGGTCGGGCCACAAGTCATTAACAAACTTTTGAGCCTGTGAGAAGTCCTGAAATTTCCAAGGACGACTAATTGAAGGGACTCCTTCACGGCAGAACTTGAGGGTCTCTCTCAGCCGGCTGGCGTCAAACCTCAGCACCTGGAAACAGAAGCAGAACAGAAGGAAGGTGGTGAGGTGCAGGGCTGAGCTGTTAGCAGCCATGTTAAGTGGACTGAGCAGAATGAGCAGAGGAGGTACCTGATCAACCACGTGCAGGGCGATGGCCACATTATCCCAAACATAGAACTGAGGGTTATACACCTCGTTCACTCCCATCTGCTTCTCATCACCTCTCAGGACCAACTCATAACTGACAAAAAGACAGACACAAACCAGAGATTTTAACCCTTTCACTCATTCTAGCTGTTACTATTACTACAGAGAGTCAACTGGAAACGTCTGTTCCAGAGGTGAGAACACTTCATTCAAAATCTCATTTTGTTATAAACATCTGATGTCGTTTATTCAATATTTCTGTTTTTAGCTGCTTTTAACTACTTTTCCCATAAACCCCAGGGCTTCAAAGGTAAACGTGGGCTCAAAAAAAGGTCTAACAGAAGAGTTAGTTCAGGTGTCTGTTATGACAACGAGACAGTCGAGCATCTGAGGTTAGTTAAGTTGTCAAGTTTTTACTTCTTACCGGTGTGTCTCACTCATGGCCTCAGGCTTCCAGGTGAAGCAGCCATCTCTGTATCTGCAGACAGAGTTTGGGTCGTCAGTCAGCAAAGGACGGTCTGAGAACAGCTCCTCATTGGCTGGGCTGTGCACCAGCACAACATGCACCACTTCCTGTTTGTACAGAATGGTCTCAAACACCCGCATGACGGGCTGAGCGCCGGAGCAAAACTGGAGACAATAAAGGTAGTGTTAATGGAAAACTCCCTCGTCACTGTAATTCATGCTTCAAAGTAAAACAGCACACAGATGGAGAGCAGTTATCACCAGTGCTGGTCGACAAACTGCACATTTAGGTAGCCGTCAACAAAGAAGTATCACAGGGAGATGTTTCGATGGCAGAATTCTCCCGACCGCCCCACAACGAGGCCTCATCAGAGAGGTGACCTGCCGGTTTAGTCGTTAAACACAGCTGTAGACTGCAGTTTTTATAATACAAGCTTCATTGAACAAAAGAACAAGAACGAAAGAAAGAAGACTACTGGTTTTCTGACTGCTCCAGACAGATGCAACACCAAGAGTTGCTCAGCAGGTGTCGCCATTTTGACCTTTTCAAACACTTTGAAACATTACGGAAGACATCTTGACATGTCACAGCAGGAAAATCAAATGTGTAAATAATAGATATAAGGATGGTTGAATTCCATTTAGCTGCTTCGGTGCTGTGCATGCTGGCTGTCACGGCTTACACTTGAACAGAACAGAGTCATGGTTAATGTTGTTAGTAATGCCTGTGCTTTTCCTACTATGACCAGTCAAAATGTCCACCATGAGAAAGCTTCACCCCTCCCCCCCCACTAGTTGTGTGAGCTGCCAGTATACTACCCCTCCCCTCCGACCACCTCTGTAACTTCCCTCATTAGACAAACAGTTTGAACTTCTCTCTCGGCTCTGTTTTCTGTTACTTTTCTTGTGAACAGCCGAGTTCAACACGTCTTCCAGGAGACTGTCTGAAAATCTAAACCATATCACTTCTCCCCACCTCTTTTGATTTCTTTTCATTTTTACTTTTGACACATCGTACAAACTAGATCGAGCCTAATCCGACCCTCAGTACCTGCTCACTGTAGGCCTTCAGCACCTCGTCCAGGGGGAAGGTGAAGCGGTAAGAGCCCAGCCTGGAGGTCTCCTGGAAGGCTGGGGAGGTGGCAAACTGCTCCAGGAAGTTCTGCTGCATCTGGGCCTGCTCCTCCGTCTGGTTTGGGTAGGTTGTCTCCAGGAGCCTCCTCTCAGCTGACGCTATCTCATCAGGTCCCACCACCAGACTCCACCACAGCAGAGAGTCTTTTCCTGGGTTCTTGAAGCCGTTATCCTCCCTGATGCCTTTTAACCCTATGCTGTCTGTGTCGTGTTTCAGATGAGACACATGAAACTCTGGTCGGGGGGAAGCCGGGATGTTTTCTTTGTAGAGATATTGGTTCGACAACCTTACTCTCCAAGCTTCCTCTATCAATTCATTCAGCTTCAGGTGCCGACTTTCAACAACATTTTCATTATATCCTCTCTTGTTCTCCCTGGAATTCATGGTCAGCTCGGGAAATGATTTAGATTAAAAAGACAAATTAAAAGTTTTTAATGCCAGGAGTATCTGCTCGGTCTCCTCTGCTTGGGAAGTAAGGGGTAACTAACATGAACCCCACCCAGTAACCACCGTCAGTTCCTGTTTTAAAGAGACACGACATCATTCTGAGTAAAACTGTGAGTCATCATGTGAGAAACATTTGTGATATTTCTTGTGTTTGAAGACGCCTTGCTACTTTTAAACACAATGCAAGGAGTGTCTCTAAACTACAGTAATTTCAGAGAACAGGAGGAAAGAAAACATACAGCAGCACAGTACAGTTCCACATAGGGATGTAAAGCAATAGTTGTGGTAATGGTATTGATGATAACACCAACAGAAATAATACTAAGAGCAATATTATAATAGTAATACTAATAATAAGAGCAACAACAGTAATAGCAGCAGCGGGTGCAGAGCAGGAGCACGGGGGCAGCAGGTGGCCGCAACCACAGATCCAGACTCTACAGCTCCGGAGGCAGAAATACCTGCAGAAAGCAACAGAAGGAGAGAGAGAGAGAGAGGAGAGAAAGCACACAACTACGGGAAGAATTTGAATTAATAACAAGCATTGATGGGATATGACGGCGTACAGATGGAGAGGAAGAGGAGGAGAAAGGAGCTCGGTGCATCGTAGGAAGTCCCCCGGCAGTCTAGGCCTATAGCAGCATAACCAAGGGGGGGCTCAGGGGTCACCTGAGTCAGCCCTACTATAAGCTTTATCAAAGAGGAAAGTCTTAAGCCTACTCTTAAATGTGAGGAGGTTGTCCGCCTCCCGTACACAAACTGGGATCTGGTTCCACAGGAGAGGAGCTGGATAGCTGAAGGCTCTGGCTCCCATTCTACTTTTAGAGACTCTAGGAACCACAAGGAACCCTGCATTCTGGGAGCGCAGTGCTCTAGTGGGGTAATAGGGTACTATGAGCTCTTTAAGATATGATGGTGCCTGACCATTTAGGGCTTTGAAGGTGAGGAGAAGGATTTTAAATTCTATTCTGGATTTTACAGGGAGCCAGTGTAGAGAAGCTAATATTGGAGAAATATGATCTCTTTTTCTGGTTCTTGTCAGTAAACGTGCCGCAGCATTCTGAATCAGCTGGAGAGTCTTAAGGGACTTATTGGGGCAGCCTGATAATAGAGAGTTGCAATAGTCCAGCCTAGACATAACAAATGCATGGACTAGTTTTTCTGCATCTTTTTGAGATAGGATGTGCCTGATTTTTGCAATGTTACGTAAATGAAAAAAGGCAGTTCTTGAAGTTTGTTTTATGTGGGAGTTAAAGGACATATCCTGATCAAAGATAACTCCAAGATTCCTTACGGTTTCGCTGGAGGCCAGGGCAATGCCATCTAGAGAAACTATAAGATAAGATAAGATAAGATAAGCCTTTATTGTCCCACAGCGGGGAAATTTTTAGCGTTGCAGCAGCCAGCAAAAGTGTCATATATAGAAATACAATAAAATAAATAGAAAAATAGTCCTATACACAGTATAGACAGAAATAAATAATAGAGTGACTGAGTGCAGTTGTAAGTATGAACAAATAGATAAGATAAAAATATTGCACATATATAATATACATGTATATGAAAAATATTTCACAGCAACATATGAAGTAGATAACATCATGAATACAATATATGTATGAAGATAATGCACAGCAGTAGATGAAGTATAGTAGTGAATAGTCTGCACACTGACAGTCAAGTGTAGATTACCGGGAGTTGTACTGATTATAGAGTCTGACAGCAGCAGGCAGAAAGGACCTACGGTACCTCTCCTTCAGACACCGCGGGTGGAGCAGCCGGTCGCTGAAGGAGCTGCCCAGTGCTGATAGAGTGACATGTAGGGGGTGGGAAGTGTTCTCCAGTAGTGATGATAGCTTGGCCACCATTCTCCTGCCTCCCACCACCTCCACTGGGTCCAGAGGGCATCCAAGGACAGAGCTGGCCTTCTTTACCAGTCTGTCCAGTCTCTTCCTATCCCTGGAAGAGATGCCACTGGCCCAACAGGTCACCCCATACAAGACAGCTGATGCCACCACAGAGTCATAGAAAGTCCTCAGGAGCGCACCCTGCACTCCAAAAGATCTTAGTCTCCTGAGCAAAAAGAGACGGCTCTGGCCCTTTTTAAACAGAGCGTCCGTATTGTCTGACCAGTCCAGTTTGTTGTTCAAGTGAACACCCAGATACTTGTACGATCTCACAATCTCAATGTCCGTTCCCTGGATGTTCACTGGTGTAGGTGGAGGGAGTTTGCGCCTGCCGAAGTCCACCACCAGCTCTTTGGTTTTACTCGCGTTGATCTGGAGGCTGTTCTGCTGACACCAACCCACAAAGCCCTGGGTCAGTTCTCTGTACTCCCCATCATCCCCGTTGGTGATGAGGCCGACGATGGCAGAGTCATCAGAGAACTTCTGCAGGTGACAGTTCGAAGTGTTATGGGTGAAGTCCGCTGTGTAGAAGGTGAACAGGAAAGGCGCCAGAACGGTTCCCTGTGGAGCCCCTGTGCTGCAGAGAAGTGTGTCAGACACACAGTCCTGTAACCTCACATACTGTGGTCGGTTTGTGAGGTAGTCCAGGATCCATGCTGCCAGGTGATGGTCCACCCCAGCGTGCTCCAACTTGTCCCCCAGAATCCTGGGCTGGATGGTGTTAAAAGCACTGGAGAAATCAAAAAACATGATCCTCACAGTGTTTCCAGCCTTTTCTAGGTGAGAGAGGGATGTGTGAAGTAGGTAAATGACAGCGTCATCCACCCCAATGCGGGGTTGGTAGGCAAACTGCAGAGGGTCCATACATGGGCTCACCAGCGGACGCAGGTGAACAAGGACCAGTCTCTCCAGGGTCTTCATCAGGTGAGAGGTCAATGCCACTGGCCTATAGCCATTGAGGTCCTTGGGGTGTGGGGTCTTTGGCACAGGAACCAGACACGATGTTTTCCACAGTTTTGGCACCCTCCCCAGCTTCAGACTCAGGTTGAACAGGTGTTCAACAACCCCACACAGCTGGTCCGCACAGGACTTCAGAAGTCTGGAGCTGATGCCATCTGGGCCCGCCGCCTTCCCCACCCTTATCTTCCTCAGTTCGTTTCTCACCTGGGATGTTGTGAGGAACAGTCCAGTTGAGCTTGTAGAGAGCATGGGGGCTGAATGGGGGGTGTTTGCGGGTGTGAAATGGGGAGATGGGCCCAGCCCAGGCTGTGGTGTGGGTGTATTAAGTGGCTGTAAGCTGAGGGCTGTGGGGAGTGATAAGTGGTGAGATGAGGGAGGGGGAGGGCTGTAGGCAGGGAGGGTAGATGGTAATGATGGTTGCAGAGGAGACGGGGCAGGGGGAGGGGTAGATGCCTGATCGAATCTGTTGAAGAATACGTTCAGGTCATTTGCCCACTTCTGATCCCCCGCAGGCCGGGGCTTGGAGTCCATATGGCCCGAGATGGTTTTAAGGCCCTTCCAAACTCCTCTGGTGTTATTTTTCTGCAGTTGACTCTCCAACTTTCTCCTGTAGCTGTTTTTCCCCTCCCTGATCCTCCTCCTTAGCTCTCGCTGGACACTCTTCAACTCCTCCTTGTTACCCGATACAAAAACTCTCTTTTTTTCCTTGAGGAGAGCCTTAATATCAGGAGTAATCCAGGGTTTATTGTTGGCGAAACAACGTACAGTCCTAGTGGGGATGGTGTTTTCCACACAGAAGTTTATGTAGTCCGTCAGACAGTCTGTGAGGTTGTCAATATCCTCCCCATGAGCGTCACTAAAAATGATAATAAAAATGATAATAAAAATTATGATGGGGTATGACACTTTATGACACTAGTGGCATGAGGTGATTGGCTATTTTAATGGTCACATTTAAAAGTTAGGCTATATGTTAGACTATAAGGATTCGTAAGTACATTAAATGTACGAATAGTCCTACATAAGACAATATACCGAAATTTTGGAAACCTAGTGCGTTTTGTTATTTATAAGAAAGAGGCGGCAGGAGAGAAGTAAGTTACAAAGGCAAGGTAAGCCTACTAAATGAATTATTTGTAAGAAATGTATCCTTTGAAAATGTTGGAAATTGTTACTACATAGTTCCCAGATACTTATTATAACATAACCCTATTTTCTGACAGATTTGGGGTTGAAGTGAAGCTCCAGTAGGCCTATTTGAATTGCCTTCTATACCTGGCAACCCTTCAGGGTGTGAACTGGATCGTAAAAAGGGGATCACTGCCCACCTTTTTGTCAGAGTAGCCCTTAGGACATTTACAGTAATAGTTATTTCAGGCAATGCAAGCCTAAGATACTCTAACGACTGAAGAGACCTATTCAATTCAATTCAATTCAGTTTTATTTATATAGCGCCATATCATAACAAAGTTATCTCAGGGCACTTTTTCGAATAGAGCAAGTCTAGACCGACTCTTTATATTTACAGAGACCCAACAGTTACCTAGGTAATCAGATTTAGTTAGATGTATGCCTTTATGTTTTGATTTATTTTGTTAATTTGAATCGACAATATGATAATTAGCCTACGTTACCAATTTAGTGCTTGTTAGTAGTATCTTAAGTAGGCTACAGTTAACAACTAAAACTTAATTTTATTGCATACTGGGTTTAAACTGTCAGCCTGGCTTGGAAAAAAATTCATGTTCCCATTTCTTGTTGACCATTCACTTTAATCTATCCATAGACTCTTGACTTGGTGGCTGGGCCCTGTTTAAACAAGTATGGAAAATGGAAGGTGAGAAGGGCTACAAATAGTAATTCGTATTAAACGTCTTACAAGTGAATGAAAGGAAACAGATAAATTGTACACCGTGTGAAAATAATCAGGATTTTTTATTTACACTACCAACTTTTTCAGGTAATTCTAAAGTTTAAGTCGTGGGGAAGGGGTGTTGATTTCGTAACCTACGTTATTTTTGTTTTTCACAGGTTCACATCAGACGTTCATTATTGGCCTGTGCTGGTTCTGAATGTGCCTTCTGTCAACAAAAGGACCTCGCAAATAAGCATCACCTTTACAAAAAGCATCTCAGATGCAGTTTATTTTTTGGAAAACAATCAAGGTATGGAGTAAAGCTGAACTATAGAGAGATGTATGGTGTCATTTAATTGTTTTAATTTGGAACTTGCTTTTCAGAGAAATTTGTGGTGGCCTGCTTCTGCAAGAACAGCAGACAAGCATCCAGAAGCCATTACCATTGCCCATTTTGCAATTTTAGAACTTTAACACAGTCATGCTACTTCATAAAGCTGTCACGGTCCGCCAAGTCAAGTAGTCTGTGTCTTGTGGTTTCCTGT
The DNA here is from genome assembly GCA_005408345.1 of Macquaria australasica. Taxonomy (NCBI): domain Eukaryota; kingdom Metazoa; phylum Chordata; class Actinopteri; order Centrarchiformes; family Percichthyidae; genus Macquaria; species Macquaria australasica. The sequence continues at coordinate 694,762 of SEMN01000159.1, forward strand.
TTTATTTTGGTAGTCTTTGTGTCATTCCCCATGTCCTGTCAAGTTTCCCGCCTGTGTGATTGTTCTAATGTGTTTCACCTGTGTCTTGTTGTCTCCTCCCCCTCAGTGTATTTAAGGTGTGTTTTCCATTCCTTCTTTGCCAGATTGTCTTATCCTCGTGTTTGTCTGCATTGTGGGTCCTTCGTTTGTGAGCCTGACAAAAGCATTTAAAAGGCATACATGGTAAGCGTTCTGCTGTGGCATCTACAAACATTTTAATATCTATGTCTACGTTGCAAGAGCTCAAAAGCTCTGTGTGAAATGTAGGTAAATTCTCAAAAAAAAAAAAATGCACAGTGGGCTCGAAGGTCTGTTAAAGACCCCCTCAAGCACTCACTAGTGGGACAGACATGCGTGGGGGGACTGATCTTAGTGTTGTTTAATTGAAAGTGCCTCATGCGTCACAGGAAAACCAAGCAAATAGATGGGTAGATGCAATAAAAAAAAACGAGTAAAATAATTTAGAATGCGAATGGAACAATGTGTTGAGCATTCAGAAAAATAACACGTATAATGACCATGTGAAATTAACAGCGGAATGTAAGTAATGAATATACAAATAATGAACAATATTACTTATCAAGTTACCTACATGTATTAAGAGAAAATTTATTATCAAGTGTTATGCAATTAATTAACAAAACACGTACAATAGCATTGTTTAAAAAAAACAACCTTGAATTTATTCTAGTCAATGCAGAGTAATGATAACTAATTGAGGGTAATTTTGAGGACAGTTTTACATGTTGGTCAATAAGTGTTATCTTATTCTGATCTTGGGGTGCGTGTTTTAGTTTTTAAAAAGTCCATTTTGATGGTGTGACCTATATAGTTATGTAATCTGTTTGCTGCATTTTCACAATGTCTGTCTCCTGCAGGTATTGCATCACACAACGGACATGGTAATATGGCACTAATTCTTTGTCATTTGTTGTTGTTCTTTATTTTTTAAATCTAAAAAAAATTGCAATAATACCAATTTGGATGTCGATTGTGTTAAGTAACACTGCAGTAGCTTTCACAAGGTGTAAAAGCTATGGTGTGCAGTCAGAATAGTATTATTAAAGTCACATAGTATGTCTGTGTTTTAGCACATTACGTTTGAATTGAAAAATACTATAGTATGTCTTTAAAGTGCTGACTCCTAGGTTACATTTGTTGGTGCTTACTTTCACATCACATGAACAGTCTTGGAATACTGCTAAACATAGTCCCACAATTAGTCCCCCAGGAGGATCACTCTGCTCTGCCTTGTCCTTAAGATGTTGTATATAAAAAGGCTTATGAGACATATCAGTTTGTCACAGTATTGATGTGGATAAAAAGTTACCTCACAGCCATTGTTGTAGTTCAAATCCAGTGTACTGGGGTGCAGACGTCAAACAATCAAATTTGTGCTGGTGTGGAGGGTGACTGGACATCGAAGGATTTCTTTTGTGGATGCAACATTATCCCAGATGTGTAAGAATAATCTCATACATGTCAGACCCATGGCTGCCATTGAAATCAAAGTGGTAATTCTTAGTTGTTTTTATAAAGAAGATTAGGGAGGATTTTCCCTTAATGTGTCCAATAATTTTCAGTTTCTCTACATTGACTATTAAAGAAAAATATATTTTACTTCATTTAACGTTCACAGGAGTAGGCATTATTACTGAAAACGTAAACATTTGTAAAATGAATGAACTAAATAATAAACATACAAAAATTGAAGACCTTGTTAATAATGACAGAAAAAGAAATGTACACAAGAGATTCTTAGCCATTAGCTACATATAAACGGGCAACTATCTATCTATCTAGTCGACGTAAAACGTAAAGATTTTGATCCAATTTAGGCAATGCTTTTCTTATACAGAGATGACATTCTGGAGTCTGTTAAAGCAGAAGACATTCTGACAGATGCAGAGATAAAGGTAATAACATACATTATACATTTTGTCCAGTGAGCTGACAAAAATGTGTTTTTCACCTAAATGGCATTCACTAATTATACATAGCGTTCATGCTGGCAAAAACTTAATCTACATCTAATATTACAGGATTTGGAAAGAAACCTGCGGAGTGGGCATGTTCTCTCCAACAAGAATGTATCTGTGGAAACACAGAGGATTAGATCCAGCCCTTCGAAAACATTACAGTGAACATTTCACTTTATTCATTGACATAAAGGTATATAGAGAGTTGTCTTTTTGTCTTATTTGAACAGACAACTCCTGATATTCAAAGGATTGAAAACAATGGTATGTGACTGAAAGATATCTTGAAATCAGGAAATTTTAAACACATTCCATATCCCAATTTACATATTTAGCATATTAAATAATTGTCTTTGTAGGCCCAATTTTAGTTGTAATTCAGCACATGGTAAACAAGGATGACATTATGATATCACACCTCATCCAACTGCACAGCTAAGGTTCTGTCAAGCCTGGGAAGGGGAAGAAATGCCACTTCCTTCATAGACCTCCATCCTCCCATGTAGTATTTCCCTGAATATGCTGAATATGAATATGTATTATGAATAAGTGCAATGTGTCCACTGGCATTTGGTAAAATAATGTATAAAATATAAGAACAGGAGTTATCTCAGGGCACTTTACATATACAGCAGGTCCAGACTATATTATTTACAGAGACCCAACATTCCCCCATTTGGTGGTACTGATGTGTTTGTAAAGATTTTGAAACTAATATACTGTTTAAATTTTTGGGAGGAAGCCCTTTTAGGCAGGGAAACGCTGGTGGACAGGGGAGAAATTACATGACTTACCAGATGCATTACAGGACTTTTAAGCAGAGGAGGGGAAAGGGAGGAATAGATGGACAGAGAAAATGTTGCCTTGCCAATTCACAGTTCACACAGCTTTTAAGTCTTGTATTGTTAATCACCTCTGTCAGCATGGTATATAAAATAGTTTTTTCCATGTTTCTTTTTTACCCCAGACCGAAGAGATTATCCAGTGACTGGAAAAAAAATCCTGTCAGTGCCCGGATCTGTAGCTGTGAAACAGCTATTCATTACAGAGGTCATTTTGCCAGAGGTAAGCTAATGAGGATATGTGCCAAATTATCAATTAGTACAAAAATTACATTTACAGCAAAAAATGAGTAATGGCCTAAGCGTCTAAGAGCTACGAGTGTCAATAGACTTTGGAGAATTTTGAGAACACCATTTGAAGAATAGATACCACAACTACAAAATGGAAGCATGACTTTCTACTATAATTAATCTCTAGCTGTTGGAATCCAAACTGCAGTACTAAGTATGAATATCAATTTAAGTGAAAACATAAATGTATACAATACTAAAAACTTCAATATGATTAAAGCTGTCAATTTTTCACATGCTTATTATTATTATTATTGTTGTTAATAATAATATTTTATTTTTTGTAGGTTTTGATTCAATGGTTGCAAAGCAACAGCAACGTGATGATACCGAGCAGAATCTGTGCTTCTGAAGAGCACATCTTCCAAGGAAAAGAAAAGGTACAGGACATTGCTTACGTTGTGGGTGTGCATGTATGCCTACGTGAAATATCACTAAATCCATTCTGCCAGTCGTGGCATATAGTGGTTTTGCAGGTCAAGATGACATCACTGTAATGACAGAATGTGGCACTGGTTCATTTACAGATTTTTTTTTTTTTTTTTTTTTTCCAGAGCTGCAGAGATGATAACGGGTGACACAGAAAGCACAAAAGAAGTAACATTTTCATGCATTGCATGCATGTAAAAGAATAACAATGGAGCTGAATATAAGCCTAGTAGATGAATTTAATACAAAGATAATAAATTGTGGGGTCCTTGATAAACAATACAAAACAGTTCACACTAGGAAATACTAAAACAGTAAACATAAACAACCTTAACAATGTCATTTAGTCATTGTCAATGTTATACATAAGATATATCATATGAAGGTATTGTCTGTTGCTTGATCATGAGACAATACAGCATCACTTCACTACTGTAACTTGAAGCAGCTTTTGTGCACTCACAGGACACTAACAGTGCTACATTGATTGATTTGATTTGTATTGATCAAGCGCTGACTATTTGTTGCAACCATTTTTAAGTAATAATTAACATGAACCATTAAGGTAAATCTGATTTATATACTGGCATTTCAAGGAACCCGCCTTAGTGTTTGTTCATTCAGTCACATACCCATTGCTTATTTCTGTAAATAGAATTTGACTTTAAGGTGTTGAATGACACAAATGTTGATAAAGACATCATTTATAGTTACAAAATATAACAAAATATGATCTATGATGATGTACTGTAAATGCTCTACATATTTGAAGCCTTAGTTGGGAACAACATCAATATATGGCTTTGACCACACTACTTTTTAACTGCAGGAAAACATTATTTTGAGAGACAGCATGGCTGCAGCTGACTGGTGCCGCAAGACAAAATTTGACGGAAAACTTAAAATTCCCGCTGTCCTTTCGATGGACAAAGAGGACCCAACTGAAACCATCCAGGATCTTAAGAGCTGGGAAGGTGATCATGATGAGGGTTCTCCAGTGGAACTTTTAACTTTTGTTTTTCCAAAAAAAATAGGACTATGAGACATTCTGCACAGAACTTGTGGATAAGTTTTCTCCAGATTTGAGGAAGACTGATTCATCCTTGTGGACCCATGCTGCGGTCATAACAAACTCACGCTGTGCAGCCAAATTTAGCTGCAAAACTTCACTGTATACTGGGTTTTAAATATGTTATTTATATTGGAGTATTTTAACAAGGGGTTTTAATAAAGGTGCTAATAAAGAGTGAACAACAACAGCTGAATAGTGTCTTCATTACTGTGATATTTTTCCCATAGTGCAGCATCTCAAAGTCAAGACTATTAACTGAATAACATATTTTTTTCAGATATATTCACTGATAGAAGTCCTTTAGTACATGATTTGAAATTATGATCCTGTGATGCACTGGGAAATGTAAATTAATTTCTTTTCAGTTTGTCTTTACTGCCTTGTAACATAAATAAAGCTTCTGTTTCATGCTAACTGTAAATATTTCTCATAACAGCTGCAAGGTTGTGGCCCCTAGACTTGCTAGCATTCTGCTGATCAGGGTCAGAAAAAAAATGATGAGATGGCAGCATCCACGGACAGCGGCAGCATTAAATTAATGCAAAAATCACGTCATGGAAATGCTACTTTTAATGAGTCTAATAACATAGGCATCTCACTAACAGATGCCTCAAACAGCCGCAGCCGCAGCAGGTCAGTGGCAGCAGCAGCAGCCGCCTCGAACAGCAGCATCAGCTGTGGAAGGTCGGTGGCAGCTGCCTAAAATAGCAGGAGTTGTGGCCGGTCGGTGGCTGCTCAGGCTGCCACCGGAAATGCCACTGCTAGCCGCCGCAGCCACAAATTGAGCCAGCCCCTACTGGGTTAAAATAGGTTTAAATATGAAAAAAACAAAACTATTTTTTAAGGGTGTGGGGGCATGTGATTGACATGTGCCAATCACATGCCTAAGAATCACATGCCTAAGAAAGCTTGTTGTGTAAGTGTGTCTTTTAAAAGGTGAGATGTTACATTACATTTCACTGTCAAGTCAGTCACTTCAGTCACTTGACCTCAGTTCAACTGACCATGTGTTTAACCTGCTGAAGGCCAGACTGAGGGAAAAAAAGTCCCCAAAACAAGGAATAAGTAAAGATGGCTGCAGCACAGGTCTGGCAAAACATCAACAGTTAGATGAAATAACTGTGAAAGGGGTCATTCGCAGTGACACCCATAGAGACTTATCAGGCAACTGTTTTCAGCTAAAAAGCTCACACTGTACACTACCTGCCCAGCACCAAACAGCAGACAGACACAGTTAGCAACTAGCTGATGAACATAGTGGAGCATTTAGCAGCTACAGAGCCAGATATTTTTCTCAAGACTTGGTGGAGACCAAAAATAGAGCAAAAAGGAGAGTGAATATTGCACTTACATTCGTCAGGTTGGCAGAAACACGACTCCGAATGTGTAAATAAAACTATTAACTTTACCTTATGTAGAACTTTAAATTATGTAGAAAGGGCTATAATTTCTTCACTGTTAATCTGATGTGGAGATACAAATTAAAACTGAAAGTTTGCACTTTACCACCACAGACATCATTTCATTTCAAATCCAATATCCTTTAGTGGAGAGCCAGCACAACAGAAAGTGTCACTGTTAAGGTTCAAGGTACATTTATTAGTCATTCTACAACACAGGCCTGCACAATGAAATTAAAATTGTAGATTGCGTCATGCTACACACACAGAACATATATACAAATATCCAAAATTAGAATAGAATAAAAAGAAAAAGAAAATCAATATATACGGTTACTTATGTACATATTGAACAAAGTCAATATACTGCCTGACTCCAGTGGTTAAACCAGTAAGTTTACATTTATACAAGCATGTTGTTTTTAGGCTTCAACTGCTCCCTCCACTTTCACCTAGTTTGTATTGTTCTGGGACACTCCCTTTTGGAGTTCTGGGAAATGCAGTAAAAATGCTCCATTACAGGATTTGTAATAGAATGTTTTTTACATTGTGGTACTGTATCTTCAGTTAAGGATATAAGTTCTTCCTATAAAACTGATTTTGTTGACTGTAGGTGTTTTCTCAGTAGGAATTCTCGTAAGAGGAGAGTGACTTCCTCTTATTAGAATGTATAACTGGCAAAGAACATTAGTGTTGCTCAGTGTGTCCACTGTTCTTTGTTCATCATTGTGCACTGTGTCCTAATTTATTAGTACACAGAATTCTATTTTTGATGATGGATGATGGATTCTGTTTAAGCAGTGTGATGATTGGTTGTTTCAGTATGAAGTTACGTGTGAAGGAGTGCTGACCAAGAGTTCTCCGAACAGGACCAGGAACTACGCGACGAGGAAGGATCCTCCATTCAAATCTTAACAATCTCAGCTGCTCCTGCACTCTTACACGTCTGTTAGAGGTTAGAAGGAATAGCTGAAAGAGGTTAGGAAATGTTCTATTTTAAATGGCGCTTACTAATTTACTGATTGGGACATCTTTAAGAGATATTATGGTTTGCTTGACATGAGGTGGTATGAGTTGCAGTGGCTCAAACTGGTTCAAAGGTCTCTTACCACAGGCTGAGCTAGTGCCTGTACATTGGTGAGCCCTGCCATGTCTTGCCAACAAACCAGAGCTGATTCTAATTTATTTTTCTAGATAGATGAATTAGATGAATCTCTCTCCATTTCAATAAAAACATTTTTACATAATTTTTGTGTTTTAGATGTTCCATGAAGACGTAAAAAACAGATGCTTGAAGTTAAATCAGATCCATAAGACAAAGTTTCTAATCAGTTGATCTAGACCCAAAAAATAAAAAAAAAAAAAAAACTATGATTAAGCACATACATACTTTAAAATATACTTTAACTTCTGCATGCATTTGCTACTTTATGGGTGGACTGAGGAGACTGCAGGACTCCAACACAGGCTTTAAGTAAGATCATCTCATCATCAAGCTGAATCATCAGCATGAAGTAATAACATGCAACTTCTTTACATAAATGAACACCTTTTGCTTCACTCCTTTACCAGTTGGAACTGTACACCTATAAAGGGTTCTCTCTACAGGCTATTCTCAGAGACAGGGGCAACACATTTTGTCTCGTTCTCTCATTTTGTGTTTCAAAGTGGCCTTTCATGTGTTTGGACGTGTCTTTTCTTTGATTGTCAGATGACTAATCTTGCTCAATCATATTTTCTCCAGTGGAGCAACATTGAGTCAAAATGTGGTCAGGTTTGTTTTTTCTAGACCAGATCTAATCCTGCCTGTATTGTGAGATCAGTCAAAAACATTTCTCATCTTCAGCTGATACAAAGTGACAACTTTAAGGTCTCACTGATTATAATTACACCCCTATGAGTCTTTTTCGCTGCGTCAGATCATCAGGTGGGTTTTTTTAGTCTGATTGTGTTTTTCTCTTTTGATTTTATTTCTATTTTACTTTTTCAGTGCCTGCTGTCATGGTCCACAAAGGACTCTTGTCTGGACTCTCTTCGTGTAGTGTTCCTGGTGTTCCCCCTGCGTGTCTGTTCCTGTGGTTTTTCGTGAGTTTATTTTGGATTAATAAATCTTTGGACTTCTTCCGCCTCCCTGCCTACATCTGTCTGCGTTTGGGTCCTTCCTCTCTCTGCTGCCTTGATGGCACTTCACAACACCTGCTGTGTTTTTAATGCTTCTGTGAGGGACCGGGCAGGAAGGCACGAGGACGCAGAGGTATTTTCTTCCCAAAAGGGTTTTTTTTTTTAATTTACCCAAGTCACAAAACATAAACAATAGTTCTGGGCCCATAAAAGAGGTCAACTAAACAGAACTAGTCAAAATAAATTAACAGAATTTAACAACATGTCAAGTCAAACCAAACCAAATCAAACTTCAAACTGACCTACCAAACAAAGAACACAGGGGAACATATATACTGGGTGATCAAACCAGTTTCCACACACGGGGGATTACATAAAACACTTAACATACTAATTAACTGAAAAGAAACCAATAACCTGGCAAGTCTCTCAACTGAAATAAACATCATACTAAACAAAGTCAAAGGAATCTTAAGTACTAGACTAAGTCAAATTCAATTTACAACAGGCTATTTAAAATAACCCGACTCTCCCCTTCAGGTGGTGGGTACTTGGTACCGTCCTAATTGGCACTCCCTGTATTTAATGCCACTGCTTCCTGGGACTCATCTTTTGTCTAATCCTAGCCAGAGGACTCCAGCAGCAAAAGTATGGACCCCCCCCAGCACCGGTAAAACAGAAAAAGAATTAAACCAACTCAAAATAACTTAACATTGTTAAACATACAAAAGTTAACTAAATGTGCGCGCTACAAAAGAGACTAATGTAATATTAACAAATGCCAAATAAACCTTAAGTATGTTATATGAACTAAAGAGTTTATGTGTGGTCATTTATGTGTTTCTATATGTGTAATGTGGTTAACAAAATGTGTCCAACTTAACCTACTATGTGACCGGGCATGGGGTTACTGACTCTTATGCTAATTGTGTGGCTGCAGATGCGGCCATCACAGCTTCATAAAGCACTTTGTTACTTAGTGTTAAAAATTGCTATGCAAATACATTTATAATGCCTTTGTATGAGAAGTGGACAACACTATTCTGGTATTAATAGCCCACATCTAAGTCCTTCAAGTTATCTCCTGTTGTCCTTGCAGGTTCACCTACACAGATGATCCAAACTATGGCCTGATCCTTCAGAGTGTGAAAGGCCTGGCTGGAAGTTTTGAAGAACGTACCTACTGGGAGCTGCTGGTCAAGACAACAAACAACAAAATCATCTGACCTGAGGCCTGTACTACGAAGCAAGTTCAGCATACCCAGGATGTCTTCGTTATCTGGCTTCACTAAACCTAACAATCGCGATCACGCTAAGCGGTCACACGACGCTGGTTATCAACTCGGTAAATCAACCCAGGGTTTCCCAATCTAGCCATGAGCACGTTCACATGAAAGAGGCGGTGTTTGCAGCATATGACCAATCACAAACATGACAAGTGTGCTGGCAGCAGAGCGGCATACTTTACCAACGAAGAGCAAACTGTAATATTAGAATAATACAAAGAATTTAAACACATCATCCAGGCTAAATGCAACACAGCTGCAGCTGCTGAATGCAGGAAAGACAGCTGGCAAAAAAACCCGACTGTGTGAATGCGCAAATTAACAGGCTTATAATATCACTGCCCCGTCAGGCTAAAATTGTCATACACTCCATAAGAATACATCTAAACAACACATTCATTTAATGGAATACTACTGAGTCTTTCAGTCCGCGCACCGAACCCCACTTCTTTTCTATTGGTGATGTCATTTTCCAAGAGAATTGATTGGTCAGTAGTCGGTGCTTTTGTACGCGTTGATCTGTTATCTCTAACATAACCTGCCCCGGAGCAGGTTAGACGTGCAGCATAAGTTACCATGGCGATTTACCCCGGTAAGAAGTGAACCACCGTCGTAACATTGAAAACCCAGAATTAAACCTGAAGTTACCTCGCTAACCCCAAATCCTGCTTCGTAGTACAGGCCTCTGATGTTGGTGAGTCAACTAATACGACATTTATTTGTCTATCTTCTTTTATTTTACAGACAGTGAAAAATCTCTTTTGTTCTTACACTCGCTGTAAATCAACTTATGCTATTTTAATACTCTGTGGATCTTGTTTGTAGGTATCGGATGTTACATTCCCAGTGTAAAGGAGCAAATCATCCTGAAATAAGTACTGAAGAATCAGCAGCTGCTTGACATCAACATGGGACCAGAAGCTGAGTCTGATTCAACTGCAATATTATATGTTTCATAATTATTAATAAAGTAAGATGCATTGGTCTTTGGTGTTCAGTGAGCATTAACAGCTGAACACATGGTCCTTCACTGACCTTAACAGTTTACATACTGTATATTGTGTCTTGTGATTATTATTTTATGGGATTTTACCTTCACCTGGAATTTCTCAGCTTGGGAGCAACATCATTACAAAGCACATTTGAAGTTTTCTGCTCATTACTGAGTCTGTGAAAGACTATGATTCGCTCTATCAAACATTGTGTTAAAGATTATACAAAAACCTCCTTTACAGAATTAACTGATGTTTAGCAAAGTTTCATTGTTCAATATATTTTCTGGAAATATCAGCAGATTTTCAAAACACTGCACTGTTTCAGTCCAAAACAGGCTAATCAGTGCTATGAGAGATTACTTCCGGTTAAGTCAGTGCCACCGTTTTCTAATCACTTGGTTGTTTTTTTTTGACACTGCTGGAGATTTATATTTTTGGTGAAGTGTCTGCAGAGGTCAAGGCAGCTCATTTTCTAAATCCGTTTGTCAAGTAGTTGCCCGACAGTCGGTTCGGGCCTTACTCTAAAAACTTGCCAACCTCACTGGGCCGCCTCTACCACCGCTAGCTTAGGTAGGTTTGTTTTTAGCCTGGTGGCAAGGCTAGCTGGTTGCCTCAAGTAGGGCTTTGGTCTAAAACAGCCTGAAATAGCTAAGCACCATCATGGCTGTGTGTGGACATTGCCAGCCGGCATACTCACTGCTGCAAGACGACATCATGTGGCATCATGTGGCCCATCCTTGGGGCTAAACCCAAGTCTCGTGCCTGCTCCACTCCTTGCAACTCGGAGCCGTGGGTCCTGGTCAAGAATAGCAATAAGGGCCATGATAAATGCTCCCTCCGACTGCTCTCATCTGACGCTCTTCAGCTGAGTAATAAGTTCCATCTTCTTCCAAGGCTTTCGCTCCCAACCCGTTTGGTGGCTCCTCCGCTGTAGCGGATCGCAATTTCTATCTGCCGCCTCCTGGTCCCAGCGCCGCCCCCGTTCCCCCACCAACAGGTTGGTGCTCTCCCTACCCAGCTGCCGCTGCTTCCCAGAGGGACTCTGCTGCCACTCTCCCTGGCTGCCTGCCTTCTGCCCTCACCTTGGCCCGTGCCTCACCTGTTGCCACCCAGGTCAAGCCCACCAGATGGTCAGGCTTGCACACGCAGGTGCGGTGCTCGCCCTCGGTGCTTGTTGTCGGCACCTCTATGGTCCAGCATGTAGCACTAAGCGATGGCAAAACTTTCTGCTATCCAGGCACCTGCGTAAAGGACATTGCACCCACCGCTCTACAGCTGATTAAGAAACACACCTCTGCCTCTACTGTTGTCGTCCAGGTCGGCACCAACAATATCAAAAACAGTTGCAGATTCTCAAAGAGGATTTCACGTGCCTCGTGGATAGCCTGCTAGACACCGGGAAGCAGGTAATTATTTCCCCTCGTTTTTCCCCCCACTTTGCCAATATTAATGACCAAGTTAGTTGGTTTAATGATGTGTGTTCATCAGCCCTTGATTTGTCCGCTCCATACACTCCCAGGGCTGTTCCAGTCATTAATATAGCCCCTTGGATCAATAACAGCATCAGACAACACAGAAGGGAATATAGGAAGACTGAACATAGATGGAAAAAAAATCAAAACTTGTAGTTCATCTCCTCCATATGAAGGAGCTACTGTTTAAACTGAACCATATCATTAAAGATGCGTGAGCTGCCGACTTTTCTGGCTTGATTAATAGTAATAAACATAACCCAAGGTTTCTGTTTGATACTATTAACCAGCTTGTAAATCCATCTCTTTCTACAATTTCCACCCCATCTTCCAATGACTGTGAAAAATTCGTATCTGAGGTCCAATTTTCCCCCGACTGTTTTACCCCCATTCAGCCGTCTTACTTTACTCTCTGAATTTGCTCCTACATGCCACCAGACCCTTTTAAACACGGTAGCTCACACTCGTCCCTCCTCCAGTCCCTGTGATATAGTCCCCACAAAATTTCTAAATTCCATCCTTCTGGTCGTAGGTCCCAGCCTGCTCTCTATTATCAACTACTCTCTCACTTCCGGGTCTGTACCTGACTATTTTAACTTCTCAAAAAACCCTCTCTCGATCCAGCCCAATTACAGAATTATAAGCCAATCTCCAAGCTACCATTTCTATCCAAAATCCTAGAAAAAATCGTTATGGACCAACTTCTGGAGTTGGTTGAGGGTCATCAAATCTTTGATAAATTTCAATCCGGTTTTCGCCATAAGCATAGTACTGAGACCGCATTACTATGAGTTACCAATGACATTATGCATGCAGACAAAGGTGAATATTCCATTCTTATTCTACTTGATTTGACTGCTGCCTTCGATACCATCGATCGTACCAATTTACTTGATAGGTTGCATAAATGGGTTGGCATTTCTGGTACAGCTTTAAACTGGTTTCATTCCTATTTGACCAATAGACATTTCAATGTTCATATCAATAATCATGTATCCTCCTTGGCTCCCCTGCGGAGTGGCGTCCCGCAGGGGTCGGTCCTTGGACCTATCCTCTTTTCACTGTACATGCTTCCTCTGGGTCACTTGTTCAGCCGCTTTCAAGACGTGTCATATCATATATATATGTCTAAATGTGTCTGTTGCACACTTGACTATGTTAAGTAGGACTAATTTGCAATGAATTCTGGACAAATTAAGACTTTTATCAAACTAAAAAACATGGTTGGCAGAGCAACCACGTCAAACCTCTGATATCTGTTCACTCCAGCAGAAAATGTTTGCCTTCTGGAAGAATTCCACAGTTACAAGGACATTTTACTGTGAAAATACAGTGAAGAGTGTAATAATACAAAAAACCTCCAGTAGCATCAAATCTCAACGGAGCACAGAGCTGTGGCAGAGCTGAGCTGCTGTGGCTTCGTAATGTGGCAGGGCTCAGTACTGCTAACTCATCAGTCAGGCTCAGGATAGTTTCCTTTGGGCAAACTTTATGTGATGTTTAAAATTTCTGCTTGTATCTTTCATGTATTTCAGTACGTCTGACTGACAAACCAGTGACCACTGCACAGTACATTTGCAGGATCCGGCTCATCAAAACCTGTTATCATAACATTTCATGGTGCCACTGGACATGAAAACTCCATGAGATTAACCTATTTTTGATATTAATAAAAGCTGCAAGCAGCGATGAATGGGCCCTCGCACCTTCCTGCACATCGGGGGTGCTGGCAGGATGCCGGCCGACATGGCTGTGCATTTCCGAGATCGTCGGCAGACATGACGTTGTGCACATTTTCTAACATTCATGTGTCCACTATGTGGCGCTAGAGAACACGCTCTAAAAACGCATTATGTTGCTGTATGTCAAGTGTGGACCACACAACGTAAATTTCATGGAAATCGAATGATGTTTATGTCACAAGGCTTTTCTTCCTGGTAAATTCAAAATGGTTGACTTCCTGTTGGGTTTAGGGTATGGCTCCAAGAGGCTTTTTTTTAAGTCGTGGGATGTTAAATCTGTTTCCCAAATTTCGTACATCTAGGGGAAACGTGCCTCGAGTACTACTTCGATAAAAGTTTATAGGGGGCGCTATCGAGCCATTTTGCCACACCCATGCATGAGACCCATAATATATATAATTTTTCACCACTTCTGATGCATGTGCAAAGCTTCTTGAGTTTTTGAGCACCTTTAGCCCCTACACACTCACACTCTCTCTCTCTCACACACACAAATAACTACTGTGTTCATAAAGAACAGAAAGACATACTGACATGTTCATGTCACCTCCTTGGCAGGAGTCCTTCAGTTCATCTTCTTCAGATCTGTTTGCCTGTGTCCATTGTTCATTGTTCATGAAGAAGAATTTGAAATGTAATATGACTCAGCTGGATGTCAGCCTGACGTGTGATGATTGGTTGTTTCAGTATGATGTGATGTGTGGAGGAGAGCTTTAAACATTTCTGACCAGGAGTTCTCCAAACAGGACCAGGATTTCCTCTCAGGTCTCGACAGTCTTGACTCCTCTTGCTCTCTTACAGGTATGTTAGAGGTTAGAGTGAGGAGGTGAAAGAGGTTAGAAAAGATCTTGTAACCAACTTTTTTATTGTTCTTTTAAATGGCACTGGCTGATTAATTTACTGATTTGATTTTTTTAAAAGTAATTCTTAAGATTTTGACTGTTTGACATGAGGTGGTGCTGTAGGACTAGTTACCTGTAGTGGCCTCTTACCATTGGACATGCAGCCTGAGTTGAAGTCCACACATTTTCAAGACAGTTTCCAGCCGAAGGATTAGAGTCCTGTACTGAAAGATTAATGGAGCCTAGTTGAAAACTGGTTATAAAAACACAATCTTGCAATAACCTGTGCAAAACAGAGGTGACGTTTTAACTGCTTTTAACTGTTCAGGTTCAGTCTGGTTTCCAGCAGTCAGAATGAAGACGCCTGCTCTCCTCTCTGCAGCCCTGCTGCTGCTGCTGGTTCCTGGGGTTCCAGCTTCAAGTAAGCTTCAGAAGATGTTTTTATTATTACTAAATACAAAAATGTCCTCAGCCATGGCCATTGAGGAGAATTCAGTTTTATTATTGCAGTTGTTGTTTGTCCTCTTCTTATTTTATCTTCTGTACTAACTTTGACTCCCTTTTTCAGGCTCTGATCAAACTCCCATTAGTGTCCTGGTGACAAACTCTGTAAAAAACTCTCGCAATCAGACCTACAGCATCTATGTGGTTTACAGAGGAATCTTACTGGGTGGACTGAGGAGACTGCAGGACTCCAACACAGGCTTTAGGTAAGATCATAACGTTAGCTGTTAGGATGAATGATCATCTTAAACTAATAACATGCATACATTCAAATGCAATTTCTCAAACAAATGAACACCTTTAGCTTCACTCCTTTACCAGTTGGATCTGTACACCTATAAAGGGTTCTCTCTACAGGCTATTCTCAGAGACAGGGGCAACACATTTTGTCTCGTTCTCTCATTTTGTGTTTCAAAGTGGCCTTTCATGTGTTTTGACGTGTCTTTTCTTTGATTGTCAGATGATTAATCTTGCTCAATCATATTTTGAGCAACACGGAGTCAAAATGTGGTCATCATCCGTTATCCATCAAACACACCTTATTACGTTTTTATATTTTCCTTTGTGTCTTTATCTCTATTATGCTTTCATTACTTTACTTTTTTATAAAGGTGCCTTTTGTCTTTTTTACCCTGTTGTGTTTCTATTTTGATTCATGAAGCACTTTGTAACTTAGTCTTGAAAGTGCACACAGACTGATGGGCTGACGTTACTATTTTAGTGATAATTGCCCATATCTAAAGCCCCTTTACATTAATCTGATGGCAATTTAACATTGTACTCACGTCTGAATAAGCGTCCAAGTCTCATTTATTTATTTAATAAATGAATATCCAGCAAAATGCTTTCCATGCAGCATGTGAGCAAATAGGAATTAAACGAGAATCCCAACAGGGAGCAGAATTCACTATCAGATGATGTTAAATTGTGAAACTGATAGGAAAATGGATCAGTGGATTCTCTGTGAGAACAGGGGTGAGCGACCCTCATGCTCACAATGGTCATTAATTAAAGCTTCAGCAGTAATATAAGTTTTAAAATTCATCAGTGATGCAGCCTGTGAGAGAACAAAAACAATCTTCTTCCTTTCTATCGTAACATTTTTAACTCACTGCTTCTCTCTCTCTGCTCACACTCGTGTATTCCATGAAAAGGGCTACAGTCCTTCACAAAGTCATCTCCTGTTGTCCTTGCAGGTTCACCTACACAGAGGATCCAAACTATGGTCCGTTCCTGCAGAGTGTGAACGGCCTCCCTGGAAGTCAGACGAACCGCACCTACTGGGAGCTGCTGGTCAAGAAAACAAACAACACAATCATAAGACCTGATGTTGGTGAGTCAACCTAGAGAACACCTTTACTGTCTGTCTTTTTACAGTTAACTTCCCCTGTATCTTGTTATTAGTCTCATTGTAAATCAATTAATAAATCAATCAATCTTGTTTTTGTTTGCAGGTATTGGATGTTACATTCCGGATGCAAATGATCAAATCATCCTGAACTATAACAAGTACTAAAGGATCAGCAGCCGCTGGACATCAATATGGGATCAAAGCCAGAGTCAGATTCAACTGTATGATTATGTATTACATAGACTATCACTCAACTAAGATCCATTTGTGTTTGTTGTTCAGTGAGAAATAACAGCTGAATACATGGAAACAGTGTGTTAAATGCAAATACAGTAAGGAAACTGACTGTTTATTGAAAGTACTGACAATGAAAGAGTTACATTACTTTCTCTTAATTTTTTGATGATTATCTCATGGGAATCCACTTTAACCTGAAATGTCCTGCTTGGAAACCAGATACTTACCCATGAAGATTTCTTCTTGTTACTTAGGCTGTGGGATTATTTACTGCTCTTATACACTTGAAAATGCTTCGTGTGAATCTTTCTGAATTAAAAATCTAAATCTCCTTTGTAGCATCAAATCTGTGTTTATCTCTTTTTTCCACAACTGTTTTTCAGAATAATACAAATGACCATAAAATTGTCCAAACTAGGCTAATCAGCGTTGCTAACACTGCATCTCTTCAGACCTTCCAGTCACTGTTGTTAAGCATCACTCTGATTTAGTGTTCAAATGGCCTTCCTATGTTTTTCATCAGACACAATTTGAGGTTTTGCCATTTGAATCCACACAAAGGAACCCATTTGGTCTTTAGCAGAGTTCCTTTTGAGAAAATACAGAGATACATTAACTGTAACACACAATGAGGAAGATTTAAAACTTGGCAGGACATTGTGTCAAAGTTAGAAATGCTTCCTCCTGCTTACCTTGAGTAATTCGAATGAGTAAGAATGCTTTTCAACAGGGACCAAAATGTGTTTGCCACCATAGAGCTTGGCAGTACTTCAGTAATATAAAAGTACTGCAAGATATCTGTGACTTTAAGAATGAATCTTCCCTGAAATGTGTATGAAGTGCTTAACAAAAACAAAATTCATATAAAAATGTTTGAAACTAAAGTAAAGTACAGATAAGCCTGTTTGTAACTGATCGTTGTAACTGGAAACCATCCTCTCTGCAAAGAAACCAGGTTTAAGCAATAGTTATTGTGATGCAAGATCCAGCCAAGTATGTTAGACTTCCTCACTCGTTGGTTGTGTTCCAATTCCACACTTCATGCTGAGCAGGTTTGGAGTCTGTCAGCCTGTCAAAGTGACAACGTTAGGTGTACTCAAAAAAGTCAGTAAATGCACTTGATTGTTGAGTGTGCTGTATTGATCACTAGTGTCCCACAATGCAAAGCACAAATTATTTAGGGGTCCCATTTTTAGTACAGATTGAGGCAGCTCCAGAAATATCATGGAAAACCAAACAGTGGCATTAAATCTTAGAAAACAGGCTGCTTTTTTAAGCTTATTTAGCATCCACGGTCACAGTTTGATCAACATCTGTTAATGCACATTTTGCATATTTACCTGTTTGTGCAAAACAGCAAAGCACATTGTTTGCTTGCATTCTGTAAAAGGCAATAAACTGTATAATACATACTGTATGCTACTAGTATTTAGTGTGGAAATGGGACAACACTTCAGTCCCATTTCAGAGGTCACCTCCTCAAAGAATGTACCCACAAAGGCAGGACCTTTGGAGAACTATGAGGCAGGTGTCCTCTAAGAGAAGGCAGCTTTTTTTCAGCAGCATTTGGATGAACAGTGTTTTTTAGTCTGTTACAGTATGAGTTATATAGGGGGCATATTGTCTTTCCTATCCTTATAATATCTATTGTACTAACTTTGACTTATTTATTCTCAGGGTCTGAGCAAAGTCCCATCTGTGTCTTGGCAACAGATTCCATAACAGCTACAGCACTTATGTGGTTTAAGAGAGATCCGACTGGGTGGACTGAGGAGACCAACACTCCAACACAGGCTTTAACTTCAGCTGCATGAATCCTCAGCTTTTGGTAATGACATGCAAACTTTTCATGTAGATGTTTTTTTCTACACTCTTTCGCCAGGCAGTTAGTACTATACAGCATTCATTGAAACTATAAAACCTTAATAGCAACATTTGTTCTTAACACTTATGGGGGCCAACACACTTTTGTTTTGTCTCAGCAGCTTAAAGGCCCCGTCACACCAGAAAGTGAAAAATTCAAAATTCATTGTGAAATAGCTAGCCAGCTGGGAACATGCTAGTGCTAGTCAGTCACTCTCCGATCTATATTTTCGATATTTTCTCTGCACTGTGCCGTTTAGTCCCCCTGGCATTTTGTTCTCAGGATTTTACATTATTTATTGACAGGTAAAAAAGCTCTGAGCTAGCACACGCTTGCTAACTTTCATTTACCTGTGAATTAGCAACCTCACTGTAAGTTACCAGCTTCTTAGTTCTGTTGCTGATGGGACAATAAATTCACAGTTTATTTAAAACTTATATTTGTACCATCGACTCCTCTCTCAATGAGAGAGAGAGTCTCATAACTGGAGCACGCTGATAGGGGAGGATACATAAAGGTGGATGGTGCAAGATTTTCTGTTTACGCAGCACAGGTGTTGTCATTGTCTTTTATTTGACTGTGATATTTGACTCAGACCTTTCCTTTGATTGACTAATCTTGCAGTCATGTTTTCTCCAGTTGTGGAACATTGAGTCAAAATGAGGTCATGTTGGTCTTTTCTCAAATAATCCATACTTTTATCTGATAGTATCAAAAATTGCATCAACACCTCTTGTCCTTACTCTTACTGTAAATCAACCTATAATATTTTAATACTTTGCTATTGGCATGGGAACAGTAGATATTTTGTGCCTAGAATATGCTATGGTATTTTTATAGGATTTTACCTTCACCTGGAATTTCTCTGCTTGGGCACCTCATAATCATAAAGTACATTTGAGGTTTTCTGCTCATTAATCAGTTTGTAGGATTACATACTTTCATAATCTTTCTATTCTTGCTCTGTGAAGTATCATTGCTATCCCTGCTTCTACACTTAGCAGTCACTGTGGGACGTTCTTGTTCAGCACCTGACTGTGATGCTCAAACAAATGTCTTTATCAGAATTTTTTCTTGCAATCTAAATATTGTCTTTGCAGGTTCCTATTTCAGGTTCTTAATTAACTGACAAATTAAAACTGAGCTGTACAACGTCCTATAACATTTCTATGAACTTAATATTAGGATGGGTTTTCCCTTTTGAGTGAATCAGAACAACTGTGCCTCCATGTAGGCAGCTCAGTGCTGCCACAGTGTGGCAGTTTGAGGGGAATTTAATACACAGAATGTCAGTACAATTAGAAAATGATGACTAAACTTTTAAGACAGCTGCACTAAAGTCAACTGAAATTTGTGTGTTTGATTTTGAGTTCTAATAATGCTAATCTTGTTGAAACACATTGCCAATTTAAATGCATAGTTGAACTTAATTCAGTTTTTTTCAATTGAATAAAAATATTTTATAAAATATATTCATTCAATTCATACCTACTTAAGCCAATTTCAGGAAAAATGGTATATGTTGTACAGGTGTGTCTTCTAAAAGGTCAGATGTTGCTAAATAGATTTGTATTGTCAGTTTGTGGTCTGATCTGAGTGAGGTAAAGAGAAGACAGACAGAGAGAGAGAGACAAAATGTGTTTTTCATCATTTATTGCTTCGTCTTGTTGCAACTCCAATTCTAGTTTTCATTAAATTTACACAGATGGAAAGTACAGATCATAGGCTCTTTATTTGTAGTATGCTGCCATTCAAAGTTGGTTTGCTGAGGGTACAGCCAGTGAGATGATATTCATACTGCATCTTAAAAGGAAGAGAACCGCAGGTACACGTTGTCACCGCTGCAAACCTGGTAGCAGAGGTCTGTGAAAGTAAAGGAAAACACAGATCAGTAGATGCAAACCAGTACACATCTCCATAATGTGATGAACTTTTCAGGATCTTGAGGGGAAAAAAAGTGTCACTTTGTAAACCAGTTTTTATCACAGATGTTTGTCAGAGACAGTACTCCTCAGGGTCGGAGCTAAACAGTCACACTTTCTTTAATCAGCAGAGCTAAAGTTATGAAAATTGAGCTAAATGGCAGCTATTATTAGAAGGAAATGGTGACAATAGAAATATATAATTATGTAAATGCACATATATTGTAAAAAATAAATACATTGTCATAAAAATTAGGACAGTGGCACATTTTCTGCTGTTTACATTGAATTGGAAATGAAATAATGACTGTGAGGTTAAAGCACTGACTCAGCTTTGACACCAAATATTAAAAATGATCTTAAATGTGATGTGAAATCTGTTCTGCTTCCAACTTACTAAGAGGTTTCACTTCTTTGGTGGCATCATTGAAGAGAAGTGTTTGCCAGAACTTGTCTCATCCATTTTTCTCCCCCGTCACATCCACCACATATGGGCCACTGCTGGGGAGATCCTGGGTTTGAAAGCTGCAGAGACAGACAGCACAGTCTCACAAACGCTAGTGAATTATGCATTAACTTAGCTGCAATCTAGTTGTAATTTAGTTGTTATTTATGTCTCTACATAATAATAAGGCACGTAAAATACTATATAATAATGAACAAAACTGAATGAAGTTCTACAACTAAGACAATCATGTCTTTAAACCTTGCTGATTGATTGATTTGATTTGATTAATCTTGTGATTTAAAAAATGTACATATGCATCTGAGGCTTACACACATTATTATGAACTAAATACATTTTATTGCACAAGTTACCTAAACTTGGCATTGGTTTTCTCATATGCCTGCATTGCCTGAAGGAGGGTCTGACCACTTGTTGTTGAAACAGAGAATTGTTTAGCAGGATGTGGCACCACACTGTTCTTTATATGCAGTGTAAAGGAGATTAGATGAGATCCAGGGGTATCTGTAGAAAACCAAGGATAAAGAAAACTGAATTTCAAGTCATTTATTGCTGGAATACACTTACAAATATCTGATATTGCATTGTAAACATTTCCAGCAGTAATATTTGCCTTACCTGACTCGGTCGTCATTGTTGTCTTTTTGTTCTGCAGAGCGACAGAAATCAAAGGTGGGACTAATCACTGCTTTCATGCATCAGCTTTTATAATGAACCTAACCCATACTTTTACATTGATGATGTAACAGAAGGAAGCAAGTGGAGAAATAATTCTCCTCCCTTGAGAGAGGAGGATCTTTGTGGATCTTTGTGTAGTTGACAGTAGGTGTTTTCCCACCTGAGCAAAACTAAATCTAATACAGAAACATTCAGAAGAATATCCTCAACTCATAAAATCCTCAGTGCAGAACAAGGCCCTAGACACAAGAGAGAAAAGACATCCAGTTTTAAAACATTACATTCAAAACACAGCTGAGCTTAGCAAGTGAGGCAGACAAAGTGCAGCTTAGATTAAAAACTGAGGCCAGGTCTATGAACATAGAGCAGTCTGGGGCCGGTTTCACTAAGATAGACTTTGACTCTGGCTTAAATCTAAGTAATACTCAGACCTCAGATACATGTCTAAATGTGTCTGTTGCACACTTGACTATGTTAAGTAGGACTAATTTGCAATGAATTCTGGACAAATTAAGACTTATCAAACTAAAAAACATGGTTGGCAGAGCAACCACGTCAAACCTCTGATATCTGTTCACTCCAGCAGAAAATGTTTGCCTTCTGGAAGAATTCCACAGTTACAAGCACATTTTACTGTGAAACTACAGTGAAGAGTGTAATTATACAAAAAACTTCCAGTAGCATCAAATCTCAACGGAGCACAGACCTGTGGCAGAGCTGAGCTGCTGTGGCTTCGTAATGTGGCAGGGCTCAGTACTGCTAACTCATCAGTCAGGCTCAGGATAATTTCCTTTGGGCAAACTTTATATGATGTTTAATATTTCTGCTTGTATCTTTCATGTATTTCAGTACGTCTGACTGACAAACCAGTGACCACTGCACAGTACATTTGCAGGATCTGGCTCATCAGAACCTGTTATGTATACAGATGGTGTTGAGGCAGAAATATCATGGAAAACCAAACAGTGGCATTAAATCTTTGGAAACAGAAAACAGTCTGCTCTTTTTTAAGTTTAATTGGCAGTAGCATCCAAGGTCACAGTTTGATCAACATCTGTTTGTGCAAAACAGCAAAGCACATTGTTTGCTTGTCTTCTGTAAAAGACAGTATACTGTATAATAAATACTGTATACCACTAGTATTTAGTATGGAAATGGGACAGTTTCAATCCCATTTCAGGGGTCACCTCCTTTAAAGTCAGGACCTTTGTAGAACTAAGGATGAGGCAGGTTAAGTGTCCTCTAAGAGAAGGCAGCTTTTTTCAGCTGCATTTGGATGAACAGTGTTTTTTAGTCTGTTAAAGTGTGCGTTGTCCAGTCTTGAAATACATGCTTCAAATGGAACACAATGTTCAACATGGAAGCTTTATATTTTGTGTGTTGTTTCACAGCACACTGAGCTTCCTTTGGTTCTCGGAAAGATTTGTACCTGGCTCACCGACTCATTGCCTGCAAATATTTGAGCAGAATGTTTATACTGTAAACATCCCATGTCACTTGGCATTGTATTCTTTTTACAAAGCCAACTAACTATAAAAATGTGGTTATGGTTACAAAGTTTCCAAGATGTGACGTTTGCTAATGTTTTAAAAGTGGCAGAGCCCATGGGGAGAAGGTTGCTTCTGTTCTGTACTGTTTTCCTCTTCCTTGGCATGGCATTGAAAAAACACAAAAGACACAAAATGTCATGTCAAAAACATAAACCCAAGTCCAGTTTCAAGGCCGCATCAGTCCAAACAAATGGATCAGTGTCTCCCAGCCTATGAATTCAAATCCTTTTCTGTTAACCACAGGCTGGATCAGTGAGGACTGGGTTGGGGTTCCAGTTGTGTTAAAGGGCCATGCTAGTGGTTTTGCACAGCCCAGTAAATCCTATGTGCTTACATCTTACATTACTCACAACCATTCCCAAATTAATGCAAGTGGTGCTGTAATTTTTGAACACATTTTTCCTGCCTTCCAGGGGCCCACTGATTTCTGTTCATTTAATACGTTTTAAACTTAACTTTTAGCTACATGACAGCACAAAAACGCACCATTCCTCCCCGTCGAACTTAGATGTGTGCTCTCATCGGATGATCAGGCCTGGAAGACCTGCATACTAGTTAATAAAAAATGTAGTTAGCAAAGAAGTAACTCTGCACAGTAGTGATGCTTTCACAAGAAAATGTCAGACAGCGAATATGGATGAGAAGATGATGACACTTTTGACAGAACAACTGTACTGTTATTGGTTTTATTTCTGCCTCCACGCCAAGTACAATGGAGGTGAGTGGAATTTCATTAGTGACGTTTAAAAAGTTGTTTGGCCTTCTGTCCAACCACTTAGACCCTGAAACAATTCAATTCAATTCAATTCAGTTTTATTTATTTAGCGCCATATCATAACAAAGTTATCTCAGGGCACTTTTTCGAATAGAGCAAGTCTAGACCGACTCTTTATATTTACAGAGACCCAACAGTTCCCACCATGAGCAGCACTATGCGACAGTGGCAAGGAAAAACTCCCTTTTAACAGGTAGAAACCTCGAGCAGAACCAGGCTCAAGGTGGGCGGTCATCTGCCTCGACCGACACATCATACATTCAAAACACCATGTCAGCTGTTTCCTTGTCAGTAGTGTCAACTGTTTATTCGCTTATGTTCATTTCCCCTTGCAAACCAATGAAACCAACACATGGAGGGATATTTTATTCAGACATCATTATCACTCAACGTGGAACACAGGTGCGTGTTGTTTGTTTGTTCACGTATGAAACACATTGTCATACAGTCGACTCCAACACTGGCTCTGATCTCATGTTGATGTACGATGACTGCTGAGTCTTCACCACTTTGTAAATTTCAGAATGATTTGCTCATTTGCAGCAGGAATGTAACATCCAATACCTGCAAATAAGATCCATATAGAGTATTATAATCTGATGTACTGTCAAATTACAACAAGAAAGACTGATGGACAGACATTTTCACAGTGGACTTACCAACATCAGGTATTATGATTTTGCCATCTGGAGTCTTGACCAGCAGCTCCCAGTATGTATGGTCTTTATCGTTCCCAGCCACACCGTTCACACTCTCCAGGTACGGGCCATAGTTTGGATCCTCTGTGTAGGTGAACCTGCAGTACCAAGCACAAGAACAATTGATGTCCACCAATTAAGAAGAAATAATGAACAGCCGGGTTTCCCTGGTGATGGTGGTGGAAGAAAAAGAGCTTACAACAAACGTCTTATCTCAGCCATTACTGAAAACAAAACTAAAAACAGTCCTGCTGCACAAACAGTCTTGAGAAAGACGGACCCCACTTTAAAAATGCGTATATTGTGAAAATGATTTTGTGAAATTCCCATGGATCACTATTGCAAAGTACCAATCAGCAAGTAGGCCTACTTGTGAGGTCATTTTTAATATTAAGACGGTTTCAAGTTGTGGACTGTCAATTGGTGTAATGATCTCACTTAAAGTTTGCATTGGAGTCCATGAGTCTCTTCAGTGCACCCAGTAGGATCCCTCTGTAAACCACATGAGTGCTGAAGGTCAGAGGAGCAGTGCCTAGTAAGCTGTTCTCCACCACCACGTCAATGGGAACGGGTTCACTTGCTGAATGACAGATGACAATAACAGCAGAGGAAAAATAAGTAGAGAGGTTTTTCTTGATATTCAGTAATCATGGCAATCATTTGAAATAAAGTTTTGAATTATGCTGAAGCTTACTTTCAGTCAGAGTCCCAGGAAGCAGCAGGAGAAATGCTGCAGAGAGCAGAGCAGGCACCATCGTCATGGCTGTTGGACGGATAGTTAGCTGACTGTAAGCTGACTGTACTTCCACAGCCACTGTGTTTTATTGCAGTCACCGCTGTTTACACACTGGAGCAGAGTGAACTTTGTTGATCTTAGATTGCTGATAA
Organism: Macquaria australasica; assembly: GCA_005408345.1. Lineage (NCBI taxonomy): Eukaryota > Metazoa > Chordata > Actinopteri > Centrarchiformes > Percichthyidae > Macquaria > Macquaria australasica. The sequence goes on from SEMN01000159.1 coordinate 720,205, forward strand.
TATTTTCCACAGAGCCAATTCAAATGTCACCTTGAGGTTTTGCTATGAAATAATGTTTGCACTGCTAAATTTTGTAAACTGCAAAATGAATCATGACATTCAAATATACTACATCATGTGTCAAGATACTCCTCCATCACCTCCCTACATTGGTGGTTTATTAAGGTTACTTTAAGCTCTTGCATGCCAGCATGAAATGGCATAGATTTAAAGTGGTGGTGGCTGGTGAAGACAGTGACAGCAGCAAGGTAAAAAAAAAACCCAAATCATTTTCACTGGAGGAGGCAGATGAAAATCAGAGCTAAAACAGCAGTGAATATCAGATTAGACCCAGATAAATGTTGAGACTGTCCTCATCCCTAAAATGCTCTTAAATGTGCCTAAACCTTTCTTGACAAGTACATCTAGTGGCTGTGTCTGTCAAGAACAAAGGCATTGTTGTTTGTTGTTTCTTTCAACCATGACCACAATTGTTCTCTAACCTTAACCTCTTAACCAAGTAGTTTTTGTGCTAAAAATGAACCAAACCTCAACCAAAGGCAAGTCTGATAAGTAGCGCTCATATGGGTTGTTCTGGCAAACAACATATTTTATTCTTAAGTTTCGAACACTTGGAACATATTAAATATAATATTCAAATGTTGGGTGTAGGCCTCGGAGATTCAGCATGTCATTATGACAGGTAACAAACGTACAAGCTAATGTATTATAGATGATCTGTTTTGTGAGTTTAATGTGGCTGCTGCTTGCTGCTAACTTTGTTAGAGTGGGCTAAGGTGCTGGAAATACTGTACAGTGCTTGATACTGATGCATTACCCAGATACAGGGGTGTAAATATAGACAGTGCAGGCAGTGCAATTGCACTGGTGCCCGTAGAGAGAGAGAGCCCTCCAACAATGTGCTGGCAGACGGGTCCTTGCGAGTCAAAAATACATGTGTGTTCAAAAAAGAGCTCACATTTAATTAAACTATGAAAAACTATTCAATTAAATGAATCATTTCTTATTTTCTTTGGTAGTTTTGTCATGTACAGACATGTAATGATGATTGCTGGGTAATATGTATGTTGATGATGTCCAATGAAGTCTCCATTTGATCATGTGACGAGATGATATGATATACAGTAGCTAGTTTAGGCACAACATCTGTCAAGACTGACAAGTGTGTGTGTATGTGTGTATGCATGTGTATGTGTGTGTGTGTGTGTGTGTGTGTGTGTGTGTGTGTGTGTGTGTGTGTGTGTGTGTGTGTGTGTGTGTGTGCGTGCGCTTCAAAACAAGTAACTAGCGTGCACTAGGGCCCGTCATAACTACCTTACGCCACTGCCCAGATAATCACAGTAGGTTTAAGTTGTGGAAACAAGATCCATATATCATCAGAAGCAGCAGATTCAGTTTATTTGGCACAATGTATCTTTTATCCACAAGTAAATATTTTGTCCTTTATACCATGTATCACACCTTTTAATACAGTTCATCACAGGTTCTCTTGTCTTGTTGGTGAGGCTCTTTGCCAGCAGGGGTCTCTGCAGACCTCCAAGACATTTCATTATAACCTCAGGAAATCTATAAGTAAACCACAGTATTATTCTATATAATGATCTAGTTGAAGTAGGAGCATAAACCACAATGTTCTTTATACTAATCTGTTAAATGGACACTGAGGCAAGGATTTTCTAGTGTCATTACAGCAGTATATAATAATAGATGTGAGACCCAAGGTTGTGCAGATTGTATTGTTATAATAATTAACATATTAAGTCTTAGTTATTATAAGCACCATTATGAATTTTCTTTAAAGCAAGTACTTGTAAGAATTAACAGCAGCGGGGTGTAAGGACCACCATTTGAATAGCTAAATGTACCTGAACCTTTGCCTGCCTTTTCATACTTAAGTGGTCATTGATGAATGTCAATAAAGCATATTTCATAGAGTCAACTTTAAAGCATTTTTTGAGTTATAATAAACACATGAGCACTGTTTCACACCATGCCAAATCTTTAAATCTGGGTCTTTGTACACATTAAGTATAAACAGGCTCTTTTCTTATCAGATTACCTTTGTTACGTCACTACTTTAATGTTTAGTGGTCTCCAAGATAGAGCAGGTAAACATTTCTTCATGAGCCAAAAACACACTATAATATATCAGCTTCAAGTGGGCATCAGATTAGCAAATATGTGTTTGACTTAATGTGAACAAAACATTGCAAAAGGCCATTCACACTGACCTGTCACATACAGAGCACACAGCCAATGTGCTTCATATAAATATTATGGGCTGAAGAAAGTGCATGGGAAATATAACTTGTGAATTAGTGAGCTTTATGCTGCTGGTTGGCAGATTATGTTACCTTTGAACAGATAGTAATGCTCTTTGGAAAGTAATGAATGGGAATAAATATATTTCCCGAAATGTCGAACTATTGTTTTAAGTAAAAACTGTCACATATGGTAAGTCAAAACCGACACCTAAAGCAGCATTCCAATGTCATAAAGTTTGTCGGTCGCCCCTAATAATATTAATGCTCTGAACACTGATGGGCTGTAAGAGTGCCAAAATTGCAAATAGCAGCACTAGCAGGACACCTCTACAGTATCATCAACCCTGGGGCCCCACAAGGGAGTGCTATCTTTCCAGTTCTATTTACTCTTTATGCAAACAAATTTAGGGCTAACTCTGATGTTTTCAATGTTAAATTTGCTGATGACACGGCAGTTGAAAATCATTGAATATTGTATTGTGGATGTGTGGATAAGTTTGTTGATTATTGTCAGCTAAATAACAAGAAAACTAAGGTAATGATTTTTAATTTCAGAGCAAGTAGAAAGACACACCAACAAGTAGTTATTAATGACTGCATTGAAGTTGTAAATTAATATAAATATCTGGGGACAGTAAGTGATAAAGTAAAACTGTCACTGGCGAAACACAGGGTGGCTTTTATTATGATGCAGCCGCAGGAAATGCAGTGTATTACCTGTAAAAACTGTCTCCACTTTAAACAGAAACACCAGTTGCTCTTATGGTATATTTCTGACAATGTAGCTATTAAACCACACTTACTTTTAGCACAGTAACCACAGCTTTCACCAAATCAACCAGGACTGAAATCTTAAGGATTACATATATAAAAGAACCTACGTTTATATATCTTGACTATGGTGACCTCTTGTAGTTGTGTAAAGACTGACTGTTGTCTTTAAGAAGCAAAGGCCAAAGTAGGGTGGCTGTAGTGCCAAAAAACCTGTTTGGGAGGAGGTCAGACAAGGGTTTGACTTTAACACCGCATGCAGATGTTTACATCATGTCTCCTACTAGCAATCAGTGCTGCTCGCTTTTAACCCGGATCTTTTCCTACCCCAAACAACTAGTTTTAGTTGTGAAGGCACTGACAAATAATGTTGGCACCACATCAGAAAACAGTCATATGGGTTGTTTTGGAATGGTTTGGACGAGTGGTGAGAGCAGCCATTCATGTTTAAAGTAATCAAACTGTAACTCCTTTATTATTTCCAAGGCAGGGGTTAATATGTCTCCTGGTGCTACCCCTCAACTCCAAGACAGTGTTTAGAACAAACCTTTCCAGTGTGGCTGTTTAACTTTTCACTAGAAATTGACCCACTGAATACAAACCTTTAACTTAGTAATTACATGCTTTGAGAATGTGCATTTGCAAACAAGACTTTCTTCATCCAGTTTAAATCCCCATCCATCGCAGACGTCACCGTGGGTGTGAAACAACCAGGCTGAAGTGCCCCATCATGTTCACTGGAGAATTCCTCCCCTATGGCAAGTAAGACGGACAGTCAGAGAAGGATGAGAGACAAGAGGGGGAGAGAGGGGGGAGAGCAATAGAGAGAATAGTGTGGATCTGTATGGTGTTGTGTATTTTTTCAAGTCTGAGCATGTCAGGTTCACCTATAGCAGTAGATTCACTCTGTCAGATATCTTGTTGACACGTTGTAGCTTGTTGCCATGTTTGTCACATCCCCAAACACTCTGAGGAATTCAACAGTGTCTCCAACTTCCACAGGATGTGTCAGAGCAGCCTGTACACCAAACACACATGGAAACATGTGAACGCACACTGGAGGGGATGTATTTAAGGTATCTCTATAATTTGAAGTTTCTTACTGAAAACTACCATTCAAGTTCTGAGTTGGCAATAGGTGGTACATTACTATGTTGAGAGATCATTTCAATGAATATCAACTCATTTGAAACAAATTAGAATATTTTTTTACTTGTTGAACCATTTTAGGATCTATAAAACCAGATAGGAAATAGTTTAAATTCATTCATTTCAAAAAATAAATAAAATCTGACCATAAAAGAACAAAACAAAAAAACCTTGACTCAAGCTCCACTCCTTTTTTCGACAGCTTTCAGCCACATCTCATGATCTTTCTCAGTGGATGGAGTTTGTACAAACCAGCAGAGCAAACTGAGCAAACAAACTCCATTTGCTGATTGAAGTGCTGAGAAACTGAGGTATGGTTGAAAGCTCTAGAAAAAACTAGAAAGAGGAACTACAATTCAGATTTTATTTAAATAAAACTACTCTTTCTAAGGTCAAAAATGGATTTTCACTGAAATATTAAATTTGCCATTACACAGACATGGCTTATTACTTGTATTCACCAGTTTATAACTTTAAAGTTATAAATACATTTAAATAAATTACGTTTTTTTTCAGATATTTGACATTTATTTACATGCACACTGCATCTATTTTGGCCAATTTAAAAAAGGGTACCTTTGCATACCTTTATTTAAGTTAATATTAGTTAGTTCACACTTCACACACTTTGGAATAGGAATTGGTGGGAATACAGAAATATAGAAATGTGGGTTACATAAACATAAGGCTACCTGTCACCTATAATGAAGATTATAAATGCAGAATTTCCACGAAGCAGAGGAGTCATTTCTCCCCCCATGAGACCCGGCGCTGACAGCAGGGTCTGTTCACTAGTACAGTGTCCCTCCTCCATTCATCCTGCTCCGTCCCGGCCCATCCACCCCCCTCCTGTCCTCCTGGCCCGCCCTCTCTGCTCTGCTCTACTCCGGCGTGCAGCGATGCTGTAGATGCGGCAGACTGGAACAGTACTGAATGCAGCAGCCGGGGAGGATAACAACAACATCCTGACAGACACCGCGGAGGACAGCGATACTTCACTCGACAGCAGCCAATGTAAGCTCTCCATTATGCTTTCTTTGTCGCTTCTCTTTGTTTTATTAGGTTTATTAGCTGTTATTTATTATCTTACATGACTCATCTCTCCCTGTAGTGGACGTGTCACCGTCCAGGCTGTCCCCTGTCCACTCATACAACTCTGTCTTACCATACTGTATGTTCCGTGGCTTTACGCACTCCTTTCAACAAGCTTACAAAGCCGAACAAGTAGCTAATTGTAACATACAGTAAATTGAAATGTATTCAGTCAAGTATGTATTCAAGAGCATCAACATGAGTAGAAATTGATACACATACACAGGTGTTTTTGGGTTTGTTTTTTTTACATCTTGTGTAATTTGTGCAATTAAGCAACGCATTTCAAATGTGGCTTAAAATTAACGTTTTCATCATACTTAAACTAGACTGTCATATTGACTTTCAATTAATTAACAATATTAATGGACACTTCAGTTAGTTATTGTTCAAGTCATATGCATCAGTCTATAATATTAGCCTACTTCAAAGAGAGTTTGTGAAATTGCGTTTACCTAGAAACACAAAACCTGTTGAAAAGTATTTTAATTTGAGTTGTTTTGGCTAATATAAATGATTGACTCAGTTACTGTCAATCAAATGTCTTTGCCTTGTAAGATGAAGAAGACTGGGAGTCAACATCTTTTGTCTCAAAAAGGGATGCAAACCCTCCTAAACTCAGTTTATTCACTGTTTTTTTTAAACTAAATTCATAATCAAAGTAAAACAATTAACATGCAATGGGCCTTTAAATGTAAAAGATAAAGCCTAAAATTTTGATTTTTTTCATTAGCTATTTGCCTTGTAATGATCTGTAATGACATAGTACTGGCAGTTTATTCCTTCTCTTTATTTATCCCTGTATCATCAGCTGAGATTTACAGGTTTGAATGCTAATGTACTAGAAATGGCTAGATTTTCTAAAGAAAATGGATGTGTGCTCATTGCAGAAATGTTGCGTTTGAAATGGCAGCTGAAATACAAATAGTGAAAGAAAAGTGCTGAAAGAAGTTGAAGAGTCAATGTTACTGCTGAGTGAAGTCAAACTGTCATTTTAGGCGTAAGTACACTGAATGAAGTTGAAGTGTCTGTTGAAATAAAAGTGCTGAAACAAGTTAAAGATTCAGTTCAGGTTCAACCCCCGAAAGGAGTCAAAATGTTGGTCTAGAGTCAGTTGAAGTGGAAGTCCTGAAAGAAATTAGTGCCAGTTCAAGTGTATAAACTGATGAAGTGTATACCCCGACCGATACAGGATGTTTAAGACTGATACCGATATTGATATTTGAGAATTTATTTATATATAAGCCGATATTAATTGTCTTTACACAATCCATAACATAAATAAACATTTTTGATAAGCCTCCCTTAATTATTTTATTTTTAACAATTTGTGAGAATGGTGAGGCTGTTTCAAAACATATCTATGGCATTTCTGTTCTTAAATTTCTTGTCATTTCCATATGTTGGCTGACAAATACTACGGCGATACAATATGTCTGCAATGAGCCAACATCGGTTGGGCTGTAATACATAATAAAACTCAATTTATTCACAGTTGGTTTCTTTTGGAGTTTGTTTTTACACTAATGTTGTAGTCAAACTCATGCAATTAACATTAAACGACTTTTTAAGGGTGAAAGAAAACACATTAATACAAATACACATTTGCCTTGTAATGGTCATGGACATACAGAAGTGCTAGTAGTTTAGTTCTTCTCTTTACTGATCACTTTATCATTTAACTGTTCAGCTGGGATAGTTTGCTACTGTAAATGATTTCCTTCTCTTTGAAATTTCACAGTAAAGACGGCTCTTCCACCTCTCTGCTTCAACTTCTGTCTGATGAATAAAAGTGCTGTTTATGGAGCCTCTGCATGCTGTAGCTTTGACTAGGAATGTACATGAGCGTTTAGGGGTTTTTTTCTTTCAAAGCCTCTCCAGTGAATTAGCCCTCATTCTTACAAAGTCATGGGATACCAGCACTAGTAACATACATCCCTGGGTTTGATCTTAATAACCTTATGTTCAGTCGTCTCACGTTATGTAAGAACAGCCAGTCTTACTAGGAGGAAGAACAATCAGAGAGTATTTGAGGGTTGCAGCAGCCATGTGTAGCTGTTCCGCCACGCTGCTGTGTTAACTAAATGTTAGCATCCAGTTGACACAACAGTACTAATTCTTGAAGTGCATGCAGTAAGACTCACAGCAGTCTGTGAGTCATCTGTCAGTCTGTTTAGAGGTACTCATTACCACTACCTTCAACCTACACAGAACATACATTCTCATTTACGTACAGTTGTGTGGACAGCGTGTCTCAGATTGTTTGTGAATGTAGGAATGTTTAATACATAAAGCAAAATACAACCAAAAGGATTTGATATGAAGTCAGCTGCGTAATTAATATTTCAGTGATGTAATACTTTATTGGCCCTGGAGGGGAAATGTGGTCTGCAGCCACAGAGTATTAAACATATTACCGCAAATGACAACATACACAAACATTATAAACCAACATATCAACAAAAAGAAAAGATGTGGTTGGTACTGTACAGAGTTACAGCACTGGGAAAAGGGAGAGCATGTGCCATTTGGTTTTTATTTCATTTGGTACCTAAAAAAGCTGCTTCTGCAAGAGGTGATCAGGACAGTCTGAACTAGCATTGCCTCTACTTTAGTTCCTCAGCTTCAAGCCAACATACCTGCCTCTTTTTTAGGACGCGCATAATCAGTTCTTAGTAAACAAATGAACGCTTTTTTTACCAGACCACAATACAAAAGGTTTAAACAGACTCATTACATTGAATCTTATGGAAGAGTCATTACTGAGTTGCAACTTTTAAAAATAGATTAGTTTTCCCACAAAGAAGAGATGCTGAGGCACATTTGGAGATGGCATCTGGTGTTATCAAAGACAATAATTATAGTTGTTCATCAACTCAGTGGTATCACCTTTAAAAATAGTGAATTTGAGACGTATTTAACATTAAGAAAAAAATACTGTAGTGTTTAAAAGCTTCCACATAGTCTGCTTAAAGTGGTGTTAAACTTTGGTAGAGGCCTAGATTATTTCATAGGTTCCTGGCTTTGATATAACTGTAATAATGGAATCGTCTTCATCAGTTGCTCCTTTATTCATTTTCATTGCATGGGTCTCAAAGTCATACATTTCACACATATACAGACAGAAATAAATGAGATTCTGACAAATTGTAAAAACACACATTTTTCCCTACCTGGGTAAAAGTTACCATTCAAAGGGTCATACAGGATAAATTCAATTCAGTAGGTGTTGGGTTGTAATTACCTCAACATCCCTCGTCTGCTTCAGTTTGTGGTTTCCAAATTTCTCAGAATGACCCAGAAACATCCCACCCATGAGAATATGTGTATGTGTATGTCACTGGTGTCAATAGCTGGTTCTGAAACAGTTAGTGTTGAAGGGTGAATTTTTACTTTGAACATAAAATTTTGGTGACTTCAAAAGAGCAGCTGCATGTTTTTTGGTGAAAGAGGCCTTTCAAAGTAGCTTCACACACTACGTATAGTCCTGTGCCATGACCCCAGTTTTCTCTGGGTTTACAGTTCCGTTAAGACAATCTCAGTCCGTTATTAGTTATTAGTAATTTCACTTTTACTACATAGTATATGGGATATTGGCAGTGGCTCACGCAGAGCAGCACTTTCCCTGACATTTTACATTCCCATAAACAAAGGGTTAAAATCACCTATGTATAGAATGTTGCAGGAGTGAGTCCTTAAACCTGGAAATGAGTTAGCATTTTTGCAGTTCCGGTTCCCTCGTCTGGAAGTCAGTGAGTATCTTCAATGGGTTTTTGGTTAGATGCCTGAAATAAGGTCTTTCACGTTTTGTTCTACGACATAAAACCGTCACGTTTACGTCAGTAAACACCCCACTCGTGAATTTTGAATCTTTTACATGTCTTAAAAAAGGGGGTTGCTAACAAGTGGCTAAATGAGACTACAGAGGTTGTCGGGGACATTAAACGTCATCACGCCGAACACAGAAACTCATCGACTCACTCGTCCACCTTTACAGCCTCGTTGGGTTTATACTCCCATTCTAACTCAAACTTTCTGAAAGGCTTTTGTAGAAGCGTGCAAAATCAAATTACAAGCTGGAGGCTCCTTGTCCACCAATAGGTGGTGGCGCTGAAGTCATGCGACCGTGGTGTAGTTCGTTTATAGCCTACCGTTAGCTTTTTACTTCTGGTGATTGCATTTACGCTTCAAAAATAATAAAAGTGGTGTTCATTTGTGAAGATTATCTTGCTGAACCATACCTGTAAGTATCATAAACTTTTGTTTGCCACAGAGCTTATTTTCTGCCATAATCCAAAGGAAAAATCTTATTGGCTTTTTGTGGAAGGAACCAGGGCGATGCTAACTTCCGGGTTAGCCTACAAAAATACATCATCCCTGCAGCACTCTATTAAGGTCATAACCAAACTCATGAAATATTCATCATCAAATAAACCTCAAGAAGTCACGCCCTTTCAGCCTTAAAAATAATGCTATGGACCATCATTTTCAAGTACGACTTTACCCAGGGCCTGGACAGTAACAGAATTCGTCAGTCAAATCACTATTTTCTGACTGCAAAGATTAAAGACATAAATACAGATTCATAACAAAACCTGTATTGTGTAACATTTAAAATTAGTTATCACACAACCCTTGACTGTGTCTCACCAACTTCCAGAGGCTCTGTATTCCTTGTCTAAGCTAAAACACAAAGCCGGCATTTTAGAATTTATCCACTCAGTTTACGGCAGCGAAAAACGGTGGCTTAGTGTGGGCGGAAGGCCAAAACATAGAGAAAAATGTGCATTTCCAGATTTAGCTGGCTTAGTGTGAATGTTGTATTAAAGGAATAGTATGGCATTAGATGAAAAGATACTATTCTCATATTTAGGCTATATGCAAATATTAAGAGAGGCAGTGGTGACTTCCTGAAGTCTTGTGGTCACCAGGAGAATGCCAGGTAACAGGGGCAGATGAGACCAGGGCTCAGAGATGCAAGTGTGAAAAGCCTAAATGATAGTGGGAGCTTGCTTGAGCTCTATTTCATAGCATTATTAGATGCTGTAAACCAGAGGGTATTAGGCTTTTATTTTCAGAGACCTATGGTACACATCTGTAGGTTAGACTTTTGTTCTGAGTTCATTCCAGTTAAACTGGGTTATTGGCATGATTTTTTAGCATCACTTTGATGTCTCCATTTAGCTGTGTGGAACTGACCACTTTATTTGATTCTAATGGGTCTTTAATCCAGCTGGATTTAGGCATCAAGTCTTAGAGTCAGATACAGGTGTAACAGTGATGAACTGTAGATAATCTGAAGCGGTGGGATCCCAGGTCACTGAGTTCTCTGCCTCTCCTCTCTTTGGACCATCCCTCTCGTCCAGAGCAGTGCAGGCCCATCCAGGTTGACTCGTGACATGTTGGCATACGTAACGTGTCTCTCCGTTTCCCTGCCTCCTTCTTATCAGGACCATTTGACACCCTGAAAAGACTTTTCTTTGGCTTCCCTCTCCTTGCTGTCAGTGAAATGTGTCTGCGTGGAGGTGTGATCTGGAGGGCAAGTGAAGGAGCAGTCAATTCCCATACATTGACTTTGGCTTGGTGCTTGGTAGTGTACCTGAGTCTGCAGATTTTTTCCCAAGCCGGTAACTCCAGCCCCCTCCATCTCCGAGCAGATCAAGGGAAGAAAAGAAAGTTGATTTTAATCCCCATGGGGATTATGAACCCCATGAGTGATTAAATGAGACTTCTTTCTCAAAAACGACAAATTACTGTACCACCTCAGACTTGGGAACCGTTTTTACAGTGGTCTGTGCAGAACAAAGTAGATTAGACGTATCTCCATTTCGATGATAATTAATCACATCGCGATCACGGGAGATTGCATATTTCTTCTGCTTAGAGTCCTGTCTGGACATTGGAAATGGATTTAAGTCTGATGTTGGTCATACCTAAACTATCTTTTCCTGGGAAACGTATATAAATGTCCATTGAAGCTGGACTAATAATGAACCATCACCAGTACAGGTGTTCAGTACATGCAAGAACAAATCTGAAACACCAAATCTTCAAGCTGACCTGACTATACTGAGTCATCAGTGTCACTAACCAAATTAGCAGCTGTTTGCATTGGAGGTCCCCTGAAAATGATACTTATCAGCTCATGTGTGATGGTGTGATTATTCCTGGTTAAAGGGAAACTCCAGTACTTTTAAACCTGGGCCCTATTTTTTTTACAAATTCTGGGGTCGAAATGACTAATAGTTACCAAAAGTTTTGTAATTGGTCCAGTAGATCGCCTCAGCCGGCATCTGCAAATGGGCTGCAATGGCTGCAACGTAATCCTTCAAAGTACGTCCACTAAAAGTTCTTGTTTTTGCCACCAACAGGCTCTGATCGTGTCTGACAACATTATAGAAAGGATCCCTACAGAGACAGACCTTTTTGTTAAAGAGTAACATCCTTTTTTTTTTATAACCAGAAACAAAGTCTCGCTCTGAAATCTCGCGAGAGGTGACCACAAAAGTCACAGAAACAATCATGGTGTGATAACTGTTGCAGATAGATGGCTGCTGAAGTATTAACCCTAGAAACAATGCATGTATAGTAGGTCTGCAATTATTATTTTCATTACTGATTAATCTATCAATATTTTCTTGATTAATAATCTGGTCTATGTCCATCACAGGTTCAAGGTGACTTTTTCAAATGTCTTGTTTTGTCCGACCAAGAGTCCAAAACCCAAAGCTCAGTTTACTATGAAGCTGGAACCACCAATTTTGGGGAAATTCCCCTCGGTAAATCACTAAAACAATAATTCAGTCAGTGACTGCGAAACATTTAGATGAGAAGAGATCAATTGGAAGTGTATAACAGTATTTATTGAGGTCAGCGAGAAAGACTGGCAATTACACTTCAAGAATCTTCATTAGGCGTAGGCATATATGAAGATAGGAGATAGGACAGGATCCCCCGGAGTCTAGACACTGGTAGTGGTGGAGTAAAGCCAGCAGGTGGTTGATGGAAATTGGAAATTCACAGAGAGGAATAAAGGCAGAACATGGTAGAACTTTTGTCAAAGCTTCATTAAAATGAACTGAATGATTTGAATCCACCAATAATCACCACTATCAATATACTGATTTTAGCACTCAGTCAGACTTTGTAGGACTGTTTTGTCATTTTTACAGTGCAAAACTTATTTAGAATCAAGATTTTTGAAAAAATTATAAATTATGCATTTGAAGGACATGCAATACTACCCAGATTACAATTTTATCAACTGTAATGGTGGAACAGTTATATGTAGAGCTGTAATTAGTCGATTAATTGATCAGTCAGTCGATGGAAAAATAATCAGCAATAATTTTCATAACTGATCAATCATTTTAGTCATTTCTTAAAGCATAAATGCCAACAATTCAGTAATTCTAGCCTCTTCTGAAATGTGAATATTTCTTTCTGTTTTTTTGTCTTCTATGATATTAAACAGAATATCTTTGGGTTTTGGACAGCTGTGTTATGGTGGGCCATGTAGACAGCAGGGAGAGGACTCAAATGCAGACAGGCGAGGAGACTGAAGCAATTCCACGATTTAATAACAAAATAAACTTACAAAATTCAGGTACTGACACGTAGGGGATGTATATATGGAAGGAGTTAACGAGGGAAACAGAAACAGGTGAGAACAAGACACAGGTGAATCTAATCAAACTGGAGGGAAAACAAAGACTGGAAACATCAAGGCACACAAGGAAACACGAACAGGGATTTCAACATAAAACAGGAAACCAGACCAAAATACAAAGTCCAAACAAGAGTCCTTTGTGGACCATGACAAGCTGGTTGGACAAAACAAGCAATCTGAAAACGTCACCATAGGCTTTGGGAAATTGTGATGGGCATGTTTCACTCTCATTTTGCAGACCAAACAATTACTAGATGAATCTAGAAAATAACCAGCAGATTAATTGTCAGTGAAATAAAATGTTAGTTGCAGCCCTAATTATATCGTACATAGCCGTAAAACTTCACTGCAAATGCAAAACTTTCATAGTGACTGTATCTGCATAATGTTTACTGTATTTAATTAGATTTTCTTTCAATATCCCCTCCTGGCAACTTAAGTATGAGTCATGTTTTTATGGTTATGTGGAAAGGTTGTCGACTTGCTTAAATGTTGAAAATGTCTATGGTGACTTAAAGTAGGAGACAGGATGCAAATACTGGTCTTTGCTGTGTGCTTTGTATACCCAACCATCCACTTCTACCTCTTCTCTGGGACTTTCCACTGCAGTAATAGAACATCACACTACGCCCTTTACCAAAAAACCTTGCCAGTGAATGTAATCCAGGCAGAAACTAACTGGATTGTAAATCATATATATTCACATCTATCAGAGGCCTGACTACAAAAGTCTGTATAAGTGATATTGAGCTGTCCGTGCTTACCAGCCAGTGGGTTTCCACTCAGACACACATGCTGTCATGATCCACTATGGACTGTGTGTTAGGTGTCTGTGTTTCCTGTTTTATTTTGAAATTCTTACCCGTCTTGTCTGTTCAGTTCCTGCCCTCGTGTCTCTGATTATCCACACCTGCTCCCCATTACTCACCTGCCCCCGATTCCCTGATTAGCCATGTCCCTATGTATACCAGTGCCCTTCCTTTGTTCTCTTGTCAGTTTATTGTTGGTTGTCTGTCCCTGCGTGTCGGTTTCCCTGGTTCCCAGAGTTCCTGGTGTCTGTGTTGACGCCGCTGTTTGCCTTTTGTTTCCATCCCTTGGATCCAATTGTAAGTTCTTTTTGTATTCAATAAATCATCGATCAGCACCACTCAGCCTGCTTTTTGTCTGCGTTTGGGTCCTTCCCCTGCTGCCTAGATGGCTAACCCTAACAGAATGAACTGACCATACATGGACCCAGCAGACAGTCACCCTCGCCTACGGGCCTCCCAGGCTCTACTAAATGCTGCGGAGTCTTTTTTCCATTTTTTTTTTTTGGGACACACTTTTGCCCCACGAGGAGCGACCTGCCTCCATCTCCTTTTGAGGGCATGCGGCTGGCCATATTCTCTGGGACCCGCGGAGGCCGTGGAAGAGGTGGTTGTCAGGGCTCCCGACGCCGTCTGCGGCCTCAGCTGCCCAGCGCCACAGAGCCTCAGCTGCCCAGCACCACGGAGCCTCAGCTGCCCAGCGTCACAGACCAACCTGCTTCTGGTCCTGTTTCCTGGTTGGTGGCCCGGCCAACTCCTGCTCCTGGCTTCCAGTCAGCGCCCCGGCCAGCTTCTGTTCCTGTTTACCAGTTGGAGGTCTGGCCGACTTCTGTTTCTGGTTTCCTGTCGGCGGCCCGGCCAACTTCAGTTCCTGTTCTCGAGTCGGTGGTCCATCCGACTCCGGCTTCCAGGACCCGGTTGGTAATCCGGCCGACATCAATTCTTGGTTCCGAGTCTGCGGTCCAACCAACATCAGTTCCTGAGTCGGCGGCCCGGTCAACTCCTGCTCCTCGTTCCCGGTTGGCAGGCTGCCGACCTCTGCCCCTGTTCCTGAGTTGGTGGTCCGGTCGACATCAATTCCTGTTTCCGAGTCGGCAGTCCAACCAACACCAGATCTTGTTCCAGAGTCGGTGGTCCGCCCAACTCCTGCTCCACAGACCCGGCTGGTGAACCAGCCGACGTCTGTTCTTGGTTCCGAGTCGGCGGTCCAACCAACGCCAGTGCCCATCCAGCTGCCGCCGCAGCCTCTGGTTCCTGTGCCCGTCCAGCTGCCGCCGCAGCCTCTGGTTCCTGTGCCCGTCCAGCTGCCGCCGCAGCCTCTGGTTCCTGTGCCCGTCGAGCTGCCGCCGCAGCCTCTGGTTCCTGTGCCCGTCGAGCTGCCGCCGCAGCCTCTGGTTCCTGTGCCCGTCGAGCTGCCGCCGCAGCCTCTGGTTCCTGTGCCCGTCGAGCTGCCGCCGCAGCCTCTGGTTCCTGTGCCCGTCGAGCTGCCGCCGCAGCCTCTGGTTCCTGTGCCCGTCGAGCTGCCGCCGCAGCCTCTGGTTCCTGTGCCCGTCCAGCTGCCGCCGCAGCCTCCGGTTCCTGTGCCCGTCCTCCAGAGCGGCATTCCACGTCGGGTTGTCCTCCAGGCTGTCCGTCTGAAGGTTCCTGTTAAGCCTTTGTCCAGCCCCGGGTCTGGTTTTTCCTGCCCTCTTGTCTGATTATCCACACCTGCTCCCCATTACTCACCTGCCCCTGATTCCCTGATTAGCCACGTCCCTATTTATACCGGTGCCCTTCCTTTGTTTTCTTGTCGGTTCATTGTTGGTTGTCTCTCCCTGTGTGTCGGTTTCCTTGGTTCCTGGTGTCTGTGTTGACTGCGGTGTTTTCCTTTTGTTTCCGTCCCTTGGATCCACTTGTAAGTTTTTTTTTTTTTTTTTGTTTTTGTTTTTTTTTTTTTGTATTCAATAAATCATCGATCAGCACCACTCAGCCTGCTTTGTCTGCGTTTGGGTCCTTCCCCTGCTGCCTAGATGGCTAACCCTAACACATGCTCTCGCACACGCACACACAGCCTACTGAGACATGCTGTTACTCACCACTGTCTCTGCATCATCAGCACTATGCAGACATTCAGTACTGTCTCTTCTGTCTATTGATAGTGGCGCACTGGTGAGGCTAGGGAACATAACTGTTTATGAGAATGCATTGGAGTTGAGTTTTACTGGGAATATTATTGCTTGTACAGATAGTTGCCACTGGATCTGTCTTTGATGTGATGACTGCAGCAACAGGATCAATTCTGAAATATATAATTATCTGATTATATCCATCCAAATGGAAAAAGAAGTCACTGGATGACCCTTATTTTTCTAGCAGGATATAGTCCTTTGAACATATTGTACTCCAAAAATAAACCAAAGGGCAAAGAGTTGTCACAAAGTGGAATGTGCTTTACTGGTTAAATCAGTCACCTGACCTGAATCCAACTGAGAATGTGTTTCACTTGCTGAATACAAGATTTTATCCACTAAGCGTCTGGTGATGGCTATCTTCTAGACTTCTAGGTTGTAGACTTCAGGCAGTGACTGAATGCAAAGGGTGTGTTACAAAGTGCTATATGTCTTTACCTATTTTCAACACTGTAACAAGACTAAGTCTACAGCCATGCTAGAGGCTCTTTGAGGCTGTACTTTGAGCTAAAGTACATGCTCACGGTGATGATGCTAACATGCTGATGTTAAGCAGGTAATTGTCATCATTTTCACAGAGATGGTTAATGTTTGCATGCAAACGCTTGAGGTTGATGGGAATGTCATGTTTGCCAAGTATATGGCCATAAACAAACTAATGACCTGATGACGGTGCTAGACGGGGTCACCGGGATCACCAAAGTTACTACAATTGATCAATGTCTGTACCAAATGTACAACAACAGTTGAAATATTTTATTCAAAACCAAAAATGTGAACCTCATGGTGCTAAATGAAAAGTCAGAAGTTATCAGGGAACATCGCCTGGGAAACACAAAATTTTGTCGATTCACAAAAAACAAATGGATAGGTGAAAACTTTGACCTGCTGGTGTGCTAGATGAAATATCGGGGTCACCAGAGTCTGTGCAAAATTTCATAGCAATCCATCCAATAGTTGCTACAGCAGTTATTTCAGTTTGGATAAGTGTTGTTCCAAATGATACTGCCATCCCTAGAGCCACGCCAATAGCATGACTAAAAATGATTCATTCCAAGCTGGCCCACTGATCATGGATGTAATTACCATAACCAGTGAGGTGAACTATATCAAATTCAAGCTGACCATCTGCACGTCACTGATTCATTTAAAATGTTACTCGTACACTGTGTCTTCATCTATGCTGAACGTTTGATTCGAAGTCACACTCACATCTCTTTACCCTCAGCTTGTCCCAGCTACCAGCAATAACACTTTACCCTTTGGCAACAATAAATCACATCATCATTATGTGGTTTATTTGTGTACCTCTACTACCATTCACCCTTCTCTTTGCTTTCCCTCTCCCCTGCCCTTCCTCCCACAGACAGAGAGCTGGTATGGACAATAAGGCATTGGAATCTGAGTCTGTGAGTATCCCCATGGAGGAGGCCATCATGTGTAATGGAGGAGGCCAGCCTCAGCAGCAGCAGGAAACATCCATGTTGACCCACCTGAAGAAGATCGAGAACCAGATCACTGAAGAACAGCGTTTCTCCCATCTACCCAAACGCTCAGCCGTGGACCTGGAGTTCATCGACCTTTCCTACACCATTCAGGAGGGGCCATGCTGGAGGAGGAGAGGTAACACACAGCTATCCATTCTTCATACACACTGCTTCTTAAGTCATGTCTATTTTAACCAGTTTGTAAAGGAGTAAGGATATAGGCCACACAAAGACGAGGTACCATCTAATTGTTACCAATACAAAGAAGATGACTTAAAGTAGGCACAAGATCAAGCCTGCACCAAGCTTTTTGAAATTCTCCTAGTCTGATGAACAGCATTCTTCCAAAAGATATTCCTTCATTTGGTGTTTTGATGATGGTGGTGGAGAGTGCTGCCTAACACGACGCTTCATAATCTCCCATAGATGTCCAATTTATTACTTTCATTATGTTTCTCTTCAGAGCTACCCTTCGAGCCTACACATGTATTTGATACTCAAAACATAAAGACAAAGGAAACACCTGAATAAATGAGTAAAGTTGTTATCTTTCTGCTCTGCAGATCACGGCAACTGTAGTCAGCTGTGATTCACAGCCATTACAATGAATTCTAGTGTCAACCCAGTTCCATGGAGTAAAAAATGTCAGAAGAAACTTCTTGGCTGTGCCCAAAATCACTCCCTACTTTCTACTTAGAGCACTGTATTTAACCTACACCATTTTATGTGAGTGTCCAAATTAGGTTACATTCAGATAGAATCAGGCGCTGTGGCGAAAACGCCGGTTTTCCCATTCATTTGAACAGGGGTACTGTGTTTAGGCTGCAGCGGTGCGGGCCACAGGTGGTGCAGAAAAAAAAGGCGAAAAGTTAAAACAGAATCAACTGTTGGTCAACGTCACGCTGTGGCGGCCAATCAGACCGGCAGACGGCCAGGTGAAGAAGAACTTTGTTTACCATTTAGCATTGTAGCATTAGCTGTTTAACTTAATATTCCACTGTTTACTGAGCAACTGTGAAGATGGAAGAGAGACTGATCGATCGGTTCCATGATGACTGTACATCAGCTGATCAACACTGCCATGAGGGAGTACAGAGACGTTAATTGCTGTGCAGTGTCTTGGCTTGTATCGCTCTTCAAATCCTCCAAAGGTTGTGCTACAAAATATTAAGTTAAGAGTACCAATGTTTTTAGCCATGCCATTTTCATTTGTTTTATTATTTTAAATAATAGATCAGACATGGTAGCTTTTAAGACACACCTATTAGTTTTGCCAACTTCTGTAAAGTCGCCAGGAATAAGAAGTGGTAGCTTGCTGTAATGCCAGCCTTGCTCTGTTGCTTCTGTCTGGCCCGGCAGCTAGAGTGAGGTATATAACTCACCTCCGTTTGGCCTTGCAGTAGCTCTGTCCTCTGCAAGTGGAAGTCAGAGTGAGAGAAGCACTGTTACTGGACATAGTCCTATCTCTCATCTTTACTCTGTCGTTCTGCCCTTTCTCTATACAGAAACATCATTAAACTAGACTAGTAGCACATGACTGACTGACTGAGGCCTCCAGCAGTGAGTGCTGAACTGATGCTTACAGTTACTGTAGCAAACCCTGATCTTTATTGATCATTCTTGTCAGGATCATTTCCCCACAGAGACAGGGGGAACAGAAGAGGGAGCAGGGCTGATTGTTTCTGACACACTGCCCTCCCCAGGATCCATCAGTGTCCATTGATTTCACACAGAGGATCAATGGACACAAATATACAAATGCAGTAGCTATGCATGTGTTACCACTGTGTGTATTTTTGATCAATACAGATCAAAGTCATTCAACCCTTGAAACCACATGTCCATACCCTCTTTCTGTAACAGATGAATTGCAGCATGGTTGTTTCCGAGGTCTTTCAGTAAGTCTTTAACCAGGAAGTAACACCCTGTATATTACAGCCAAGCTGAAAATGCCACCCATTTCAGTCAATTTCAGTGAGGGCAGTTCCCAAGAATTGATCAATCAGTAACAATGATGACTCATTACACTCAGTCCAGCTCGAGGATTTACTGCTAAAAACTGTGCATTCATGCACTGACCATGTCTTAACTTTAAAACCTTATCAGCAGGGCTGAAATGTAAAGTTTGTCCTGATGGTCAGATGGTGGGCCTAGAAGAAGGCCTTCATTTATTAAATCAAAAGGGTTTACCTCTTGGGAGCATGACGGTGCATAGCATATTTCAATTAACACATTGTTTGAGTAAAAGTGAGATTTTTGGCATGATAGTAGCGGTACTGGAAATATTAGGGGGAAACCTAGCATGATTTGGGACCATTTCATCCACTATGTGTGAGACAGTCCTTGATGCTTCCCATTGAAAAGCTTAGGGAAGCAGCTGTGTGCTGCTCTTTATCAGAGGAGGGGAAGTTAACCAGGTGTACATTTGCCAAACCAACCAGTTAGTCTTCATCTTTGAAGTCTTTTCTCTTGTAAAACTGAAAATACTGTTTGAGAGCACTTCCGTTAAAGCATAAATTGTACCTTTCTATGGCTTGTCAGTGTTTTCCAGTGCAGAGTCTTCACCTCATTCTGGTCCATCAAGCTGTATTACCGCCTCCTGAGGCTGGAGGGCAAAAAAACCCACTGCAACTACGATGAGAACTGCACTATTGAGCCACGGTCAAAATGGGTGTTTTTCACCTTTTTTCACAAGGGGCAGCAATGAGTCAATTCCACACACAACCAAACTTGGACAAGCCACACAGAAGTGAGATTTATTTAAGTATTTTAAAACAGTCTGTTCTGGTTTTACATGAGATAAGGCCTAATGGATGAGTAAGGACTAATGCACTAACTTCCTGGTTCTTGGCTTTTCAATAAGAAGCATCCAGAACTATCTCCCATGGAGATAGTCCTAAACAGGGCTAGGCGTCACCAAAATCACGAGGAACATGAATGTCCACCGCAAATGTCATGACTTTTTAGATATGAGTTGTAATTATATTTAGCTCTGGAGTGTTGGACAAACTAACCGACAGACAAACTGACATCATCCTCCTCAGGTCCTGCCTCCAGTTGAGCAGAAACTCATGGCCGTATGTTTTGTCCAGTTTTGCTAGTTGTACTGTTTTTAACAATCACCTACACCCTGACAGGCCCAAACCTAAACCAGTCCTAAACCTATACAGAACACTGTAGCTACCAAAACTAAGTAAGCAATATTCACCTGTTCTCAAATAAATTGCTCATTTATTGCAAAAACATTCACCCAAAGCAAAGAGTTACTGTTTGAGTCAAAACATTTGGAGTGGTGAAATGTTTTCCATTTCTCCCCAAAGGGCAAAGGGACAGTGGACAGTTTGGAGACCTTTTTCAGGAAATATGCACAAGCTGTTGTGAAAGACTATGAATGTGAGTTAGATGCTGTAAACTAGCTGGTCTCTATCCATGAGTCTGATGTTAAGTGTTTACTGTGTGTGCATTGAATGGATCACTCTTTTGGCAAAACCATAAGCAATTTCTACATAGTTAGACACAATTTGCAGATCTCATTGACACTTTTTGCAAAACTCTAAACACATGCTCACACACTAAAACACATTTTGCACTGTGATGCACTTGTGATGCATAATGGTAACCACTGGTGGCAAAAGTTAAACACAAATAAAGCTCAGATGTTATAGCTTACACACAACGACTCACTTGTTGCTAATGATGATGAAACCAATATGAGCCAGTTCAGAGTGCACAGGTTGTTGAAGGTTGAAGGTTGATACCATGGATGGAAACAATCAGAGAGGCAGAGGAAAAGTGCGTTTAAGAGAAGGAGGACGAGGACGAACACGACCAAGACCAAGACCAAGAACAGTAATTTCTGATGAAATTTGCACTACTGTAATAGACCATGTTTTAGTTCATGGAATGACGATGAGGGAAGCAGGACAAAGAGTCCAACCTCATCTCAGTATGGCCACCATAATCAGGAGATTCAGAGAAGAGAACAGGTAATTGTTTTTTGTAGTACCCAATAGAAGAGTTTTCCTCTGTGTGGCGGTGGAAAGTATATAACCAACAACCCTATACCAGGGAAAATCTCCTACAGGCCATGGAATTGGCCTGAGGTGACGTAGGTGTGGAGTCTTGCCAAGGTTGGATCCGGCACACCAGAGGGCTTTTTCCCCGTTGCCTGGCTAAGGAGAACATAACCTGCGATGTAGATGTCCTCTGGCCTGAGCCTGCACAAAGACGTGATGCCAAATGAATCACTTGATGAATTTGATTTTGCAGTTCCATTGTACTGTAATGTGCTTTTCATTTATATTTTCTTTGTCCTTTTGCAGTACTTTATTTGTTTATTTAAAAAGGATCCCCATTAGCTGACGCCATAGCAATCAGCTAGTCTTCCTGGGGTCCACACCTGACATACAATACATAACACATTACATGATGAACACGAATTGCATTAATATACATAAAATTACATCAATATACAATTAAAACCAAGCAACACTGTTAACATTTAGTTAGGATATTAATTAAAAATCAATAGATATTTGAAAAAAATATATATATACAACTCATATGAAACAAACATGAATATTGGAAACTAGCACAGAGTTATACCACCTACTGTTAAATCAGTCATCTGCATGCCAATAAATGCCTCTGCATATTCTTTTAAAAAGATTTTTTTTTTTTTTAATCCTTGAGCTGGGTACCACAATATGACCATTACCAGCAAAGCTGGTGTTGTGGTTATGTGTGTTATTACAGAAAAAGATTTGGTCAAATAGAAATCTTGGAATTTTTTAGTTAATGGCTGAACAATGTGGCCAAGTTTGAGGAAACCCTTTGATGTGAGCCATGAGAGGTTGGAGTGCAACTTTGTAGTGCTAGTTCTAGTAGAGCTGCCCAGAACAAGTCTAGCAGTCCTATTTTGTGTAACTTGTAATTTAGCAAGGTTTGTTTTAGATGCAGAAGACCATACTGTTGAACAATATTCTAAGTGGCACAAAATTAATGATTGAGAAACTTGACCCAAAGTGTGTGATTGGACATAAGGAGAACACTTTCTTGTGACTGCAATGGCTCGACCCATTTTACTAACAACTGTATTTCCGATTGCTTACACACTAAAAGTGAATGCTCAGACAAAAGCGTCAAAACTTTAACTCATGTAACCATACCTTAAACCAAGGCAGCAATACTACAAACACAAAAGCGCACATTGATCAGCTTTACACTTTGTTTGCAATTCTGCTAAACACACATTGCAAAACACTACACACAGTTTCATACATTAGACACTAAGTTCAAGAATGAACACTCTTCTATTCTAAGTACAAAACAAACCTGCAATTGGCCACACCCACATGGAAAAACTTATACAGTAATTGAACACCAATCAGTTGGAGCCTCAGCCCTACAAATAGACCTCAGGTAAGCTTGCTGCATTTGTGAGAATTTTGGAAACATGGAGGCGTTGAGAGAGAGAGAAGAAGACAAAGAGGAGGACGACGAGGAAGAGGACAAGGAGGAGGACAAGAACTAAGAAGGGGTCTTACCAGTATCCGACAATATTAAGGCCACTTTGGTGGACCATGTTATAAATCATGGCCTGACGATGAGGGAGGCAGGGCTGAGAGTACAGCCCAACCTAAGTCGCTACACAGTAGCATCCATAATACGGACCTTTTGATTGGAGAACAGGTATGTCTTACAGTATATTTTCTGCACTAGACTGTACCTATGTAATTGTTGAACATCATTCTGCATCACAGTAGAATACTCAATATGTAGTAGGTCCATGCTCCTTAGTGAAATAAAATACGGTAATAGGTATAGTGCTGTGAAGTACATGTACTACAGTTTTGATGTTACTGTGCACAGTATGACAGTACAGTACATGTAAAAAAACAAAACCTAACTAATGACATCATGTTCTTCCATTTTCTACAGAACTGCCAGACAACCTCCTGCGGGTGGAAGGCAGCGCCTGTTCACCCATGAACAAGAAATGGCGATTTTGTCTTGGCCAACAACACCATCCACCTACATCAATTACAAGAGCAAATGATTGCAGATAACACAACATTTGGTAACATAAACCGGGTCAGTACTTCTACACTCTCCTGCATCTTGCGTCAACATCAAATCACAATGAAGCAGCTGTACAGGGTTCCATTTGAGAGGAACAGCATTCGAGTCAAAGACCTTCGCTGTGACTACGAGCAAGTAAGTGTCACTGTACTATACTGTAAAATAGTGTCATTATATTGTGTCCTACTGGCACTGAATAGATGCGTTCAGACAAAGCAGTAAGTGACCTAGGTGACCTGCCTTGCCTGTAGCTTGCAGTTTTGACTGAATGTATCTTTCCCCGTTGCCTAGCCAGAGAGGACATTGCTTGCAATGTGGATGAGGTGATGTGGCCAGACCCTAACAGAAGGCGGGATCCATGAACCATCCCTTATAGGCCTACAGTATGTTTTTATTGTTTGTTTTGCACATTACTTTTACTGTAATGATTTTTGTTTCTGTGAGTTTATGTATTACAGTACTGTAATTCCACTTCATTGTTTTTACGTATGTTCTTGTACTGTAAAAGCCTGGACTGTGTAAAGAATAAACTGTACATCATTCTTTTCTGAGCCCTTTCTATATTTGTGTTCATTAAAATGTGATTTCTTTTTTGTCCCAACAATCTTTTCAGGAAAAAACAACAATATAAAATAAAATTAAAAAGGTATAGACTACAAAGTACTAATGACCACAGTGTTATGTATAAAGCACATCAATGTGTTGTTGCTGCTTTGAATGGTTTATTCATATGGTGCATGTGTGTATCATTTGGGACAAAAATATCATTTTGAAAAAGGATTGTTAGTTTTTTATTAGAGTTTAATTTTGACATAGAAGTGAGAGGTTTGGCTCCAAGTGTTGTATGTTATGTGGTTTGTGTTTAGAGTTTTGACACAGCGAGCCAAATTCCGCAACAAGTGTGTAAGCAATCAGAAAAAACTGTAATATGCTCGGTCCATGATAGGTGACTGTTGAGAACCAGGCCCAGCAATTTAGCTTTGTTCACCTGTTGTATGGGTTCACCAGCTATGGATAGCTCCAGTTTTGGCTTAGAAACCAATATGTGTCGTGACCCAAAGACAATACCTTTAGTTTTGGATATATTTAAGGCTAATTTATTTGTTTTAGTCCAATCATATACTATATTCAACTTGCTAGACAAACCTTGATTCAATTCATAGCTTGTGTTTGCTGCATAATATACTGTGGAATCATCAGCGTACATTGTTATACCTGCATTATTCACAGCAGAGGGCAAGTCATTAATAAAAATTAAAAACGGGAGTGGTCCCAGACAGCTTCCTTGAGGTATACCACATACTACACTGCTACAATTTGATAGACTACCGTTGTAAAAGACCCTCTGAGTTCTAGAGGAAAGATAAGTTTTCATCAGTGTAGTTGCAGATGAACTGAAACCATAACATTTAAGCTTTTCAATTAAAATACCGTGATCAATGACATCAAATGCAGCACTGAAATCTAACATAACTGCTCCCGCTATTTTTGAGTTATCAATCTCCCTTAACCAATCATCAATTTGTATAAGTGCTGCACAAGTCGAGTAACCCTTTCTGTATGCATGTTGATATTTGGTAATCAAGTTGTTATTGTTAAAATAGTCTTGGATCTGAACATGAATAATCTTTTCCATAACCTTGCTAAGTGCAGGAAGAATACTTATAGGTCTGCTATTAGGCCCACTGAAAAGTAACTTATTATCCTTAAGTAATGGAATGATTTTTCCCTCCTTCCACAGTCTAGGATACACCCCACATAGCAGACATCTATTCAATATGTGACTTAAAGGACCTGAAATATAATCAGCAGCAATGTTTAGCACCTTGCTGTCAAGATTGTCAGTGCCCGCACTGCCATATTCAGGAAGAGTCTTCAACAATATCAATAGCCTTTACACAGTTGAATTGGAACATACAATTTTTACCATCCATTGTTTCATTACTTATCGGTTCACCAGGGTTAGAATCAGTACCACCTAGGCTTTGCCTCAGGTTAGTCACCTTGTTGATAATCAGAATCAGAAATCCTTTAATAGTCTCACAGTGGAGAAATTTACATCGTTACAGCGCAGATAAGAGGTAGAATAAAGAGATAGATAAGAATATAAATAGAATAAAAATAGAACAAAAATAAGTAAGAGAAAGAAGTTATTTAAATAGTTAGAAACATACCATCTGATTCAACAAAAGAGGCACATGCATTTCTCTTCCTTCGTATGATTTCATTCAAGGTATTCCAAAGTTTTTTACCATCATGTTTATTACTTTTAATTAATTGCCTATAATATTCTTTCTTCTTCATTTTGTTCCATTTAGTCACTTGGTTTCTCAGTTTACAGTATTTTAATCTGTCCTCCAACAAATCTGATTTTACTGCCACTAATTTAGCTTCGTTCCTTTGTTTCATTAAATTTTTTAGAGGTGAATCAATCCATTGAGCTGTATTAGTTTTAGCTGTGAACTTTTTCATAGGTGCATGTCTATTAACAATTTCTATAAATATATTCATGAAAGCAGTTAAGGAAACCTCTGGGTCGTCAGCGATGTACACACCATTCCAGTCAACATTTCTAACATCCTCACCAAAATGATCATTAACAAATCTTTTAGCCTTTCTACTGAGAGCAATTATATTGTGGTCACTAAAACCTACAGGTACAGAGACTGTATTTGAGCATAGCTCAGGTCCATTAGTGTATATATATATTATCAATACATGTAGAGGTAGTGTGACCTGCTTGATTAGTGAAAACTCTGGTTGGCAAGGAAACAATTTGTGATAAATTACAAGCACTAATTAATGATAATTTTTTCTTCCTTGGGCAGTTACCACCTATCCAGTCTATATTCATATCTCCAAGCAAATATATTTCATTGTCCACATCAGAGACTCTGTCAATCATTTCACATAGTTGAGTGAGTCAGCATCAGCATCAGGAGGTCTATAACAGCAACTTACCACTGTTGGTTTCAGGTGGCGTAGATGCACTTGAACCCACAAATCAGAACGTAGTTCTGTTCATTTCTGTCCCTCCTAAATAGGGAGAAACCATTAACCAATAATTCGGAGTTCTGAATACATGGATCTAAATGAGTCTCAGATACCACCAATATATGAATAGAATTAGCAAGCACCAGATTATTCAAGTCATGTATCTTGTTCCTTATGCTACAAATGTTCACATGTGCAATTACAAGCCTTTGTTTGAGAGCTTTGAATGTCATTATTTGAGATTAGAACTGCCATAGAAGTCTTACAGACAGACATGCATAGTTCAAGAACTTTTTCTGGGTTTGATGATCAGCTTGTCATATCTCAGCACTGCAAAATCACCCCTCTTCCAGGCAGCATGCAGCTCAGGCGTCAACTCCTTCCTTTTCTTCTTGATTAGGTCAGAGTAGTCTTCATTAAATCTGTGTTAAGTTTCTTGGCCCACGACAGTATCATCTGCTTGTCCTTGCAGCGCAGTAGTTTTACTACAATCTGTCTTGGCCTGCCATCATCAAACTTTCCTACTCTATGGGCCCGTTCTATTTCAGTATCCTTCACATTCAGGCCCAATTTATTGCCTAGTATTTCTTGTACTTTCATTTCTGACATTTCCCAGTTTTCACCTTTTTCCTCAGGGACACTGTCAATAATGATATTGCTCCTCCATGATTGATTTTCCAAATAGTCCATCTTTTTCTCAATCCCATCAAGGGTCTCGACTGATTTTGCAAGGTTTCAGTTGTATCCATTCTCACGTAGCACTTTATCCTGACTCCAATTTTCCATGAGCAAATTCTAGACTAGTCTTGAAGTCCTGTATCTCTTTGAGTGCACTATCCACTCTCTTATGCTCACCAACTGAGATAATTTCAACACAAGACTTAAAGTTCTTACTTTGCTGCTCCAGCAGCTCTCTGTAAAAGTCCTTTTGTTGCTCCATCATGAGTTGAAGAGTAGATATTGTCACCAGCCCTTCCTCAGGATATTTCTGTACTTTAGGTGGCATCTTGACAAAGCACTCAGATGCACCACAGTCAATGGCTTGAGTTTCCAACACAGACAAGTAGGCCTCAATTCCAAAAAATCGGTTCAAAATCTTTCTTTGTGAGCTGGATCCATGGCTCTTTACTCTATGAAAGAGTCATATAACTGGGTTTAACTTGCAAAAAATTAGTATGTGATTAAAAAAATGTTTCCAAAGTATCTTAAGATGCATAAGAATACGAGTAAAAAGCTGTGTTCACTGAGACAGGAAACGGGAAGTACCTTTTGCAGTACTTCATTTTTACTGTATATAAATGCTGAATCCACTGAGTTGTGATTTTTTTTTTAAATGCTAAATGCATTTATTGTTTATAAACAATAAACATATTTTCTGGAACTACATACCCTGAACACAGTGTTTTCCATTTTTTGATGTACTGTGTAATGAATGCTCTGTAGTGTTTTTATTTTGACTGGCTTGTTGTTTGATATGAAAACATTGTTTAGTTTTGAGCACAGATAAAACTGTTTTGAGGCAATTGTTTGATTTTGCAAGAAGAATCAGAGGTTCTGTGAGTGTAGTTTGAAAATTGGGGTTTGTGTTTACAGTTTTGAGAAAAGGGAGGAAGGTTTCAATAAATGTGTTTTAGCAATTGTGAAAAACTGTAATGTAGCTTACCTGGTGAGCCAAAGGACAGAGGAGACAAGAGGAGAGGAGAGGTGAGGAAAAGGGAGGAGGGGAGGAGAGGAGAGGAAGGGAGAGCAGAGGAGAGGAAAAGGAAGCAGAGGAGGGGAGGAAAGGAGAGCAGAGGAGAGAAGAAGAGAGGAGAAGGGAGGTGAGGTGAAGTGAGGTAGGGTAAAAGTGTGTGCCAGGAGAATATAAATTCCTACAGTAGATGAATAACAAATACATTTCACTTTTTATTGATATGCTGCTCAGTTTGAGTCCAAGATTTACTTTCATGTGTTTGAACTTGTTTGAAGTTTCTTTTTAATAGTTACACAGTAAAAACCTCTTTGACTGTGTGTTTGCACAGCCACAGTACAGAATGTGTCACAGCAGTGTGTTTGGTGGCCGATCCAAACCAGTCAGTGATGGATTATTGCAGTATAGAGCTGGATCAGCAGCTCCTGAGGCAGGTTGAACTTCCTGAGCTGGCGGCACAGGAAGTTCGTCCTCAGCTGGGCCTTTTTGATGATGGAGTCAATGTTGGACGTCCACTTTAGGTCCTGAGAGATTGTGGATCCCAGAAACCTGAAGGTTTCCACAGCAGACACAGTGCTGTTGAGTACGGTGATGGGGGTAGTTATGACCGCACCAGAGGAACAGCTGTTCAGCCTGGTTGTAAACAACATCTTGTTGAAAGCTGATGCAGGTGAGTGCTCAGTGTTAATACTGTTAGACTTCAGTGCAACATTTGATACTGTACATTATAGTATCCATACACACAGACTAAAGCAGTGGGTCATGGACTGGTATGTTTCCTGTTTGACTGAGAGGAAATTCTGTAGCTGTTTCTTTCTGACATTTCTGATGTTTTTTACTGAGAAGTAGATTTTTATAAATGTACATAATGGGCCTTCAGGAGGTGCAACGTAATGATATAAAGTTGATTCTGACAGATTGAGTTGTAAATTTGTACCAATTAAGACTGAAGTAAAGGTACTAGGGATGCTAATCAAGATATTTTTTTTCTGACCAATAGCCGACCCTCGTTATTTGACCATTAACATGTGTTATTTAGAATGGACAAATGTCTGTGAACAATAAGGCTCTCACTCGAAACGCGGCTAGTAAAGTTAATTGTACCTCTTGAGAGGATGCAATAGTCTGGCTCAATATAGTTCAGTAAGTTAGCTCACCCAGTTTACAGGCATCATGTCGTGTTCCACCATAAAGGAAAGCCTCATCCCTACATCCTCTTCTAGCTAACGCTGACATGATATGTTGGGAGGACGGTGCTCCACTTTTACTGCAACCGTCGGGTGCTGACTTTTCAGGTGGTACACTGATGTTGTACTGTAGCTGTATTTTAAGATGGTGTCGCAACATTAACGTTGAGCATTGTCCTCTTTTACAGTTTAGTGC
This sequence comes from Macquaria australasica, assembly GCA_005408345.1. Lineage (NCBI taxonomy): Eukaryota > Metazoa > Chordata > Actinopteri > Centrarchiformes > Percichthyidae > Macquaria > Macquaria australasica. The sequence goes on from SEMN01000159.1 coordinate 749,759, forward strand.
TCCCACACTGTTCATCTTGCTTCACCATTTCCCACTGACCGCTTCTTCCTTTGTTGCAGCAGTAGTTTTTCTGAACTGTAAAGGTGAAATACGCCCCCTTGTGGTAATAAAGTTAATATCTGTGAGCTCCGAAGAAATGGTACACAAAACATACATTGTCGGTTAATACATTTTTAATCGGTTAAATCCTTAAAGTTCCCCTCCACTCAAAAACGTGTTTTTCTTCATGTTCCTACAGTTGAATGTTGTCACGAACTTTGACACAGGACCAGCGGACTCAAATGCACGACTCATGAGACCAGGGCTTTTAAGTTTCACAGCAGTTTTACTGAGGTGTTTCAATAAACAAACAAAAAGCGCTCACAACGAGGATAATCAAAGTACAACAAAAACACTCACGAAGAGGATAATTCAGATACAACAAAAAACTCTCACGTACAACAAAAAACACTCATGAAGAGGATAATCAAAAGTACAACAAAAAACACTCATGAAGAGGATAATCAAAAGTACAACAAAAAACACTCATGAAGAGGATAATCAAAAGTACAACAAAAAACACTCATAAGTACAACAAAAAACACTCATGAAGAGGATAATCAAAAGTACAACAAAAAACACTCATAAGTACAACAAAAAACACTCATGAAGAGGATAATCAAAAGTACAACAAAAAACACTCATGAAGAGGATAATCAAAAGTACAACAAAAAACACTCATGAAGAGGATAATCAAAAGTACAACAAAAAACACTCATAAGTACAACAAAAAACACTCATGAAGAGGATAATCAAAAGTACAACAAAAAACACTCATGAAGAGGATAATCAAAAGTACAACAAAAAACACTCACGAAGAGGATCGATAAACATGAACACAGAATAAACCTGACATAAAGGGCATTCGCTGGCACGCTTGGATTGGGGGTCTGTTGACGAGCAAAAACAAGACGAACTGGCACAGGACAAGGGGAGACACAGACTATAAATACATGAGGTAGGGGAGAACAGGTGAACACAATCAGGGGCGGGGTAGACAATCACACTGGCGGGAAAATCACACAAAGGGAGGAAGTCAGGGTCTGAAACGAGAGGAAAGAGTTACTACACAATAAAACAGGACATGACAAACTTAACAATGTTGACGAGACGCAACAAATGTTTGAGCTTCACTGTACAGAATGATGTATGTGCAGAGTTTGACACTAGAGGGACGTTTTCACATTCATCTGCTGAGAGTGGAAAGTTTCTATGTGCTCGTTGAAAATCCCATTTTCAGGGGCGGGCCCACAAGCATGATTTGTGACATCACCAATAGTCTGGAAGCCAATCCTGGTCCAGTATTCAACTTGCAAATGTGTGATGTGGAAACTTAAAGCCTCTGGCGCAAACACACTGACAATGGACAGTGAAGTAGGAAACACCTGTTGTCTAGCAGTTCAACTTCTATTTATAGAACCTGGATTTTTAATGAAGGAGAAGATGTCATTTCAAAGGTTTTAACAAGATAATTGAACTTTTTTTGTGAAAAGAACATATCAAATTATTTTTCAAAATAGAGCCATTTATATGCACGTTAAAACATGTCTGGAGGGGACCTTTAACGGAAATTAATTTATTAATCATTCATCATTAACATCCCTAAAAGGTAGTTTCTAAAGACAGTTAAGGTGTTGGGGGCACCCGGATGGTGCAGCAGGAAATTGGCCCATCGAACAAATCGGCAGTATTGGTGGGTGTGTGGGAAGCTGGTAAGGGATCATGTCCTTGTTGCAACACTAGAGACTCCTACTGGATGGTTTGTCTGTCCTGGTTCCTGCTGTCTATACTCTCTCCCCAAGTGCAGAGGTAATTGCCGAATTGACCAAATTACCTTTCATAGCTGTTATCTGGTTGTCTGAGTCAAAATTGTGTTGTTATTGTTATTATAGTAATAGTCTTATATTAAGCATGAGCTTCATAAATATGTGCATCTGTTGAACTGCTGTGGTTTCAGGTGCTAAATCCCAATTAGCTGCAATCAGCTGCAGCCTTCGAGCAACATTCTGAAGTGGTCAGTGCCATCATTGCCCTCTTTGTTGTTCCCAGGTTTCAAAGCCTTACTGAAGTGCCTGTCTGGGAGGTTCTGCAGTCGGGAGCTGATAGGAATCATGGGGCCCTCAGGGGCCGGGAAATCCACCTTAATGAACATTCTGGCTGGATACAGGTGAGAGTGCCAAAATTCCCCTCTATTTTAAAAGAGTTGTAATCATGTTCTCAGTACTATGAGATATCTAGAAAAGCCGTTTGTGGACAAACCACCAAAAGCAGGTAAGCTGCACAATTAGGAGAAATTAGATTTCATCACAGGTATCTATGGCATAGACGCGGCAATGCAGAGATGAAGGCTTTACATAACTGGTGTAGGAGCCTGTGTGTTTGTGTATCATGTGTTGAGTCTATTCCTTCCACTATAGTATGTCTAGCCCATTGAACTGACCTGTGTGTGTGTGTGTGTGTGTGTACTTCCTGCTGCCCAGGGAAACGGGGATGAAGGGTCAGATCCTGGTAAATGGGAAACCCAGGGACCTGAGGAAATTCAGGAAAATGTCCTGCTACATCATGCAGGAAGACATGCTGTTGCCACACCTCACTACACGGGAGGCCATGATGGTGAGCTGCTGCTGACAGGCTCATAGCACAGCCAGGAACATGTAGGCTCAAAGAGTGTTTTTATTTTGAAACGTTTTAAATCCTGTCTGAACTTGTTATGAAAATGTTGCTAGTGATTGTGCCAAGATGCTGCAGGGATGTGCTTCTGACCTGAGGCTGCCACCGATTTGCTCTCCCTGTAGAGTTACAGTTAAATATCTGTTGCATGATTATGACCCATTTTTTCCTCCTTGCTGCAGGTTTCTGCCAACTTAAAGCTGGATGAAACTATGGATGTGAAGAAAAAACTGGTGAGCTAAACAAACAACATCTACTAGCTTGACATACACAGAAAAAAAGGTAATAACAATAATACTTCCCCTTGAATACTGAATCCGGGCTGAATGCCCCCTGAATGCCCACCTTGTGTTGACCCACTCCACTCTCTGCACACACCAATGTACCCAATTTGGGTAAGGGGCCAATTTTCCAGGTATATACACTTCACTCTTTGATATCTGACTTTGTAGGATGCATGATGTACCTACTCAGGTATAAATAAATAAAAAAAAAGGTCAGTTCAGCCAAAGATTTACGACGAGACGAAACCATTTTAGAACGTTGCAGGAAAAGTTGCAGCGGTGTGAACTGGCCCGTCAAAGCTCGACTCAAACTGGCTGATGGCACCGCCTGTGACTCAGCTTGTCAAGTCGCCAGTGGTGGTTTTAGAACATAAGGCACGTCACCTGTTTCAACAGCCAATCAGCTCGTAGCAAAGTCAGCTGGTCATCAGGACCCTCTCATTTTTTTTATGTTTTCGCTGTTTCATCAATACTAGAAATGCAACTGTAGCAAGTAACTCACTATCACTATCCTCATTCATATTTTAAGATGCTACAAGAAAAGCCTGAAAAGCCGACAGATAGAACAGAAGTACAGAGAGTAGTTGCTATGGAAGCGATACACCGTCTCGTCTAGCTGCATTGGTGTAAACTTGCAGGTTTCAGAACAGTGCAGATTGTTGCGTTGCAAGTTTCAACTCGTCTCGTCATGAATCTTTGGTCTGAACTGGCCTTAAGTTGCATGTCATCCTCTCCCTCCCCCATCATCTCCTGTCAACCTGTTCTGTATATTAGTTGATAAAAATAGTAGAAAGAAAACATGTGTCTCAGCACATGATAAAATCCCTGGAGTTCAGGAAAGCCCCCAGTGATAAGACGACTGTGTGATGTGAAAGGGGTCGCTCATAGTGACGACCCCACAGAGAATTATCATGCGACACTGCAGTTTCCCTCAGCGCTATGAAACGTTAGAGTCTTTGAGCTCATTGTTTTGATTTTACAGCCCACACCTCAGAAAACTCTGATAAAACCACTGTACACCTGCCCGGCATCAAACAGCAGGCGGACAGAGAAAGTGGAGCATTAACAACCAAAGAAACAGATTTCTTATGAGTTGGTGGAGGTCAAAACAGAGCTGAAAGGAGAGTGAATATTGGATTTACATTAATCAGGTTGCAAGAAACACAACTTCAAATAAATAATAGTGTTGCTAGGAAATTCTCTTTGCTAACATCTTTACCATTTAAACTTTATAACATTCACATTTATAATACGTCAATGTTGTGTTTCCGCAGACCCAAACATGGCCTAAAAATCTACTAATGCAGCTTTAAATAGTGCAGCTGGTAAAGAAATTATTGCTGGGGATTTTTCTTATTTATTTTCTAATATCATTGTTTCTGTTATGTAGCTCAAAATGACCATAATATATCTGTGTGGATGTATTGTGTTGTTAATCACTTTCAAAGACAGTGATTATGTCATCAAGTGCTAAAATACCTTGTATTTTTGAATGCAGTACAATTCTAAAAACCTACATAATGGCATTTTTTTTGTGTTTATGTCTGCATCATTTATAAGCCACAGTTTTGTGGGTACAAGTGTAAAAAGAAAGGCTTTTTATTTGCAAACTGACTTCTCTCTCTCTGACTTTCTCTGTTCAGGTGAATGAGATTCTGACGGCATTAGGGCTCCTTGACTGTGCTCACACCCGTACCAGCTCGCTGTCAGGTGGTCAGTGTAAACGGCTGGCCATCGCCCTCGAACTGGTCAACAATCCTCCAGTCATGTTCTTTGATGAGCCCACCAGGTGGGACAGACAGACACTGATGTGCTGATGATGGTTACATTTAGACTTGAGACTATGTGAAGTAGACTTTGACCCTCACCATATTAAGTCAATAGGCTACTGCTGGTGTATCCAGAGGAAACAGTGTGTCCCAGCTGGGATTGGAATACAATACAAAACAATGTACATTAGTTACTGGACAAATTGTAAATGTGAACATTGGGACTGAAAATTAGAATTCTTTTCTTCCAGAAAAGTCAAAATTGTAGGCAACCCAAAGTCAGTTTCAGCTGGTTGAGACAGCACATCTGGCTGCATATTTATAATGAGTCTCATTTCAGCTGGACATATGGTGTTGGAATGACTTTTGAAACCCTAACAATTGTACTCTTAATTATAGTGGTACCATCTGGCAAATATGAGCTGTTGGACGCTCTGGGACCCTAGCTCTCTGACAAACCAACTCTTGCAGAGAAGAATGAAGAATTTCTTTCATGGAAACCCCAATAATGACTAAAGTAGTCCTTGACAAGATAGCCATAGCTTTCTGTAGTTAACCTCAGCCTTTTTAAAGGACAATTCAAGTTGAGTAAAACTTCATCAGATCATATTTTTGTTGGCTTGGTCATCATTTCTATTGGTTATGATAACATTGTATTTACAAATTAATTGCTGGTAAATTTTGGAAGACGGCAACATTGCTAAAAAGGGTCAAGAAAATGAGCAGCCAGACGTAGTAGTAGTTCCAGTATTTGGAAGAGAAAGGAAAGGTGAATAGCACAATTATTATCCAAATTGTCTGCCCAAACATCTATCAAACCAGTGCATTACAACAACTTTCAGCTTTACCTAAAATGGTATAGATAATCTGGCCAAACCTTTGGCTTGTTTACAACCTGACTGATCATTGAATGATCAAGTTTCTTGCGCCATGGGACTTAACGTTAGCAATATCGCCGTGTTCTCAGATCTCTTAACTTGGTGAGTAGCCTACCGTGTTAGCATTAATGATAGAAAGGAAGGTCAAACCTATGAAAATACACCCAAGTTGGAATAAAATGGAATTATTACCCACCAGCCAAAAGAATGAAAGCAAAGAAAAGGTTGTATACCCATCACAAACAAAATTAGTTCACTTTAAAGGAAAAAGTTCAACATGTCTGTACGCTAAATATGAAGCTACCACCAGCAGCCGCCTAGCTTAGCTTAGCACAAAGACTGGCTCTGTCCAAAGGTAACAAAATCCACCCACCAGCACCTCTAAAGCTCACTAATTAACATGTAATATCGTGTTTGTTTAATCCATACAAAAACCAAAGTGCAAAAACAACAATTTGCTGTTTTGCGGGGGGCTATGTGCTGGACTATTTGTTAGCCAGGATCAGTTGCCAGACAACCAGCAGAGAGTTTTTGGTCCCGGCAAAGAACTAGTCCAGTATGTAAAATGGCAAATTGTTGTTTTTGACCCATTTGTTTGTGTACAGATTAGACATGTGAGTCTAAAATCTAAATGAATCAGTGAATGGGGGTCATTGTCATAATAGCTTGGGACTTACTCGTTTATGTCTTCACCTCAGATAACTTCCCAGCTGCTCATTAATATCGTCCCTTCTGTATGTCTCTCTCTGTTCAGTGGTTTAGACAGTGCATCATGCTACCAGGTGGTCTCACTTATGCGCTCTCTGGCACTGGGAGGACGGACCATCATCTGCACCATCCACCAACCTAGTGCCAAACTGTTTGAGATGTTTGACAAGGTACAAATCTGTCAATAAATGAGGACATGAATGGATGGCTGGATGTTCCAGTTTCTATTTATTTTATGAGAAGTTGTGGTGCATGTCAATACTGCAACATTTTACACAGATACTAGCTGTTAAAAGAAACTAAATGACAGTTACTCTTAGTTGGAAACTTTTTGAAAGGTCATTTACTTGTCAACCTTGAATCATTTTGTTCTTCCACAGCTTTACATTCTTAGTCAGGGACAGTGTATCTACAAAGGCACAGTCCCTTACCTCATCCCCTATCTGAAGACTCTTGGCCTTTATTGTCCTACCTACCACAACCCTGCAGACTTCAGTATGTCCACTTCACCTTTATTCATGTATATGCTACACTTTGTATGATCTGAAAATTCCTTCACTGTTTTTATGTCTTTCTGCTTTTGCCTCTGGTTCAGTCATTGAAGTGGCATCAGGAGAGTATGGAGACTTGAACCCTGTGCTGTTTGAGGCAGTCCAAGGTGGAATGTGTGCATTGGAGGAGAAGAAGAACCAATGTGATAACAATGGCCCATCAGTCCGTGCAACAAAGCGCCCGATGGTGCGTAGTAGATGATGTGCTGCTGTACTGCAGCCAAGGCTGGATTACCAACTGGACAAAGTGGGCAACTGTCCTGGGGCATCAGACCCTCAGGGGCCCTGCAGGTTCACTGTGTAGCAATTACTTTGTGGTAAATTGAATAATTGCTAATATGTTGTAACATTGTTTATAACATTGAGGATATCGTTTAAAGAAAATTTGTAAATGGGAACACAGAATGGGGAAAACACTTAGGGAAACCAGCGGCTTCTGGTTGGTGGATTTTGTTGCCTTAGGACAGAGCCAGGCTAGCTATTTCCCCCCTGTTTTCAGTCTAATCTAAGCTAACCACCTCCTGGCTCCAGCTTCATATTTACTGAACAGACATGAGAGTGGTATCAATCTTCTCATCTAACTCTCGGCAAGAAAGCAAATTATTTCCCAAAATGTCAAACTATTCCCTGAAAATAATTGTATTTATCATCAAATTATCACTAACTAACTGCCATATAGCAAACATGGAGCCATTGTAGTGTTCGAGTGAAGGAAAACTGGTTGGTTTCTGGGGCAAAATAGGTTGGGGGGAACCCACACTTCATTTTTGCCACAAGGCTCAACAGTCTGTTAATCCGGCCCTGACAGCAGAATGTTGTGCTGTGCTGCACTTTTGTGATGTGGGGTATAATTCTAGACACATTTGTCAATGTTATGAGATTATCTGCTTCCATTTTCCCCAGGATGCCGGACACATAGAGAGCCATACTTTTGCCACAAGCACACTAACGCAGTTCTGTATCCTCTTCAAGAGAACCTTCATAACTATATGTCGAGACCAGGTGGGTGACAACATTTGTTCAAAAATATTCTATAAATATTATAGCTGTGCACTGGTTCCAAACACATGGAAAAGGCATAAGTATGAGGAACAGTATCAGATTAAGTCATCTTAAAATAAAGTCACGTTACTGAAAACAATCAGGCAGTTCATTATCCAAGACTGAGACTGGATGTTTATTTTTTCCTGCTTTTGATCTGTTTTTAGGTTTTGACCCACCTCAGACTGATGTCCCACATCGCCATAGGAGTGTTAATAGGCTTGCTCTATCTGAACATCGGCAATGATGCCAGCAAGGTCTTTAACAACACCGGGTTCCTCTTCTTCTCTATGCTCTTCCTCATGTTTGGAGCGCTCATGCCGACCGTGTTAACCTGTGAGTCTCATCGAGGGGAGGGAATTGACTCATACTACATTCTATTTTTTGTTGATACTGTTGTGCCAATCAACGAGGTCCCATTTCAAAATCCCAATAGTTGTGATTGATATTGATATTTGATAAGTGATATTGACAGATGTATGTGAATGTTTTTATGCCCCATGTGTTAGTTCCTCTGGAGATGTCTGTGTTCCTGAGGGAGCATCTTAACTACTGGTACAGCCTGAAAGCCTACTACCTGGCCAAGACCATGGCTGATATCCCATTCCAGGTGAGCTGGCAGTGTTGGGGTTGGAGGGGAGGGTTGGCTCTCTGAAGACCTGAGTGCTGACAAACCTGTTACGCACAGCAAAATACAACTATGTGGTACACCACTGCACTCTAGTGTTAGTTGAAGGCACTACCTGGCTGTTGCAGTGGTACAATCCAAAGTGGGAAAGCTTCCTACATTGTTAAGAGGCTGGCTCCGGCAAAATTAAATGCAAATTTTACCATAAATATACTAATATAATACTGTGTTGCATGTGGTGTGTGTATCGTGGTCTTGTGCTGACATTATTAAGTGAATTTTCCTCAGGCAAATAAACTGGATTACGTGTATGGTGTTCTGTACTGTTTGAAAAGAGCACTCGAGTAAGATATTGTAAATCTTATTGTTGCTAACCTCAAAGGAACGGTTAACCCCAAAGTTAGGTAACCCAACAACTTAAGTATCAATAATGGAATGAAAATCTAAATTCTTTTACTAGCTCAGTGGTTCCCAGAGTGAGTGCTGCGGCACCCTGAGGTGCCTTGACGACAGACCAAGGGTGCTGTAAAATTTATACTGTCATTGTTCATTTATTGTTTGTAATGTTTCACCACATTAAAAAAAACTGCTCTCTCTCCGCACATCAACAGCAGGCTCATATGTTCCATTAAAATGCCTGCACCCTGTTGTTTGTTTGTTTTGCTTATTTGTCCTTGTACACCTTAAATATAAGATAATTTTCAGTTTGAAGAAAATGAAAGAAATACATTTAACATATTAGCATATTTAATTGTATTCATTGTTCATTTTTAAGTTAAATATTTGTCTGTAAATCTGCAGAGAACCTGGTGGCTTTTATTCAGAGTGATTGAGAATGGGCCTCTATTATTTCACTTGATATTGATATAATAATAATAATAATAATAATAATAATAATAATAAATCTAAAATTGTTAAAACTAATAAGCATCTGTGTACATTTATCCATGCTGTATTGGGGGTTGGTCTAAAAATGCAGTACTAGGGAACTGCAGTACTAGCTCATGTCCCATAATCCAAATGTTTTGTCACACAGTAGAAGTCCTAAATAGTGATAGTGATAGTGGCTTCTTTTCCAAAATCAGAAAGATTGCTCACTTTGCAGCGTTAGCAGCACTAAATTGGCCCCAAAACATGCCTTTAGTGGAATTTATAAGAAGCAGTTGTTTGTGATTTGGCTGAGATGGAAGGCCTAACTCTGTGTGTGTGGTTGTAGCACCAGCTTCAGTACACTTTGCACTGACATCAGTGTGAGGGAAAACTAGATAAACAAAAGTTTAATTTTGGGGTGAACTGTTCCTTCACTAAATAAAGGTTAATGAAGGTGTTATTGTAGGTGATCTGCCCCATCATGTACTGCAGCATAGTGTACTGGATGACGGAGCAGCCTCCTGAGGCCAGCCGATACCTACTCTTCATAGCCCTGTCCACCTGTACTGCCCTGGTAGCCCAGTCCCTGGGCCTGCTGGTTGGGGCCGCCTCCACTTCACTACAGGTACTGCAGGTTTGCATTGTTAAATATAGCATTTCTTGGCTCATGTTATACTATAAGACAGAATATGTCCTATGCATCCTTATACAGGTAGCCACATTTGTTGGACCTGTCACAGCTATTCCAGTTCTGCTTTTCTCTGGATTCTTTGTGAACTTCGACACAATCCCCAAGTATCTGCAGTGGAGCTCCTATGTGTCTTATGTCAGGTGTGTACTGAGTATTTTTTGATTCATTAGCAGTGGGCCATAAGGATGGCCATCTCAGTTGGTTGGTCTGTCCAGAGCAAAATATCATTCATAATTCATAATTGCTACTGTATTTATTACATCTTGGATCTTATTTCCATAGATTTTGCCATCCTTTCTATTCTCACCTAGTTAATTGTTTTTTAGATCTGGGAATGCAGCAACACCACTAGAAATAACTTATTCAGCATTTATTCTGAGAATATTAAGATAAGATAAGATAAGCCTTTATTTAGGTGTAACTATTACTTTAACAGTCCATTGTAAACATCCATCACAGTCAACTAACCTACCATACTACATACATACGGTTTTTCTTTGCAATAAGGGACTAGTACGGACTGGCAGTTCTCGTGTTCTTATCCTAAATTTCTCTCACCTTTTTCTTTGAGGTTTCCTCCAAGTCAGATTCAGCAAACTGTCTTAACTGCACAAACTTGCGTAAATCGCTTGTTTCAGCCTGATAAATGCCATCTGTTCATGAGGAGGTGCGTGTTCGTGAGTTTTGATACATAGTATAATTGACATCTCTAAATTGCTATATAAGGCTGACTTTATATTATAAGATATCTGGCTAAACTGTTGGCTTGTTTCCAGCAGTCAGTTTACAACCGTAGAAGTGCTCAACTGTCTGAACTCTAACCCATCAGGACACTTAGCGATGACACTGTGTTGCCAGATCTCAGTAATTAACTTGATTAGTACAATGTTATCATAGAAACGATATCCAAAGTAGTGTTGTAATAAACCAAAATTGTAATAACCCAAAATTTTAACAATGACGGCACACATTGGTATAAAATTTGGTATGGGTATTGGTGAGCAAGATCCCCAGAGGTTGATTTCGAAGTAATTATGTAACACTTATGACATTTCGTCTAGAACCACTATCATTTCAATATGTTACTCTTGACAAACATTGTGCCCCATAAAAGCTTTGTCAAAAGCTATTGGCTGGATATCCATGAAATTTGCTGTGAATATTCATGGTCCCTAGAGGATGAATCCTAATATTTTAGCTGAGCCTCTGACTTTTCCTGTAGTACCACCATCAGGCCAAAATTTCCAGTTGTACACAAGGACAAGTCCATGTTCCCCAGAAGATGAGCCCTTTTTATTAGACACTCCATGAACTTATTTTCAAGGCCCACCTTCAGGTTAAAATGTCTTTTGTTTTTTTTTTATCAAATAATCAGATTGCTATGACACTTGAGCATAATCTGCTCCAAAGAGGATTAACCCCACTGATTTTACTGACCTTACCTTTTAACAAATTTACCACCATGCAGAGGACAAACTTTACATTTTTAACCTCATAACTAAAAAGGCTGTATGATTACCAAATTCATCCGCATGTTGTTTGTTCCATCCAAAACTTTAATTTGCACTGCTGTGAACATTGTAGCCTATAGGGGCTATTATTAGAGTTGAGTAATTCCTAGTCTTGTTTGAATTTTGAGCTGTTTTGACTCAGAATCAAGAGGTGACTTACTTAGCTATTTGCAATTATGAACTTGTCTCAGTGTTTGTATCGCTCCCATAGGTATGGCTTTGAAGGGGTGATCCTGTCCATCTACGGGATGAACCGTTCAGAGCTGGAGTGTCCGGGGAAGGTGTGTAAGTTCCAACAGCCTGAAGAGGTTCTGCAGTTATTGGATGTGGAAGACGCAAAGCTCTACATAGATTTCATTGTCCTGGGAATTTTCTTCATCATCCTACGGCTGGCCACCTACCTTGTCCTCCGCTACAAGGTCAAGTCTGAGCGATAGGTTTTGCTTGGCTCATCTTCCAAATCTCAAGGCCCTCCCTAATTTCATTCCAGACCTGGTCTCTTTTACTGTGCACAGAAAACAACCTATCTCATGTGGGAATTTGTTTCACTTCATTTTATGCATTGCTGCTACAAGGACAGAACATAAATTCTGATCTGTTCTACTGCCAACAACTGAGGGCAGTGACTGACGATGCAGAGCAGTGAAGAGTCATGTTATAAATCACCATATACCTGTTTTACCTCAGACATCAGGACTTAACTCCTGCGCACAAAGCCAGATCAGCAGTGAGGAGGTCAAAGAGACTGAGCCACATTCAGCAGTATGTACTGTACATTTCATATTCCTTCCACCTTTGAGCACAAGGCGGATGTAATACAGTAGCACTTATTAGAGTGGACACGCATGTTTATTCTACACTGTGTGCTGCCATTCTTTCCGTGTTGGAGTGTTAGGACTTTGGTCCACAAAAACTGCCCCCTTGAGAAAAGCAAATACAAACAGAGTGTTTACATTGCTCTATTAGTCTAAAAAAAACCTAAGGACAAACGGTTGCACTGGAGAATAAGTGCAATGTATTGTGCCTGAAACACTGGATGAAAGCAGATGTTTGAGCTGGTTTCTGTTCTATATTTTTGTTGTCATTTGACAGTTTGGAGTACCAAAACATTAACTTCCTGTGTATGAATATCAAATCATTGTTTGAGCTTGATTGTTTTTTAACATGTTGTTAGATAAATTAAGCTTTATCATGATTGTCTACCGAAATTTGGTATTTTTTTGTACTTCCATAATATAATCTAAAATCTTTAAAATCTTAGTTGAAAGAAAACTTGTTCAGCCTTAATCATTTTATACTGTACTATATTATCTTTAGTATTATATGCATATGCAATTATATAAATGTATTTAAGCAAAATAGATCAATTACTGTATCGCTATTCTTTTGTGTCCACACTACATCCAGTAATGTCACACTTGGACAAAACATGCTCGTGCAGTCATGTTTGGTGCTATCTGAAGTTTGTTTATTTTATCTGAACTCAAGTAAAAAAAAAAGAAAACAAAAAGTATTCATCTGGACTGCACATTACAAGTACACTGAGCACTTGGAGAACAACCAAAGAAAAATAATTGTAACTGGAAGTATGCTCACATTTTACTTGCAATGTATTGACAATCTTTCTGTTGTTTTTGTTGTTGTTGACATGACCAGTCGGTGATGATCCTCTCGCTCTTCTGTGGCTACATGTTGCTACTTGTCACTTTGGTCATGAAGGTGACACTACTCGAGAGAGTATATAGGCTACAATATTGTATAGAATTGAGTATTTATAGTATATAGTTTAGAGAATATTAGAGATCTACAGAGAGAAAAGGGCATAATTACAAATCAGTCTGCTACTTCAGCAACTGATGCTTCAGAGCCATGGCCATAGATTCTAACTTGCACAAACCTGAGTCAGATAAAGGATCAATGAGTCAGGCAGACTAGACTAACATATTCAACTAAACAACCCCTCTGCCCCTGCACTCTCTCTTCTACTAGGGGATGGAGGGAGGGGTGGGGGTCCCCCCTCAAATCGCCTACTGATCATGACCACTTGTATGTTCATTCATTCTCTTTTGAAGCATATATTTTGGAGAACAATAAACACTGATCTAACTAATTCAATTAAATATGTCAGTTTATTAGTGGTCAGTAAAAGAACTATATCGTCTCCTCTCACTAGGACATTCCCGGAATACCTTCACAGAGAGGCATCCAGGAGGAATCAGATCCCCGAACCATCTCAACTGGCTCCTTTTGACATGAAAGACCTGTGGTTCTACTCTACTTCCAGATGTCTGAGCTCTTTATCCTATCTCTAATGCCGGGCTCAGACTACAGGAGTGTTGGGCCGATTATCCTCGATTCACCCCTCCAGATAATCAGAGGAGAAATCTGGTCTGGGACATTGGTCGGTATCGATGTACGGCCCACATTATGGTAATGTGAAGGGTTACAGATCCAGTCTTAAACCTCCCAAACTGCTCGCAAACTCATTAGGGCCGCCCTGATAATTTCAAATGTGTTTGATATTTAGGAGTTAAAATCTGGATGATTACGTCAGTATTTTCTTTCCAAGCAGGACCACAATAGCCACTGAGAGAGACAAGTCTACAAGGAGACAGAAGCTAAACATTAGTGTTACAAGAAAAATAGACAACCTATGTTGACCGCGTCTCCCCAACCATTTTCTCATCCAGACTCGTTTAGCCTTCTGTTTTTGTTTTATGAGCATTACTACAGCAAGTTGTTGGACCACGTCAGTCTCCATTTTCTTCTACATCTTCCCCTTGATTTTAAAACTCCTGTAGTCTGAACCCAGCTTAAGGGTGAACCCAGCCACCATGTGAAGATAACAATTTTTTGCTGCTTGTATCTGCGATCCAATTCTTTCGTTCATATCCCACAGCTCATAACCATAGAAGAGAACTGGAAGGTACATCGACCAGGAAATCAAGAGCTATGCCTTCAGGCTCAGCTCCCTCTTCACAATGATGGTCCCATACAGTGCCCTTGGGGGCGCTCTTGGGGCAGTGACTCACTTCCAACCTGAAGGGAGTGATCAAGTGTTTTCCAGCATGGCCTTAGACTTGGAGGTACTGCCTCTCGTACTCAATGATTTACATTCTGCTGCAAACTGCTCAAGTGCATGCTGGAGGTCACGGTCAGATGAAGCCAGCCAAACCACATCATCAGCAAAAGGCAGAGATGCAATCCTGATGCCACCATGTCGTACACTCTCCACATCCCAGCTCCAAGTAAAGATTCTGTCCATGAAAATCGCAAACAGAATCTGTGACAAGGCACAAGCCTAGCAGAGCCAAATGCCCACTGAAAATACATTTGACTTCTTGCCGAGAATACAGACAGATGCTCCGGTTATACAAGGTCAAAGTAATGGCCTGGCTCCAAACTTCTGCAGTACCCCTCACAAGATGCCCTAGGTGACACTGTCATAAGCCTTCTCCAAGTCCTCAAAACACGTGTAGACTTGATGCGACAGCTCAATGCCCCGGACAAAAACATATATGATCAATACTTACAATTAATTTAGTAGGAATCCAGTAAAGTTAGCTAGTGGGTAGTGAATACCCAGTGCCCTGGTCAGGATGTCTGTCATCTAAAACTGAAACTTGCGCTTGCTGCATTGAACAATATCTGGGGCACTGAGCTGTCACTCAAAAACTCATTGGCCAATGGGGATGCACCCCTGAAAAAAAGAGAGGTTTGTGTCAGAACTGCAAACAAAAAGTCAGGCAGTGCAAAGAGAGCTGGCAGCGTAACTGCAGAAGTCTGATCAGTGAGAGAGAAGCAGAGGGAACTGTGAACAAAAGGTCATATTATCAAAAAAGCAAAAGACCCATAGTTTACACCATTACACAAATCATTTGTTTGCAAGTCACAAGTTTTGCTTTTGAGATGACTTTTCTATTTTTGCTTCAGTGAGTTTTATTCTCTCTCAAATTCTTGTTTTTGTTTGATATTTAATACGTTTTGTTTGATTATATTGACACAGATTCCATAGTGAGTCGCTTGATAAATGTGTCTTATTGTTCACACTCGGTAAAGGATTTTCCAACGTTGACTCTTCTCCACATTCTTAAGTGTAATTCTTTGAAGTTTGATAAATATGGGTCCTGGCCACAGGTGCTTGTTGGCAAGCTCCAGTCTTACTTCTGACTCCATGTAAGTTTGCACCAGCATGTTAAAACAAATAAAAAGTGATAATATTCCCTTTCAAGTTGAATGACAATGCCCCTATTTAATGTTTGTCAATGAAGGTTAATTCGCAGCAGACACCTCGTCAACACTGGGCTTCCATAGGTTTTCAATACAGGCAACAGAGGGCGACAGTGTTTCAATGTAACATGGATGCTAACAGCAGAAAAGCACAAGAAGAAGACTGCGCGTACATGGACTGCTTTCATAATGTGAGTCCAGGGAGGGCTGTAGGATGCTGGACACCTGCTGACAGCCTTCACTACAGTTCACTGCTACAGTAAGCTTCACCTTATAGTTTGCATGCTGGGGATAATGTAGCCGGTGTGTCAACTAGCTGACTTGTAGCTGCGTTTCTTCTACGCAGTGTTTACCTCCAAACCAGTCCTGTCTAGCTAACGTTAGCCAACGAAAGCAAACGTATGTTAGCTAATAGCTTAGGTCACCTAAGGCTAAAATACAAGAAACGCCACAGCGTATGAATCATACATAACGGTATATTTGAAACACTTAATATCGTGTCATCTCGGTGGTTTGGCGACTGACATAACATTATCAGCCAGCATAAAAAACGAACATAACTTTTTGGACTCTTTTCTCTTGATAAAATAGCCATGTTTTATAATGTTGTTCGAAAATGTAACGTTACTTACCAATAACGGTCTGTAGCACAATATACTGTATTGTGTTGTGGTAAAATGTACCACAAATGTGTGTTGTCCTAACAGTTTAAGATGACATTCTTTGCCGTTTCTGTGTAAGATGGTATAAGTAAATAAATGTTAAATCTACAGCCTACTGGACAAATCAAAGATGCTATTATTCCATAGACTCCTATTTCAATGTGAGTCAGTGTAGACTGGTGTTTGAGTTGCATGCAGCTATGACAGAAGGTGAAATCCTGAAGACTTTGAGATGGTGAATATTTTGAAAAGTTTCACATGATGCATTTAAAGCCTTTTACTACAAGCATCTTGTAAGTCACACAAAAATATGAATTAACTAACCCCAGTGCGCACTTCATTAGTATTTTTACCAACAGCAGTTTGACCAAAGGACGAAGGAATGCCGCCTTTAGTTGGAGCTGAGATGATCCAGACACCAGTGCAGCTCTATCGATATCTCCTCAGATGTTGCAGGCAGTTGCCAACCACAGCAATGCAGCAGCATTATCGACATGCCATAAGACAGGTGAGGTCATCCTGTGCGCCGACTATTGACAAGCACGTGTTCTTCAAATGAGCTTGGACATTGTATTAAGTAGAATTTTGCTCCTACACAAGTAATTTCTAAACCTTCATACAAGAGACTTAGCTGCTATAAGAACATTTGTATTAAATTCAGTTTAAAAAGTATTTTCTTGTTGGAGCATTTTACTCCTCAGGGCTTCTCGTAGAAGACTTCTATGGCCCTTGGATATGGGAAGTCCTTGAGAGGAGGCCCATTAATAGACAGCCGCATGCAGGCTGCTAGGTGCTCTCCTTGCAGTCTGTTCCTTAGGTCTGTCTACACCTGCAAGCAGAGAAAGAGTAATGAGAGAAGGTGGAGGGTCAAACAGTATTCTAAATTACATATTCAATTGCTCTTACTTTAATCATGGTGGAAAAGTCCCTTTCACAATTCACAGAGGACAATAGGCACCGCTGTTAGTTGGCTGAGGCATGAGTAGTGCTGGCCCCCAGTGGGAGGCCAGCACTTACCCATAACTGACTGCTGATTCATGCCCTGAAACACGTGAACAGCAACTGTGTGTCAAGATTAGTCCAAATGCTCCCCAATTTTCCTCCTAGATTGACAAAATGTGCTTGTTCTGTCATAGATTAGTGACGGCCTGTGAGTGTCTTTGACCTACTGAAGTGCAAATTAAGTTTAAGTTAGATTAATTAAGTCAGACAATTCTGGAGTTGTACTACAGATGTAAATCTTACGCATAATGATTACTGACATTTGGCATTTTCTGTTAATTTTACCTTCACAGTCAAATCACAATGACTTAAGGTCTTTGGTGCTGCTTTAAGGACAGCAGTCCTGTTGCAGCTATTTTTGA
Source organism: Macquaria australasica (assembly GCA_005408345.1). Lineage (NCBI taxonomy): Eukaryota > Metazoa > Chordata > Actinopteri > Centrarchiformes > Percichthyidae > Macquaria > Macquaria australasica. The sequence goes on from SEMN01000159.1 coordinate 767,655, forward strand.
AATAAATGTGAAGCTGCTGCAGGTGCTCTTTAAAATCCTCCGCACTCATAAATAAAAACTTTACACTGACATTGCACACACTGGACATACTTTCTGTAAGTATGTATATAAGTAACTGTATACATTGTTTTATTTTATTTTATTCATATTTGAATATTTGTATATGTTCTGTGTGTGTGGCATGAAGGGGCTACAGCTTACATTTTATTGTGCAATGACAATAAATGAACCTTGATACCTTGCTAAATGTATCGATGTATGGCACAGTGCTGGATGCATCTTTGCATGCTAGTGAGAGGCGGTGCAACAGACACCATCCTTGGGAATGCATCCTGCAGCTGTTTGGCAACCCCATCATGCCCCATCCTGTTTCAATCGAGCAGATACTTATTTGCATCCCATAATATAGGCTAGTAAGAGTCCAAATACTTGAACAGATTTTTTTATTGTTGTGTTCATACCAGTCATCACAGCTGCTCCATCAGTCCCCAGCCCAAATAGTTTGTGTGTGAGATGTTCTTTTTCTGCAGCGCACCCCCTATTATTTTCAGCCCTCCCATCTGGCACTGTGATGAGGTCTAGGAACATGCTCCCCCCCCACCCACCCACCATTTTTATAAAAGACTATTAAATTAGGTATTACTGGAATACAGTTATAATTACACCATTTTTTTGTTTTTTGTACCTGACATGCAGATCCAGCTGCCTCATGATTTCAGTGTGTGCTCATCAGCCTATGGCCACAGAGACCTGTAATGCTTTGAGGATGGGCTCCTCCACCAGTTTAGCAGTTTAGGCATTAATTTACCGTTCCCCTTCGTTTTCTTTTCAAAATAAGTTAAGCTTAAGTGAGGGGTTTGTTTACAGCCTGTCTGACTGCCTAACTGGTGGTATTTCTTGACTTCTTTTGTATAGATGCCACCATATTCCCAGATCTCAGCAACAGTGTACAGTGTTATTATTACTGATGGGGAAGATAACCCAATCTGGGAAAATAAACCCCAAGTTGTAATATATCAGAATTAGGGCTGCAGCTAAGAATTACTTTCATAGTCAGTTATTCTGGTGATTATTTTCTTGTTTAATCAGCAAATCCTCACACTGGGAAAACTGGAACCAGACAGTATTTGGCATCTCTGCTTAAAAAATGGCTTAAACAATAAAAGCTACCGATTCATTTTCTGACTATCAACTAATAGTTTGAGCTGTACTCAGAATTGTCCTCTAAACCTCACTGTGATCAGAACATTAAAGGTCCCCTGTGGAATCTTTGACCTGTAGTAGCACTATGGAGCAGACTTTTTTATATGTGGGTCCCCGTATTGTTTGTCTCGTGCACACGAGTACACATTCCTGCCAATAGTTTCACACTATTCCAGTGATCAACAGGTGGGTAACATGCCAAAATGTGCAATGTGCCAAAAAAGGCAGGGAAGAAGACTGCAAGCTAGTAAACATGGATGTAAAGTATGCTGGATTTAAAATACTTTATAAAATCGGCTTTGCAAATGTTATGTGTAAGGAAATGCATTCAATACGCCATACTGGCACTGACGTTTGACCTTTCTTCCATAACCATACCAGACTCTCATTGTATTGTTTTTTCTAGATATTGCTGACATATTTATCAACTTCATAACAACTAATAACAATAAATCATACACCATTTATGTGTCACCTGTGTGTGGGTTTCCTAGCCTGGAAAGATGAAGCACTTTCCCCATTGTGAGCATTAAAAATATAAACTAACATTATCCTGATCCCTTGCTTCTGGCTTCCAGGGTTACAACAGTCACTCAGATGAAGAAGACCCAGAGAGGATACAAATGATGATCCAAAGAGCTGTTGCAGATGCTGACTGGATTCTTGATAAAGTAAGGATGAAGGCCTTTTTAATTCCATGTTGGTGTACAAAAAAATACACACTTTTATGCAATTTTGAATTCTCTTTTTGATTTACAGTATGCCAAGAAGAAGTGAGGTTCATGAACCATGAATGCACCCTCGGGTGTTGCATTTTGCGGTGCTGCACCTGACATGAGTTGTAGTGGTGGATGTACCGTTTTTGTGTTCTTTGTTCTCATTGTTTTGGGGACGTGAACAGCCATGATGAAGCAACATCTGATGAGAGGAAGACATGAGTCATGCACTATGAGGACTGTACTTTATACTTTACTGCTCAGTTCACGTTAAACGTTAAATAGTACTGTTCTTAGACTGAAATGAGTTGACTATTTACTGTATTCCTTTTTTAATAAATTAATTCTCAACAATTATATAGTCTTATTTACAGTGTGTAGTTAACTTGCAGTCAGAGTTCAGTTTTAGACAGGAGCTGAAACTCGTGTCCACAGCGACTTTTACGAGATCACCACATGTAAGACCAACAAATAGTTATGGACATTTTGCTTTGAAAGAAAAAGAACTGAGACACAGTAGCCAAGCAGATGTTCTTTTGTATCATTGAATTTTACTGGTGAAGCAAGACAAACCACAGGTGTACAAAGATAAACATGGTAAAACACAATGAAACAATGGGATAAACATTCCATTACATGGACTGTCAGAAAGGCAAAAGTGGGCCACAGGTGTGGGTTAATGTATATGTTTTGGTTGGTGTGTGTTGGGGGGGCTTCAGAGAGGATGATGGGTGTTTTAGCTGTCCGTTATGTCTGTAAACGAGCAAAAACAATATTACGACTACTACTAATAATAAAGATGGACAGAGAGATTGAAAGAAAAGGGAAAAAACAAGTAGATCTCTAGAAGGCTAAGTGAAAGATTGGTAGACCCATTTTCTGTCTATTACAAAAGACAGGAGCTACGGTCAAATAGTCAAAAACATTACGTCCTATGTCTTTTCCTAAACACTCTTCTTTGACCTCGATGGAAAACGTCATGAGGTCGAGGAAAGATGTGAAGAGAATTCATAAGAACTCAGGAAAAGAGAATCCAACTGCACTTATACTAGGCTACGTAATTATACAATGGCAGATGTTATTGACGTGGGTCTGCCATGGTCGCTTTAAATGTTGCTGCCGCAAGGAATTGTGGGACACCGTTACCTCCTTTCTTTGGTAAAGGATGATCCAGTGTACTCTATGCTAAAGAAAATAAGAAAGGAAGCACTGAAACACCTTTCCTTAGCATTTAGAGAATTGGACCAGCTCTTATCATGGCTGAAACTTAGATTCACTCAGTTAGGAACCTTTCTAAGCAAAAAAGACTATTCCACTGCAGCCTAATTGATTGAGGTTCTTTTTGAATTCAGAAGGTCAAAGGTCAGTACACCACTCAGGAGCTGGGAGGGAGAAGGGTAAAGTCCTGAGCTGGAATACACGTATCCTCTACCCTTCAGCCCTGGGAACTTGATAATACACTGATATCCAAAAGGGTTAACTTCAGGATTTGACAAAACAACCCCAAGTCAAGGTTCACGTACTAGCTTTTTCTTCAGAAGTAGATTGACACATTTAATTGTTTGGTTAAACTATTTCCAAGCTCAAAAATTATCGTTGATGCCATAACAGGAATTATGTGAAAACATCATGCCACTGAAATTTCAGCCTTATATAAAAAGCCTCTTTTGTTACCTCTAGAGGCTATTTAGAGTTTGATTTTAATAAGCAAGCTTAAGTAGAAAATATTTTGGTCTGGGCTTTCAAATAAGAAGTCTGGGCTGGCACCGACTGGTGTGTCATCATCGTCGTCTTCTGGCTAGGCTACAATTTATACCTGCCAAATTACATACAATGTATTCACAGTGAAAATACAACGTGGATATGTGGCTTGTGTGCAAAGAGGCTGAGGTTTTTCCAGATTTGCAGTCACTGAGTTAGATGTTAGAACTTTAAAGTGGTAGAATGTTATATAATAACTGGCTTCATTCCTCGCAATGTGCGTGGTCTCAAAACAGAACATGAAAAAAATAAAACTCCCATCTGCTAAAGAAGGTGGTGTGATACAATCGAAAGTTCCAGAACAGCTACTGAGTGGACTTTGTGGTGAGTTTTGTCCACTGCCATTTCTAAGGTCAAGAATGAACTTTCAATCTCAACTTTTGACCCAACATGGATGAAGATCATGTGATGTGACTGAAAGCTCCAGAACAGCTTCTAATCATCTGTGTTGAGAATGTTTTGTCAAATGGTAGAATGTTGATTTAGCTGAAATAATACATAATGGCACAATTTGCTCACCCACCTCTCCAACATCTTAACAGCAAAAATGAGTGACACATTTTATTGTGCAATATAATACAGAATTTATTCAAGTATAACCATTTGTCATCTAAATTAAAACATGAAACGACACACATAAATAGAAAGAAAAATGCATGTATTTGAACAAGAAGAGAATGTATTCCTCATATGCTGTGCCCAGACTGGTTGTACCAATATAGTGGAATAAAAGCAAAAATAACACAGACCATCAAAATCAGGACGTCGACTTTTTTCTATCTTCTGAAGTCAAAATGTATTTACAGACACATGCACGTGCAGTATTTCAATTGATACAAAAAGTAGTAAAACTAGATATACAGAGTAATTCTTCAGTATAAATAATATTCCTTTGTATAAATAGCTCCATCTTCTTTAATGTTGGTCTGAGATGTTGAGACATTTGGTGTGAACAGAACTTCAAATGTTCCAAACACACTGTAAACCCTCACACCTGCTCACCAGGGTGGGAACAACTACAGTAGGCAGCTGGCTGTCGCTTCACACACACACAAGCATGTCAGGAATAAGGTGTAAAGAGGAGGTGGAGATGTTTACGGATGATGTTGGAGCTTCTAGGATTGCTTCAGAAAAAGAGCTGCAGCAGAGTAATTCTCTGGAGGGGGTATTGTCCAGAGAAAACAGGACAGGCACTCTGGAAACGTGGTCGCAGGCGTTGTACATTTTTCTGCTGTCTCAGACACATCCTCACTTCTGCAGAATAAACTGGTCAATGAACTCATTCTGCTCTGACTCCACTTTGGACAAGGCTTCATACTCAATACGATATCTGAAACAAGGAAGCATAACAGAACACTGTAAGTGAAAGAATGCAATAAAGCAAAATAACAGGCCATTACTTGGGGGGGCTTCCTACAATTTTGATGAACATGGAACAGTTTCCCTGACAAATGTACACCTCTGCATTATATGACAGGTGCTAAAATGTGTTACAACCTCATAGTATTATCTCATATCCACCCCCGACAAATGGTAAACGGCTGCATTTATATATATTGTGCTTTACAATTTGCCATTCACCCATTCACACACACTGGCCTGACCTAGCAATTTGGGCCTTTAGACAAGTGGATAGGAGGACCTGAGGATTGAAACACTAACCCTGAGATTAGTGGACAATCCGCTCTACCTCCTTAGCCACAGCCATCCCATGACAGCCAACAAGAGCACCTCAGACACAGCTGTAACTTGGGCTCCATTGGCCATGCTGTCGTGCCAAATATTGCGCGGTGGAGAGGTAAGCCTGCTTAAATGGAGTGCAGACAGCAGGTGTGACACTGAACCTCTATCACCTGATAATGTTGCCCTAAGGTGGACTTAAGGCAGGTAGGGCAACATTATCAACATCTTAAACCACTGACTGTTAAGGTTTTTGCAACCATCATTCAGACCAAACTTTTCATTGACCTATGGACAGCTTTCAGTTGTTGGCTAAGACAGAATAACACAACATCTGCTGGTACATGTGGCATTTTGTATTCTAGCTGCACAAGCTGTTTATTCAGGTATGAGTGAAATGTACCATTTTGTGTGCTGAATTTAGATGGATGGGAAACCATGACCTATCCCGCACAAACCAGCACTGTGTTGGTTGGATTATGCACCGTTTACCTCTCGAGTTGCATCTTCTTCTCGGCTATGAGAGCCTGAAGCTGCTGCTGTTGAGCCTCTCTTTGCTTTGCCACTGACTTCAGTAGGTTTCTGGCTCCAATAGCCTAAAGGCAGAAGACCACAGGAAGATCATTAACAAAGTGTCACTCTCATGATCAAACAGAAAGCACATACTGTACAGTATACCCGAGACAACTAAGGTGGGTTCATGGAGAGTTCAACCACATAAAGGTGTTTCAAAGCTTTGGCATATGAGGACTGCAACATCTTCTGCAACAGCCAATGAAATACAGCGTCAAATGCTAAGCATACCTTCATCTTCTCTGTCTCTGCTTCTTTTGCCAATTCATCCACCAGCTCAATTAGACCTCCTACTATCTTCTGAAACTGTCCGATTTCTGCAAAGGATAACACATATTTGGATATACTGTAGGACCTGTTGATGTTGGAGAGGAAAAGCAGGCACAGCTTGGTGGACAAACAAAAACAAAATATTGAGTGCTTACTGTCCACAAATTCTTTACACTCTTCCTTGAGCTCCGATGTCTTCTGGCTGACATCAGGCTCAAGTACCCTTAGCTTGTTTAGTTCATCAAAATAAAAGCCTGCCTCAGCTAATGGGTCTTTAGCCATGGCCACAGCAGGGCCTGTCACAAAGGAGACATAAAGAATGAAGGATAAAGAACAGGACAACAGAGAAAGCAAACAATTAAAATATAGCTTTGACTTGTAGATTATCAATATACAATGAGGAGCCCCCCTTTTACAAGATATATTTAGCAAATACTGTAAGAAATAACTTTACACTGAAATCAACAGGCGTTATAGGTTGATAACTTAGTGCTGACAAATGGTTTGCTATCCGACTATCACACAGTATCTATTCTGCTGACGGTATGCCTATATCTCCAGCCGTAACACAACGTTATACTGCTTTACATTTATCTGATGACCTTTAGTGAGAGATCACCATATGGCAAGGCGAGCCAGCAGCGCCTTGTTTTGCATGCAACTGTATTCACTAAAGTTTTATGTAAAATGTAAGCGTTAGTTAAATGCATAGCTATAACAGCTAACGTCAGCTTTCTTCAAATGCAACGTCAATTATCTGGTTGATATTAACATTAGCTTACCTTATCGTAAGTAAGTCAATGACTAAACGTTAACTTCACAGTCAATATTACGGTTAACGTTAGTGTAAAAAGGTAGAAATAGTATCAAGTAGCTAAAGCAGTTCACATACTTTTGTGTGTTTTTTTCTAGTGGATATTCCTGCCTATGACCTGACCTAACCTAAAATTAGTTAAATTAACTGTTAACTAGCTAAGCTAGTTAGCTACATTTCGCTAGCCCGCTCACAAAAGCTAATTGGACAATGACTTAAACACACTAACTAATTACGTTTCTTAGATAGCTAACGCTATATTAAACCATATGTAGCTACGTTCGGGCCAGAAAACTATATATTTTACCTGTTCAAACAGCGGTCACCGTTAACGCAGATGGCTCTGTGTTGCGTGGCTATGTGGCATAGCAAGCAGCTCCCCAGCCGAAGCTCCTCCTCCTCCTCCCGCTGCCAGGGAAACCAAATGCTGCTGCCTGTGTGTGCGTGTGCGTGGTCGTTGATGTTTGACTTTACAGAATTTAATTCTTGGCTGTGATCAGTCACTAAGTCTAATTCTCCTTGCTCATTTCCAATACCCAGAACAGAAGCGGGCGTGCAATTAAATTATGTTATAATGCCATAAGCCCAAACGACGACAGAGATAGCTATCATGTCTTTTCAGTTTAAGTTAAGAGGCTTTTACTTTGAAAATAAAACGGAAATGAGATTTATTACCGTAATGTAGACAATATAACGACTGTATAGAACTGATAAAGTCAAATGTTGTCTAATATACGAGCTGCAGAGATAATGTTCACTTTGTAGTCACTTCATTATCTCAAAGCATGAAGGATAACCTCTTTGCCCAGTAAATTAATTCATGCATTAATTATGTGTCAGACCTTACAAGCATACGCCTCTGTGTTGCCCTATGATTTTTTTTTTCAAAAATCTACTGTCCTTGTTAACTGATATGATTTATAAGGTGTTCCAAAACCTGCATCCTGAGGTATTTGTTTTCACCATCTGTGTCCCAGGGCCTGGTATGGTAAAGCAAGTTTAGCCAGGAAAAGAAGTGGATTATGAGATACTGAATCAAAAATAATTAGGAAGTCAAAATTATTACTTAAAATCAAAATCACGACATAACAAGTCAGTTATTATTTGAAAATTATGAGATACTTGGTCATAATTATGAGATTATAAGTAAAAAATGTTTGACTTTCTAAATCAAAACTGAGATTAAAATCTTTGACTTATTATTGCCTAATATTGATTTACTGTAAGTATTTTTATCCTTTGTAAGCTTTCCATCTTTTTGTGGCCTCCATAGAGGCCTGTTAAGAGGAATCTGGATATGTTTTCTAAATAAAACCTGGTCTTCTTACACCAGTCCATGTTCCAGATTTGAGGGGGGTCCCTGGTTTTACTCCAGCACTGCCAGCAGCCTTATCCAGAAAACTCAGTAAACTTCTTAGAACAGATCTCTTTCCTCACCACATGTAACAAACCAAATTATGGCTTTACAGCTTTATTCCATTTGTATGCTGTAATGGTAGTCCAATAGGCACTACTAACCCAACAGCCTCCCAGTAGAGGCTGCATATTGGAGGAAGAGCAGGAGCAAGAGGATGGCTATCTACCTGTGTAAGGTGCCCAAACCTTTTCCCCAGGAAGGTCAAATATCAACTGTATCAAGATGCAAAATGATGAAAGGATTAAAATTATCTTGTTTTATTCGTAAATATTTTTTGAAAACAACCATTCCATGTTCTTTATTGAATGCATTTCGTTTGATAAAGTAACCCAAAATGAAATAAGAATGTAACCTAGATTAAAGTGCCAAACCTCTAGCAAATGCAGGGTATGGATGACAGCCGTGATAGGGCAGGAAGAAAACCCCTCGCAATGCGTGTTACTGACTGTGGAGGGCAGCATTATGCTTCGCAACGTACAGCCAGTTGTAAACTATTTCGAAGAAGAAGGAGGACTAAAGAGTTTAACTTTACGTTTGTTTTTTTTTACTTGATACTGTTGTGGATTTCTGTCTCACGGCGACAAAGGCAAGTTTAATTAGCCATACGGTGTGCGGTTATCTGACAGCGCATAAAGGCAGCACGGAGAGGTCGGTAAGTAAACGTCAAAGTTCGTCAACTGATGTCCCGTTACGTGTTGTTCACTGCTGGATGTAGCTAGGAGGGAGGATAACGTTACGCACTCCATTGAAAAATCAGGCAATTTATGTGACTTTTGTTTAGTAGAATATATACATCTGGAGAACCTAGAACCTTTTCCGAATGTTATTTCACGTTATAACGAATTCGGTGTAGGTTCAATTAAAAAAAGAACCCAGGTTTAATCAATTTTCAACTTTTAGGATAGGCTAGTTTGTCTGGCCACCCTATTCAACATTAGCTAACATTAGCAAAACACACCCACGCAGGAAGTAGCGGTAACAGAGTGTGACGCAAAGCTAATATAGCATTACAGTAAAATTTTGTTGCAATAAAGCATTAAATGGTGGAGTATTGACAAGACGAATTGACCAGAGGACCCTAACTATTTTTCACTCACTAAAGTAGCGTTATACTATGTCAGGGCCTTTGCCGACAAACAAGAAAACATTGAAACGGGCGAAATTTTAAAGGGAGTTCTGCCTACAACATTTCTATATACGAACGAACAGGACATCCGAGCTAAGCCTCAGCTTGTTGTTGACTCATTAACCAAGCTAGCTGTTAATTTGCCAAGTAACAGTAACATTGACTTGCTAATTTGTTAAGTTGGGTTAGCTATTGTTCACCTAGCCATGACAGGTCTCTTTCTGTGGATACTTTGTCGAGATTTAGCGTGTAGTTTAGAGTTTAACACAATCTAGCCAAATAACTTTAACCAGCTAGCAGGCAGCTATTTGAAGTTAAAACCGTAATGTTCGTTTGCTAACAAAGCTATACCTCAGATAAAACAAATTAAGCCTTTAATGTAGTACATAACGCTGTCACACTCAACAGTATTCCGTTAAACTGAGCTAGCTCCACTTTAAGGGGGACCACTTCCAAAATCTGGTAGATCAGCTGCTAATTTTAGTTAATTTCAAGATAAGTGAGCTGCCTGCCGTTGTAGATTTAGTCATAATTTGTCTCATTTGTCTACTCATTGATATGCGCCCCCTCCCTACCCCTCTAGTTTCCTGCCCAGCCACATTCCATTTAATGGGGAGGGGAACTGAGGAAAAGATAACAGTGGGGTAGGTGGCTTCCACTCCGTATTGTGATACATGCCTTCAGCCACTGGGCGTCCTGCTTTACCAGTTAAACAGTCTTTATCAGCATTGACCTTTCCTGTGTAGCTCCATAGACATTTTGTAGCTCCAGTTCAGGGTTCTGTGTTTTTCCAGGAATGATCTGGAGCAGTGAGAGGTTGTGGCGGCCTCATCAGTAGCTGTCACCACGGCGGGGGACCTTCGGACCTCCGTCTGCAGGGTGGTCATTTACCTCCAAAGGGACATGTCCGGGGACAGCTGCCTGCCCCAGCATCACACCCAGTCCGACTCAACCTCGCTAGCCCCTCCTCTGGCCTGTCCCAAGACCAAGACCAAGACCAAGACCTGCAGTTATCGAGGAGCGGTGGGCCTTGGCAACAAGTATGTCCGGCTCAACGTCGGCGGGACCCTGTTTTACACCACACTGCAAGTGCTGACCAGGCAGAACTCTATGCTGAAAGCAATGTTCAGCGGAAAGAAGGAAGTGTTCGCTGATAAAGAAGGTAAGCCATCTCTGAACTGTAGACATAAGATGACTTATCCATAAACCAAGACTAAAATCCATTTTATACTGTCATCTTTCCACAACACATCTGTGAAACTAGTATTGCTATTTTAATGTTCAATTTAGCATGACATTGCAGCTTCAAAATCAACACAGCCTTTAACAGTGGCTAAATGTCATAACTAATTATCTGTATACTTTTACATAATGCACATACCATGGTATTGTGCACCCATGGCTTAGATGTACATATTCTCAGCATGGTATGTTATTTCTGTTCAGGTTGGATCCTGATCGACCGTAGTGGGAAACACTTTGGCAGCATCCTGTGCTACCTGCGTGAAGGCACAGTCACCTTACCCAAAGGTCGACAGGCTATCCAGGAGCTGCTGGCCGAGGCAAAGTATTACCTCATCCAGGGTCTAGTGGAACTTTGTCAAAACACCCTTCAGGTCAGTCACACCCACACAGACTGATATTTGAAATATGGAGAAAAGCGGATGTAGCATGAAGCCTTCTCTAGTCAGTTTGTGTGTCAGCAGAAGAGTTCTGGTGGTTAGTTATTTGTATCTCAACATAATACAAAATGTATCCAGTCCTTGTCAGCGACATTCTCCAAATACTCAGGTAGAAATTTCAGGTAAATTACCTACTGTTTTTACACAGACATCTTTTATTTTTTTCTTGTTTGGTTTAACGTCTGGTGTTTCGCACCATCTCCAACCTGTGCTTTCTACGTCTGGGTTATAATGTCTATATAATCAGTGCCAGGGTAAAGTAGCAACAGAATGTACATTAGATAGGAGAGGCTACATTTAGTTTAATCACCCTAATAAAAAATAAAATTAGTTATTTAAGCAATTGATATCAAAAGAAAATCACAATGTCTGATCTTATCTCACAAGCATCCAGTGATTCTGTAAGGAATTAAAAGTTACCGAATAGTGTATTCATTTATCAGTAACATTCTTCAAAAAAATAAGTAAAAAACAACAACAAAAATGCTACCATGAAAACGCATTTGCAGGCAAAACAAATTGGCTTGAGTGAAACCTGTTTTGCAAGAAATCTCTGCAATGAATCCCAAAAAGCCTTTTTCTAAAAGGCCTCAAAGGTCAGTGACAAAGAATACTCCAAAAATAACGGTTACCTGGTGTAACCCCAGTTCTATGAGTACGCGCGAGGCCCTCTAACGGGCTTCGCTATTGGTTTATCCCCTCGAGGCTCCGCCTCGGCACCTGGGTCAAAGTCCTTGTACTCACCGCCCAATCGGGGGGTAGCACCCTCCCTATAAAACCCCAGTATGCACATTGCTTGTCCCCCCTTGAAGACTCGGCAACTGCCACCAGGGCCATCTGGGTTGGTAGTTAGAGGGCCTCGCATGTACTCATAGAACTGGGGTTACACCAGGTAACCGTTATTTCTATGTCGTACGTGCTCTGCCCTCTAACGGGCTTCGCTGTTGGTTAAAACCTAGGCGAAGGCCGTAGGGATGAGATGTACCCCCAGCTGGGCCGAACCCGCTAAGAGCCAACACCCATGTACACAGTAGTTCCCTGGTCGAGCGCCACCCACCGGGGAGACTCGTACCAGGCTGTGATGACACACGCCATGGCCCCATTGCCTCATAGCCCCTGTGGATGGCCGCGCAGATTCAATGGGCGAGCCATTGTGAAGACAGCGGAACCCCACGAGTCCGACCACCATGGCAGACGAACATCTGGTCGGGCCGCATGAAAGCCGCTGTGCGCTCAACATAGATGCAGACAGCGCACACGGGACATAACGTGAAGACGCTCCTCCTCCGAGGATGCATGGAGGGGGAAAGAAGCCCTCAAGCGAATAACCCAGAATCTGAAAGAGGCGATAATGACCTTAGGATGAAAGGACGGGTTTGGACATAGCTCCAGCGCTTCTCCGTCACCACTGACAGACATGCAAGAAGAGTGTGCGAGAAGGCACACTCTTGCCCCTTTTTGCCGAAGTCAAGGCCAAAAGGAGCGCCGTCTAAATCGACAAGGTCTCCAACTCCGCCCGCTCCAAGGGTTCAAACGGTGGACCCGCCAGGCCGTCCAGCACTGTCTGGAGGTCCCACTGAGGAACCAGTCATTGAGTGAGGGGGCCTCAACCGGCAGGCCCCCCTGTAAGAAGCGCTTCATCAGAGGGTGACTCCAGGCTGAAAAGCGACCCAAACCCTCGTGGCCAGCCGTAATCGCTGCTGCAAACACAGCTAAAGTGGATGCAGCACGACCGCTGTCGAACAAGCCTAGCAGGAAACCCAAGATAACCCGCAGAGAGCACGAGCTTGGATTGAGGTCCCTAGCCTCACACCAACCTGTGAACACCCGCCATTGTGACGTATAGGCCTTAGCGGTGGAAGGGGCATGTTGAATCGTAGAGACTACAGCAGCCGGGAGGCCCAAGTCACTCAGTCTCACCCTCTCAGCCTCCAAACCAAGAGGCGCCGACCCAGAACTGGGCGCGAGAGGATGGCGCCCCCTGCAGATCCGGAACTGACTTTCACAAGGGGTTCTGGCAGAAAGGACTGTGATGCAGCTCAAACCAAGAACGAAGTCTCTGCCTCCCTTGCTCCGTCCCCCGGCGAACCGATCGCCGAGGACGACAGGGCAAAATTAACATCAAGGCCAGGCGAAGCAACCAAGCTTCGGCAGCCTTTTGTATTCATACAACCCAAACGGAGAAGTGAACACAGTAAACCTCTTGTCCTCCTCATGGACTTCCACATTATAATATCCAGAGGTCAGATCCATGGTCGAAAAGACCTAAGTCACAGAGCGCTGAGCTGCTAGGTCTGGGCACTAGATACTCTGAGTCCACAGTCAAGCTCTTTTCACTGTTTGAGTCAGACTGGTTAACAGTCTTGGTCACAGTGCATTTCACATCGTCATAAGAGTTGTTCTCATACAAGTAGTCAGTGTCGAAATCCTCAAGTGCGACACAGGGAGACACATCGGCAATCTTACAGTTGCGTTTCAACGTCACTGGCTTACTGGAAGGGTTGATGACTCTTACTGGAACCCAACCATCACCCCACAAAGGTGTTACAATGCGACCCACCATGACTGTTCTGTACGTGACTCACTCGGTTCTACAATGACCGTGCTGCCAGCAGACAGGTGCTTGTGACTGGGGAGACGACCCCACACCAGATGTTCTTTCATGAGCTCTAAGGTCACTGCATGTTTCAGCTTAACAGTGCCCACTTTGTCAGGGATCTCACTGTCTTTCCATTTCTCAACCGTGGTTAACAGCTGCAACAAGGACTCATCCTCACCAGACATCTTGTCTGAAAGAGACACCTTCTCCCAGAAATCACCAGAAACTTTCAGCACACGAATGAAGTGCTTTATGACATTGCTCCCAAGGATCAAGTCATCACTTTGTCCTGCAACAATGAGCGTTGGCACCAAAATGTTATAGACAAGCACTTTCATTTTCAGTTCACAAATGACAATGGGACTCGTTCTCAACCCACCGCATCGGACCAAAACAACAGACGTCGAGGAGATGGAGTCAGAAGAAACAACATTGGCTCTCTCCAATAGAGGAAGCACGCTCGAGCTCAGAGAGCAGGCCATAGAGCCACTGTCCAACATGCCACGCAGCTCCACAGCATCATTCACCAACACACCTGTGTAGAAAAGGTTGTCTGTTGCAGAAAGTCTGTGTTCTGGAATATCACCGTCGACTCACCAGCCACAGAAGCACAGAACTGAGAGTAAACAGACTCATGGTCAACATCATCATGAGGGGACATGTCATCTGGCCCTCCACTAGTCCCCTCCTCGTGTGGGCCAGCTAGTTTTCCTGCTGCACAGGAGCTCCAGAGCAAGCAGCAGATGCATCAAAAGCAGGAGCAACAGAACAATTAACTGCTTGATGTCCAGCAGCATGGCAGCGGAAACACAAACGTTCATCACGGCAATGAGATACAGTGTCATGGTCGCCACTAGCACATTTGGCGCACGGGCCCGGAGCCCTAGAACAGCCACCATTTCTCAACCTGGGAGGTCTAGAGCGCCGCACACAATCCTGCTGCAACAAGCGCTCCAAAAGAGAGACAACACGATCAAGAGACTGACCTTCACTTGACAAGGGTTTGCCAGCTGTGGATGGTTGTGGATCAGGACCAGGCGGGCTAACCGCAGTCTGCTACAACAGCCGTTTATTCCTGTTAACACAGATCACGGTTAGGTTCCCCACAGCTTCACTTATCCAGGAATTACTAAAATAAATTAAAAAAAAAAAAGGATCTTCATGTCTGTTGGTTAGCCATATTAGCGAGTGGCTTCCACACAAGGTTAGCTTGCAAAGTCACGGACAAACACTCCTCACAAAACGTCTAACAATGTATTTTAAGCATCACACAAGTGTTTACTAGTAGTTCTAACCAACAGAGAAAGACAAATACAATATTTTCGCGGAGCTTGTAACAGTGTGACTGCGTACAGCAGAGTGGCAACACGAGGCGGGCTGCACCCCACAAGTACACAGGGGTCCCACTAGGGGGCACTCTAACCATACAACCGTCCCTGTGGATTACAAATTCCGAACAATATTAAAAATAAAACAGGAAATTAATAACAAATCAATATTAAATAAAGGCAAATGATGAAAATTAATTACAACTGATGGAATATAAAGATAAATAAGAGAAAATAGTGAAAAATGATGGTAAAATAATGAGGGAAGGCAAGTGGAATCATTAACCCTGCTACACGTAGAACAGTACTCACGTGAGGGATGTCTACTCTGGAACTGCACTCTGCTGCCGCAGTGTTATGACCGCCATCTTGCGTCCGGTTCATGAACGACTGCACACGGCACTCCACCAAAATGTAGGGGTCAGAGCCAAAAGGGTGGTGGCCAGCACCGCTAGCCGTGCAAGCCATGCTACTGGGGTTTCCCGGCTCAACTTGAGGCCGCTTATGAACCCGCTGTGAAACCACTGTGTGAGGTTTATGTACCCGCGATGACACCTTCTCCCCACCATGGGTCGGGACGGCATCAGCCGCAGTGGCTCAGATATAAGCGGCGCCGTTCTCCGGCACACTCCCTGCCTGGGTGATGTGCCGATCAGAACGGCGGCGACTAGCAAGCCAGTGACACAAACAACTTATTAGCCGTCTTGCTAATGGCTGAAGATCACGGCCAACAGCGCTAACATCTGAACCAACCTATGTATCAGAATGTAAAGTGCTAGAAGATAACCTCTCAGAGACCATCAGAATGTACAGTGCGAGTAAGAAAACATTCAAAGACGCGGTTATAATATATGAGCGGCGCCGCTCTCCAACACACGTCCTGCTCAGGTAGTGTGTCGATCGGAGCGGCTGCGACTCGCAAGCTAATGACACAACACACTATTAGCTGCCTTGCTAATACCAGAAAGTCATGGCTAACAGCACTAACATCTGAACCTCTGTATCTGAATGTGTGCAGGGCGAGTACGAAGAGTCTCAGAGACCATACCCATTAAGTTTCATAGTGAAAATACAGCTGTTGTTGCTGGCACTGTCTGCGTCCGAGACAGAGTCCCACACTGGCACGACATCCCTGCCTCGTCCACGGTCATTCGGCCAAGTGGCGGGAAGGATGGAGCCTGCCCCGGCTGACCCGTGCTGGTGGATACCACCCCGCTGGACCCCTCCGCGGGGCGATAATGCCGGCGACCCTGCTGCCGGTACCGCTATGGCTGCTGCTGCAGCTGGCGAAGGGAAGGCTGCTGGGGCCGCAGGCGCAAGCCGAGGTGTTCAGATGCCTTCCTGGTGCTATCCAGGCGCTCGATCATCGTCTGGATGTCTGGACCGACGAATGACTCAGTGGAAAGTATGGAGAAGATCTGCTCCCTCCCCCGCATGGGGGACAGGCCCAGCCAGAGGCGCACGTGGCCTTCCTGCACCGCACACATCAAGCGGGACCGTGACCCACGGCTGAGGTCCTCCCCGCGGCTGGCCAACCTGTCAAGTCGGCCCACGCCCTGCGCCGAGTCTCCACCCTCCGCACCGTCGGCGCCGGGCTAGCGTGGAGGGAGCGACCAGCCTCGGCAAACCATGCCCGAGACAGTCAAGGCAGGTGTCCAACTCACCTTGATGCTGGGGGCACAACAAGGACCTTAGCAGGTGTTGTGTGAGTCCGCTGACAAATGAGGTGCAGGAAAAACAGCCATCTTTAGTAATCTTCCATAGGCTAATATCCCAATCTAGTACCGTGACACCAGATGGTGACAAGCTTGTGGACTAGTCTCAGGTTGCTGAGTAAAAAAAAGGGAGACGAGCAATGTGCGTACTGGTGCTACCCCCGATTGGGCGGCGAGTACAAGGACTTTGACTCAGGTGCCGAGGCGTAGCCTCGAGAGGATAAACCAATAGCGAAGCCCGTTAGAGGGCAGAGCACGTATGACATAGAACCAGAGTGGACACTAGTGCAGCATTTCAAATGTAATTGTGAGGTAAGGACAAAGCAAAACTCCACTACAGGTTCAGCCTTGATGTTTCATGGCCCTTTTCAAATGAATAGTCCAAGAAAGTAGGGAGTCCCACGTACCTAATTAAGGATCTAAATCAAGAATTAAAAGTCCCTTTTGCGCATTTCTCTTAGTGTTTCCACTGCATCTGAGGAACTTTGAGATACAATTTTGTACAGACATTCATGGTTTCCAGAGGATGTGCCCTGCTGACCTTGGTGATCCCCTGACTTTTCCTCTAGCGCCACCAGCTGGTCAAAGTTTTTCACTTATCCCATGAAACAACATCTACAAGATAGATTGGCACAAATTTTGGTACAGGCAATTTGTCTAAATAACTTGGTGATTCCATGACTTTTCATTTAGTGTCCTCATCTGGGAAAAATGTATATTTGTCCAATACTTTGGTTTATGGCCAAATACATGCAAAACTAATGACATTCCCACCAACCTCAGCTGTAGCCTACTTCACAGTGCCACTTAGCCATTATGTTATGTTATGTTAGCGTGCTAACCTGCTGAAGTAAGATGGTGACCATACTTTATTACAAGGAAATAAAATAAAATACCATATACCATGATGATGTTATTCATATCCTCTACTTGCTATTTACTTTCTTTGACAATGTCTAAAGACTAGTTCAGAGGCCAGATTTGCAACGAGACGCGTTGAAACTTGCAAATACATGCAATGCGCTGCTCTGCAACGTTCTGAGACCTGCCAGTTTATACCAATGCAACTAGGCGAGACAGTTTATCGTTTCCATAGCAACAGTTCTGTACTGCTGGCTTTTCAGGCATATTTTGTGGCTGGATATAAGTGTATATATAAGTGATTGTAGTGTCTTAAAATCTGAATGAGGATAGTGAGTTAGTTGCTACAGTTGCATTTCTTGTATTGATGAAACGGTTAAAACATAAAAAAACCAGAGGGTCCAGATGACCAGCTGACTTTGCTATGAGCTGATTGGCTGTTGAAACAGGTGATGTGCCTTACGTTCTAAAACCATCACTGGCGACTTGACAAGCTGAGTCGCAGGCGGCACTATCAGCCGGCTTGAGTCGAGCTGAGATGGGCCAGTTCACACCGCTGCAACTTTTCCTGCAACGTTCTAAAACGGTTTTATCTCGTCGCAAAGCTTTGTCTGAACTGGTCTTTAGAATTCCTTCAGTCTACAGTTCATGGTTCTCAATACTCTGTTCTCAGTGCCTGATTGTGTGTTTGCTGCAGTAGTGAGTTCTATTCGGCTCTACAGCAGAGCCTCTCAGATTTGATTTGCTTTGGACCACAGTGTATATTTATGCCTCTAGGCTATGGCAGCAATACAGTTTGCTGCACCATCTGTGAAGATGAGTGTCAGTGGGTATGCATCATACTGACGGATGTTCACAGGAATGTCTGCGGGGCTGCCAAGGTTTACACATCCTTTGGTTTCCAGGGGGACATATTGCGAGGCGGCAAGTCATTCACTGGCTGACATTCATTCATTCATCATCATGTCCAGTAGTTTATGAATGAACAGCACACAACCGGCCTCCTCTGAGGTCCACTACATACATACTCTGTGTATGCAGCATGCAGAGCAGAGGACAGTGTAAGGGTGTTTCTTGTATTCTTGTGTCCCGGGTACATCATAGATTTTTCACAGAAGTTTTGGGGACAGAATTACTGGATTTTCTCTGGAAAAGGGAAACACTATAAAATGGGACCAATAATAGATAGTGTAATAAAGTGACTGTACATTTAATTTACAAACTCACAAAAGTGAATATAGGAGCTCCTTGGTAGCCAAGTGGTTAAAGTGCATACCACATAACTGCAGCGTTTCTGGTTCAATTCCGGCTGGCGACTATTGTTGTATGTAATCGGGGATAGAAATTGCCAGCAGCCACATGCTGGTAAAATATGAATGTGGTTGGTAGATTTCAAACATAAAATAATGATTTACTATTGAGTGGCTGGTGAATTTGGACATTTATCTGTCAGTGGCTGGTAGATGTTCACATTTTAAAAAGTTAATTTCCCACCCTGAATTTCATGTTGTCAGTTGAAGACACTTTTTTGTGTGCATTTATTAGTTTGCTGCATTGTTCACTGAATACACACTGCATATGCAGTATGCTGTTGTTGAAAGCTATCTTGTCTCAAAATGACATACCTGTCAACTGTGCCGGAAATGCGTAGGTAGAAGAGTGAACCAAGGGGTGTAATGATGCACGCTACTCTGCTGTTTCTCTTTGCATTTGGCTGGTTTAAACCTACCTCACTGATGGATGCACAGTTTGTCAGTAACATTTGCCCATGTTCTAAAAAGGAATAAGGATTAATTATCTGTTTGTAATCTCATTTAAATGTGACATTTACACTTTTTGAAAGGCCTAAAGACACTATGAGTATCTACAACACTAACTGCCCACAATACCATTAACTCCCAGTGTATGTTGGTTTGTGATTGACAGGGAAACCAAGAGCAACCCCTGTGCGTTATACCTGTGGTCACCTCCAGTAAGGAAGAGGAGAGGCTCATCCAGTCTTCTACCAAGGTAAACGCAGACCGTGGCTGTAATTTGATTGTTATTATGAATTTGGAATCATCAAATAAAAAAAATATTTGGATTTTCTTTTTAACAGCATCTCCCCAAGTTAGATCCTGCCCCAGAGCTATGTTACAACCAGAAACACACCTGTAAAACGGCATCAAAATGCTCTTGCGATTGGACTTTTCATGGGATTTGTGGTTGATAATTAAAAGATAAAATAGCATTATATATAATCCTTTAATCTAATTTAACAGCTATTCAAAGATAAAGAAAACATTTGCTTAGTTTTCATGTGAATTCACTTAAATATTTATAGGAACATACATTTTCTGCTCTCTTGTGATAGTATTCCTGCCAAATGGATGATGCCTGCTTGAAGTGAATTCATAGCTGGTACATTTTATTAAAGCAATGAAATTCCTTTTTTCTTCCCTCTGATAGCCTGTGGTGAAGCTGGTGTACAACAGAAGCAATAACAAATACTCCTACACCAGGTAAGAAAGCTTTCCTCCAGAGGTCCTACTGCTGCCATCATTACAAAGATAACTGATTTATTTCTTCTTCAGAGTACTCAGTGAGGGAAGCAGAGATTTTTTGAGCTAAAGTAATGAGCCACAGAGCGGAGTAAATGATGAAGCACTTCTACCCCACATCAGCTTGCTTTTGTCTCGACAGTAACTCGGACGACAACCTGTTGAAGAACATTGAGCTGTTCGACAGGCTGTCCCTCAGCTTCAACGGCCGCGTCCTCTTCATCAAAGACGTGATTGGAGACGAGATCTGCTGCTGGTCCTTCTACGGTCAGGGTCGCAAGCTGGCTGAGGTCTGCTGCACCTCCATCGTCTATGCCACGGAGAAGAAGCAGACCAAGGTGAGGAGAAGTTGGGCCGCGTTCAGACCCACTTAAGCCCTCTTGTTCATTTGAATGGAGCCAGTCCGGCGGAACATTGGGGGTGCCAACGCAGAGGGCTCCTGCAAAACAATGCGGGGGTCATCTGGCAAAAAAGTTAAAAAAGGCTGAACTTTTTCTGCAAAGCAATGTCATCTGGCAAGGAGCTGCACATTCCTGGTAGATGACTTTGTAATGTGAACTCTGTATTTCTACCGTTTTACCTCGCAATCGTCTCAACGAAAGATAAAATAGTTGCTGCCATGATAACTTTCTAGAGTTGTAAAATCGTGTCTGTGAGTTTTACAAACCGTTATGCAGTGTTTTGGCATCTGATAAACCTTTGAATTTAAACAGCACGCCCCCTGCGCTGTTTTAACACAGGGCTGTTTTTTGTCTGATTCCCGACCTACTGTATATCACAACACTGTTTTTCAAAAGGAAAAGATGGAGAAATCTTGTATGTAACTGGTTGAAACTTGGTTTCTCAGCTAGATTTCTCCTGGAGAAAGCTGATTTCTTGGCCATAATAATAATAATCAGCTTTTTACATTGACTTTAGAAACTGCAGAACAGCCGGATAAAAGGAAAGATATTTTATTGTAGCAATACTTCCTCGTATTCGAAATAATGTCATCCAAAGTCTGACTAAACCTGAAGCTGACACAAAGTAGCCACTAAAAGACTGAAATAGTCAATATTAACCGCTGAACATCTGACTGTTTGTAAAACTGCGCTGTCACTGCAGAGAACAGCCTCTCACTGCACTGTCAGCCCCCTGACACACACACACACATTCCAAAAAAAAAATCAGAATGTTGTATCACTACATACTAAAAATCTGATTACTGACCTGCTGCTTGTTTACACAAATGTACAGTAACTTGGGGCCTCATTTATGAAACTGTAGGATCCATACGAAACATTTAGGTGTGACAGAAATGACAAAAGACAAAAATGGCATATGCCAAAGAATAATCAGATGTATAAAACTGTGCATGCACACCTGCACGAAATTCGACTTGAAAATGTGGTGCGCACTACACAATATTCCACCCACTACAATCCCACAATTAACCAATCAATAGCAATCGATTCAAAGCCCTTATAATGTTGATGCACATATTTTTCTTGCATACAATAGCAGCTGTATTAAAAAATAGTATTTAATTTCAGGAATTGTCCTGTTAGCTGTTGGTATAGTAGACCGCATTAACAATCAGCTTCTTAAATTTAGTGGTCAAACGTGGAGATGATACATCGTCAGAGTATGAACCAGACCACGCCATCCCTTGATATTTGTTTAACATCTAC
This sequence comes from Macquaria australasica, assembly GCA_005408345.1. Taxonomy (NCBI): domain Eukaryota; kingdom Metazoa; phylum Chordata; class Actinopteri; order Centrarchiformes; family Percichthyidae; genus Macquaria; species Macquaria australasica. The sequence continues at coordinate 789,610 of SEMN01000159.1, forward strand.
ATAAACACGTGCATAACTGATGAAATCGCGTGACATTTAGCAATAAACCCTGTACTTAACTCCAAAATGCAGCATTCAGACGTTTCTCTCATTTTGACTGCAGCATCACCAGGACCTTCTGTGCAACATGGCCATGTGTTTACAGAAGCAATAATGTTAAAAAAAATAAAAACTAATTTAAACTGCATTTTGTGAAATATTTAAATGCTTTTTAAAAAAAATATACCAATGCACTATTCTATAATGGATGCAGTCTCTGGCTTCTGTAAGTGATGATAATAATTCCGTCCGGTAGTTAGTGTGCTTGACGGGATCAGGATATTTAGCGTGCCAGACTTTTCAGTAACCTGCCACCTGACGCATCCTGGCACCTTTTTAGTGCGAGTGTGAGCATCATACGGCCCGACCCTCTCCTGGGCAAATAGCAAAGTATTTCTACCTTTTTTGCGTAAGTGAAAAAAAAAAAAAAACATGGGTTACAGAGTTGACTCTTTGCAATTAAATAATAAATGACACAATTTTAAAACCTGTGGAAATGACAGTATTATCACAATTCATCACATGTCAGTGGGACATGGTAAGCTGTGTGGCTTTAAGTACTAAGATCTGTCCAAAAAGAGGGGGCTCTGGTGTGACCACTTACAAAGTAACTGCACGCTGTAGGCACAGAAATTACTCTTAGCAGCCCAAAAGAGCCTTAAGGTCTGTTTTGTAAGCTGGATCCTTAGTCATGTGCAGTCATTTGTACTAAATCAACACTGACAGACTCTGTCCACTAGCAATTGCACTGCATTTTCTCTGTGCCACCAGTTATTTTGCTTGGCCTGCAGGCATGAGTGAAGCCTGGAGCATACAACTTGTCATGTATATTCAATATATTTATTTACAGTAAAGAAATGGTTGGTATCTGTGTCTCCCTACCTCAGGTGGAGTTTCCTGAAGCTCGCATCTATGAGGAAACTCTGAACACCTTGCTCTACGAGACGATGCCGCTGCCCGATAACTGCCTGCTGGAGGCCACGCGTCGGAGCTACACCAACTGCGGATCTCACAGCGAGGAAGAGGAGGGACCCGGAGGACCTGAGCTTCGCGAGCGCGTCCGTCGAATCCACGTCAAGAGGTACAGCACGTACGACGAGCGGCCGCTGGGACACTGAAACTGAAACCACAGACCGCCGGACACATTTCAGCTTTTCACATTGGTGATGAACATTCAAACGTGAAATCTGTGGATGCTCATGTATTTCCCTCATGTGTTTTATTATTTTACTCTCTTTACCACTATCTAAGAAGTCCAACTTGTGGCCTTGATGTAATTGCATCTGACTTTTTACTCTAGAAAGTTGTGGTGTTATCTGCTCTGTCCATCATAATTTATGAATTATTATCAGAGGAGTAACTACTTCAAATATCTAGAGAACTGTATTTTTTTTATTTTTTTTTTATTCAATGTAGATCGGTAGTGGACGAAAAATCACTAATATGCACTACAATCATAGCACTTACACTCTGAATCAGCAGGAGAGCATGTTTCATATTTATAAATTGTATTTTTCATATACACATTTACAACAGCCTGTTGTTTGCCAAAGAGTTTTTCCAGAATTGGTATGCCTCTAACATGTTTTAATGCAGTTTACCATAATGCCTTTTTTTCCAGTTGTGAAGATAAAAGTTCTTGTTATTCAACTATTTTTGTCTTTATGTTTTTAGTAGACAGGCATAATTATAAAATCTATCAGGAGACAGAAGGTAATGCTCTTGCATACAGTTAAATATTCAGCTTATTGTCGGCTCACTTCAAAGAACCAGTGATGCCAGAGAGCGACTGATGCCTCCTCCTCATGTCACCTCTCTTCTGTTGAAGTTGTAATCCTTTGACAGGGTTCGTACAAAGTCTTGAAAGTTTGGAAAATGTTTAATTTTAATGCTTGATTTTCAACATAATCTGGAGTTTCATCATCTACACAATCAGTCATGGAAACCAAACATCTTTTCATATTTGAAATGAAGTAGAGCCGCTGCTCCTTCGCATCAAAAGGAGCCAGTTGAAGTGGTTCGGGCATCTGATCAGGATGCCTCCTGGACGCCTCCCCTTAGAGGTTTTCCGGGCATGTCCAGCTGGTAGGAGACCCGGGGGTAGACCCAGAGCACGCTGGAGGGATTATATCTCATCTGGCCTGGGAGCACCTTGCGGTCCCCCAGGAGGAGCTGGCAAGCATTGCTGGGGAGAGGGACGTCTAGACAACCCATTGAGCAGCTTCTTTGTCAGAAATACAACAGAAGGGCAGCTGGTGTATCCGTTTACAGTGGAGCCAAACAGATTCATGTTGTTTTAATAAAGAAGTCCGTCAATAATCTGCCTTTTTCCATCATGCCACGAGCAACAGTGATCGGAATTCATGTTGAACATGGTATGAGTAGTTTTCCACACAAACGACATTTTCACAAATCTTCAGGATTATAACTTTAACATCCAGTAAATACTAATAACTAATACTGACAATTTGCTGACAACATGCATGTGCATTCTATGCCTATGTAAGATTCAACTATTCAGTAGTCTGTATTTGTACTTCAACAAACGTTGAGAGACAAATAAACTACACAAGCATTTTCACACCACTGTGAATCTAATTAGTTTTTAGCTTGTGGGAGAATAAAGGAAAATGGGAAGGCAAAAATTAAGCAACTGCACCATGGGTTAAATCACTTGCTCACTATGCTGAGCTATCAGCCAGACCGCTCTTCTGATTGCCTCCAGCACTAGTTCAACATCCTGACCAGCGGCTCGTGAGGGCTGATTAGAGCCAACAGTGCCACACACACACAGCGAAAACTACAGGTGACTGTCGCCAAAGAGAGAGATCATTTCCCATATTGGGATTAAAAGAATTCTATCCAAATGAGAAATAATTTACTCTAAATAAGTTGGTTTTCACAGGTGAACAATAGACTAAAGCTGAAACAATTAAACCATTAATCAACTATGAATCAACAATTTTGATAATCAATTGTCATTTTTTATGCAAAAAGGGCAAACATTAACCAGGTCCAGCTTTTCAGTTGTGAGGATTGACTGCTTCTCTCATGCCCTCTTTCCGCCAAATTAGCTCTGGTTCTTGGAACCTTGGTGCTATCTAGCGAACCAGACCACGTTTCCACTGGTTTTGAGTGGAGCCCTTGTAATCAAGGATGCGTCATCATCGGAGGGTGTTGCACAATGCACAACAGAAGTAAACAGTAGTAGCAAGATGGTGGATCGCATTGATTACCTGCAAGCTTTTGTTCTGTTATTACAGATATTTGTTTTTATCCAAAAAACCAGCATGGGCCAACTATTAATGATAAGATGTAAAAGACTATTACCATGTATACCATAGACCATTGTTGCCTTCTCCGTCCTCTCTTTCCTACCTGTAGAATATGACACGCGCCCTGATGTCATCACGGTTTGCACTTCAGGTCAAGGAAAACCTGCTATTTTTTGGTTCCAGCTGGGAACCAACTCTTCGGGTTTCGAACCAATTTATTTTTGGTCGAAATGCTGAACAGTTCAGAATTAGGTGTGTGAACCAGAACGGAACCCGTTTCAATGATTGTTTCATGATGGACTGTAGATTTCAGACACAAAAGCACGGTAAGGCTGCATTCAGACCAAATCAGGCACTGCGGCGGAAATGGCAGCTCTCCCATTCATTTGAACAAGGGTAGTGTGTTCAGGCTGTGGCAGTGTGGGCCACAGGGGTTGCTGAAAAAAACTGCAGTGGCCCTGCAGCGAAAAGTTAAAACGGAATCAACTTTTGGAGAAACACAACCAACATCACACTGTGGTAGCCCATCACGCTGGCGATCAGACCTGAAGACGCCCAGGTGAAGAAGATCCTTGTTTATCATGTAGCATTGTTGCATTCAGCTGTTTACCGAGCAACTGTGAAGATGGAAGAGACTGATTGATCAACCCTGCCACGAGGGAGTGCAAAGACGTTAATCGCCGTGCAGTCGCTTATCGCTCCTCAGGTTGGGATTGCTGGTTAGTATGTGACACTCCAACACCGCCACACAACCCAGCGCTAATCGCCACAACACCTGATTTGGTCTGAATACAGCCTAAAAACTCTGTAGAGTTTGCTGTAGAGCCAGACCCCCTGCAACCAGTGAAAAGAGGACAGACAAAACAGTGCAGCAAGAAATCTCATGTCAAATAACCAAAAGTGTTCTAACTTTGACAGACAATTGTGTTCATGTAGCACCAAATCACTCACAGTAAGAAGCTGATTAAAAAAATGTTTTTAGGGCCTTTAAAGTTTAACACGAAACAGAAATACAAAGCAAAATGCAGACGTGTAAGGGAAAGCTTTGCATACAACATGGCTTCTGATGGTTGCATGTGCACCCTCTGCCCACATGGAGGCACAAGCAGGAGGTTTGATGACAGGGACTACGACAGAGGAGGTTATTCTTCATGACGTCATTTATTTTGCAGCAGGCCAACCTGGCACCAGCTCTGAGAATGGTCAAGTTGTGCTTCAGAAAGCACTATTTTTAGAATCCTTTTGGATCCTGCAGCCTCTCTCTCTCTCTGTGTGTGTGTGTGTGTGTGTGTGTGTGTTGGTGCTATTGTGCCACGCCTGAGAATGAAGTTATTAAATAAGCAGCATTTTAATTAGCTCATTAAATGCATGCATGTTCCCTCCACTGGAGTCCCATATCTGTGCTTTGAAGAGCTGTCTGCTCAAGATATAAACCTGAGTGAATCATTACAACCAAGTCCAAACCTCTCCAAACCATTTACCAGCATTTCGCACCTTTCACATGAGAGCAGCTCCCCTGCTGTAACTCTTTCCTGCCCAGGAGGAGAAAAGAGAGAAGAAGCTAAAAATAACTCGGAGGCTCTACAGGTTGGTGTGTTGGATGCTGAGAGGCTGCAGGTTGGGGCGGGGCTGGATGCTGGGAGGCTCTGTGAGCTCCAGTGATTTTTCTTTCCTTCTCCTCCTCCATTGATCAGTATAGTGGGGAAGGCGGATCCTCTGACGTCACCGCCAAGCTGCTTGGCTGCGTCAGAGTCCAGCTGAGCGAAGGAAGAAGGAAACAAGGAATAAAAAGGAAGGAGGTTCTGCAAGGCCGGGGAGAGCGGACTGACAGTGTCAGCGAGACAGACCTGTGTCGTGCACACCGCGGACTGACGGACAGACAGCCATGGAGGGCTCCACGGAGGAAGACCACAAAGAGAAATTATTGTGGAACGTCAAACGAGAGGTAGGCGCTGCTGTTTGGCGGCCCGTCGCGCATCACGTTGACATTTTTTACTGTATTCTTTTATGTCATTATTCACTTCAAAATCACGACTTGGAAGTGTTGCATTCATATTTCGCTTGCCTACGTGTTGTGTGTTGGACTGAATTCTATTCAGTCTGATAATGCAAGTTTACCAAACTGATGCTGAATAAATGGACCGAGCTGTAAACTGTACCTGCTTTCAGTTTTTATAACGTTAACATGTCTGTTTTCTTGGTCCGTACTTGAAATGTTCAGTATTTGGCATCATTTACATATCTGATTTAGGAAAAAAAAAAAAAAATACACCAATATTCCTGCATTATTGTATGAACTTAAACCCTATGTGTGGTTGTCTAATGAGTATAAATTGAGTGTAAGGTATGGTATTGCTATAATACCTTTATAATATTCCTACAATTCAATACAAAAGTTTAAATTGACCATATCTTACCAGAAATGTATTTTGGATCATCTCCTTTGCATGTTTGCTGTTTTATTTTTATAATATCCAATCATTATTATAAAACTACAATTTTTCATAAGATCCAAGAATGCATTAATAAGCTAGCCCTGCAGGCAGAGAGCGGTGGATAAAGCCTCTGTTTGAAGTGTTATGGCACAGGTTGTATTGCTGTCTGTCTCTACCAGCAGCACCAACGGTGCTACAGGCTTTTTGTTCCTGGTGATGAATGTCTCACATCTCTCCAGTGAGGAATAAATCATTACTCCCTTAACCTCTCTACCCACTCCCATTGTAATCCTCGCGCTGCCTCCACCGAAAGTCACAACTAGAAAGATTTCCCTGCACTGAGATGTCAGAGTAAATCAAAGGCAGCTGATTGTGAGACTGAATGTGGCAAGGTGTGGCTCACTGCCTATACCTCAGTCTGAGTGAGTGTAAATGTGAGCATTTCCATTGTTATAATGGAGAGGAAAGGTCAAGCTAAAAATATCAAGGCAAAAATCTATCTGACAGTCAAACAGGGAAAAAAAGACATTTTATAATCAGTGTTCTCTATGCTTTGTGAGGTACAAAGCATCACATTTACCAACTGATACCTCATTAGTTCTCACTCAGTTCTCACTTTAACTACAGAACTGAGTTAATGTAATCAGGATTTCATGTTTTCTGGCAAATTATATCAGACGCATTTACCATAGCTTATGGTTTGTTGAACTGACACCGCTGCATTTTATGTAAAAATTCTGTCATCTGAAGGTAGACCAAATAGACAAAAACACATACAAATACTTGTAGTTTAAAAGTGCACTTTATGTAACTAGAAGTGCTACTGTAATCACAGCTTCAAAGGTGGCTTTAGAAGGTATAACTCACTATGTGGTCTATACTTCATATCAGTGATACACCTCTGGTTCAGGCTGTAGCTTCTGTTCCTTTATGCAGTTTGTCTGTGTTTTGCATGGTTTTTCCATGGATGCACCTGCAATTTGAGCTTTGGAGTCTTTATGTTGCTTGGAAAATTCACACAAGCTGAGTGTTAGACCTCTTTTTATAGCTGACAAATGCTGCTCATTGACAGGCAACCTACTGGCAGCGATTTCATTTTGATTGTTTGTTTATCAGACATAGTTGTAGTCAACCCCACTCAAGTCGAGTAAGTGACAAGTCCAAGTCAAGACCAATGTCCAAAAGGGGGGGCAAGTCTGAGTTGAGGCCAAGAACAAAAACAGTGACTAGGTTTACATGCACAAAATATTCCGATTTTTTCCCTTATTCCGAAAAAGATAATATTCCTACTAAGCTGTTTACATGGCTAATGATGATTAATATTCCACTATTCCGTTTACATGCAGCCTTGTTCGACTGTGTGAACTCAGCCTCCCTCTTTCATTCGTTCAACCACCTTCCTGAGATAGTTTGGCGTAGCGACATTTGCGCATATCCAAAAACCTGTTGATTTCCAAGTCTTTCATCATGTTTAAAAGTCGTTGTGTTTCTCCTTCCCACCAGAAATGTAGGCTTTTCCTTCGTTCCTGCATCTCCAGCCTTGCAAACTGTTGGCTAGTTGGTTTGTTTACAACGCACAGAGGTGACCGTAAACAGGCAACAGTATCCCCAACTGAGACACATATTCCAAATGCGCTGTATACATGTCCAAAGAATGCTCCTAAAACCCAAATAATATCGGCATATCCCACATGCTACATTTGGAATAAGGCTTAATTTGGAATAACCAAAAGGAATATGCTGTTTACATGACCTGTATCAAATTTGGAATATTGTCAAATTCGGAATAATAGTGGGAAATGAATGTGCATGTAAACGTAGTCACTAGCTGCGTTTTCATGGACCCTAATATTCCACTAATAATGGGAATAATAGCCCAATCAGAATAACAATGCCTCATGTTACCACCTCAATCAGAAGAGACTGACCCGATCGGAAGGAATTTTCAATCGGGTTGAGAGGGGGGGTGTAAACCTGTTCAATAGGAAAATATTAGCGCCTAATAACCATGCTTAATGCTTAATCTGATCCTTTTTCTCTGGTTGGAATAAATCTATTCTTTCTGTGCATGTTTGCCCCACGTGGGGGGAACATTAGGTGACTTGGACATGTTTCCAAGAGGGACAGAAAAACCAAGCTGCTCTGTGGCTGATACGTGGCTGATGAGATCTTAAAAGATTTAAGGATTGTTGAACGCCTTCATGGTCGAAAGTGTTTGAAAAGATTAACAAAGCCGAAATAAAACCCAAACGTCTTCTTCTTCTTCTTCTTCTGTATTTCTGGCAGATTAGACGTTTTACAGTGGGCAGAACCACTAGAGTTATATTCTGAATTAATGCTTCGGGCATGTAAATGCACATCTTATCAGATCCCTGTGAGAGTCAAATGTGATATAATTTAACTTACTCAGTACAGTCCTTTTGGATTTAGAAAAGGTTGAAATGTGAAAGCCACAGGAAACAACAAAATTTGCTTAAATGTTGCATTATTAGTTAAAACCGCGATGCTGCTGAGAGGGCACCTGACTGTCGGCAGGAAGTCAAATTTTCATTCATTTCTGTCATGTTTAGAGCCATCACTATATTCATTTACAAAAACAGCACTGTAATTCACCATGAGGATTCCGTTTGAATAATCTAGGCTAAGTACTTTTCTGTCCTCCTCCAGCCATCCCCAGTCACCCACAGGTTTGGGTCTTAAATAACTGAATCATCACAACATCTGTAAGGCTGAAAATAGCTTCAGCTATCAGGATGTCTGCAGGCGGCGGGGATCTGTGTCTCCTAGACACAGATCATCAGGGAAATAAGGAGGAACATTGCATTCTTGGGTCACTGGGCCATTCGAAGCTGACGCTCCAAGCTGCATCTTCAAACACACGTCTGGCCATGGCGACTTGTGCCTTGGTAGCATAAATTCTTAATGTTTCCTGGTTGTTAACATTTAAATGAAAACTACTTTGTGTGTCAGGATGTTTTTTAAGGTCGCCACAGCTTTGTACTTGGCTTTTAAATTATTCGTATTATTAGTCACATGGACATTTCTCATTACTTGTTGGTTGACATGTGTGATACAAGTTTCCCATTTGTTTCGCGTTTTCTCAGTTCAATTCAATTCAGTTCAGTTTTATTTATATAGCGCCATATCATAACAAAGTTATCTCAGGGCACTTTTCATATAGAGCAGGTCTAGACCGACTCTTTATATTTACAGAGACCCAACAGTTCCCACCATGAGCAGCACTAGGCGACAGTGGCAAGGAAAAACTCCCTTTTAACAGGTAGAAACCTCGAGCAGAACCAGGCTCTAGGTGGGCGGTCATCTGCCTCGACCGGTTGGGTTGAAGGGGAGGGGGGAGAGAGAGGAAGGAGGAAAGAGAACATACAGCAGCACAATACAGTTCCACATAGGGATGTAAAGCAATAGTTGTGGTAATGGTATTGATGATAACACCAACAGAAATAATACTAAGAGCAATATTATAATAGCAATACTAATAATAAGAGCAACAACAGTAATAGCAGCAGCGGGTGCAGAGCAGGAGCACGGGGGCAGCAGGTGGCTGCAACCATAGATCCAGACTCTACAGCTCCGGAGGCAGAAATACCTGCAGAAAGCAACAGAAGGAGAGAGGGAGAGAGAGAGAGAGAGAGAAAGCACACAACTACGGGAAGAAGTTGAATTAGTAACAAGCATTGATGGGATATGAGGGCGTATACAGATGGAGAGGAAGAGGAGGAGAGAGGAGAGAGGAGCTCAGTGCATCGTAGGAAGTCTCCCAGCAGTCTAGGCCTATATCAGCATAACTAAGTCTTAAGCCTACTCTTAAATGTGAGGAGGTTGTCTGCCTCTCTACTTCTATTGTTCCAAAGCTTTAGGCTTTGTTCAGACTACAGCAACCTCACCAACCTATCTGCATGGGTTGCTGTGGTAGGCATGACTAACTACGTACACTGGAATGCAACATGGAAGCATTAGAAATGGAGATCCATCATCTTGCCCATGGATTTATTATAAGAACTGGATACCGGACCCAAAGATGGCGCCTATGCAGTCCAATAAGAATTGCTCGCCTGGCACAAACGTCAAAAAATGTTCTAGCTTCCGGGTTCACTGAATATGCGCAGTAGTGTTTCTCCTGCTGGCCCCACCCCTTGCTTTTCTCGGCTCGAGGAAAGTTTTACAAATATAAAATCTCCATGGATCAAAAATTCATAATAGAAAAAGTCATAATTGACCTTGTGTGGAGTTGCAGGTGTCCTGTTACAGACATCTCTTTTATAATGATGGTCTATGGGGAAAATGGTTTTTGGGCTGAAGGGGAATTTTTCGCTGCAATACCACGAGTGGCCACTGGAAAAAATTGGAAGCAAGGCTGAGCAGCAGCACCACTGCTGTCCAGACTTTATAAAGTCAATCTGGATATGCCAAAAAATAGATTTGGGCTGCCAGTCTGAACAAGTCCTTAGATACATGATTAGAGCTTTGTTTAAGATTACAATATTGAACAGTCTTCTTGGTGTCAAATAGAATACAGTGTGTATTTGTAACATAGCAGTTATGGCCAGTCTTTATCCAAGTAGATGTTGTGATACTTTGCCATAATTCTATTCAGAATGGTTGAAGCTCGTTTTGTGGATATACTGAAATATGAGTATATTTTGTACATCAGATAAGCCAATGTAGCTAATTGGGTTTTAGAACGTCTTCAGATCCATATTGATCTGTTGTTTTGCAAATGTAGTATGTTGTCCAAAAATGCAACATTTTGCCCACCTTGTTCAGATAGCAGATAGTTATTGTATTCTCTGTGTGTATCCAGTATAAAAATCAATGGTGAGATTGGCCATCCATGAGATGCTAGTCAATGCCTTCTGACATTTTAAAGCATAGCAAACTGGAGAGAGGCTGGTTTGAACAAAGCTCACTAGCTCCTGGTTTAAAGCTTCCCGTCACTTTAAGCGACACTCGGCTATCTCAGTATTGCTTGGCAACGGAAAGCTTTGGCAGCTCCCTAAGAAGTTAAATTGCATCAATTGGCAGTTAATATCACAGCAGTGGCCCTGTCAGGTGGTCTCTTGTACTGAAACAAAAAGGGCCTTTCTGTATTCACCTGCTCCCATCAGGATCCTTTTTGTTGTTGTGATATGTACAGAGGTGCTCTTTAGAAGATGGCTAAAGCAGCGATCCATGCAAAGATGAAAGGTATATGTCAGTATTTACTAATGAGCACAAGAAGTTTACCTTTTGTCCTCAAGAAATACTGAAACTGTAGGTGTTTTATTGGAAAAACTTGTATCCCATTCCCACGTATTGAGAATCCTCAGAATCAGCTTATTTCCCCAAAGAATAGTATGGTAGCCAGTCAGAGAGTTTCTCAGACAGGCAGTGACAAATCAAAATGAAAAAGTAAAATTAGAGAGCACATTCTCTATCCAGTGGAGGAGTTATTACTTATTAATTATTGCAGTTTTAAAGATATGAAAGTAGTCTCCGGCCCTTGTCAGTTTTAGCATGTCCTGTTTTACTTATACCTTTTTTATCCTATCTTTTCTTTATTGCAAAGTTTATTTAACAATGTGAATCCCAGTGCCTCAGTCATTTTGACTTTAATGCACTACAATTGAGTTGTCAGTCGTACGCAAGAAGGTGTAAAAACAGCAGAAGTACTGTGTTTTTGTGAGGAGTATGAGGTGTCATATGCTCAAACCTCTATGACAAATGTGATAATGGCAGATGATTGAGAGAGCGCAGGGACCACTGTGATTCTGGTGTCAGAGCTACGGTTTGGGAAGCTGACAGGGTTGAACTGAAATAACAGGATACAAGGATCACAGTGCCTGAAAATCACTGTTCCATTTATTTAGAACAGCGGTAGAGACAACGGTGGAAGCAAATACATTTCTGTGTAGATGAAGAGCATGATGTGAAGCTATTGTGAAAGTTGTGTTTACTGCCCTTTTTTTAATCATAGCTCTCTGTGGACCAACTCCAAAATAATAGCAAAATAATCCATCCACAGGATCATAATGCTCACTCTGCTGTTAAAGATGAATACAAGCTTCGGCAAATGCTGTATCTTTACATCCACATACATTCACAGTGATGCATCAAAGGTGAAGCTGATTATTTTTGGCAGGCGTCCTATGTTCCAAAACACATTCCCCCACAGTTCTGGTTAAACCAGACTAAGACTCTACAGCCACAGTAGAATCTCTATGTGGCTGCAATGTTCAGTGTGAAGAAACAAAATTGTAATATGAATTTTGTTTTTGATCCTCACCGGTCATGGTGAAGTAAATGTAAAAATCACTGTGGTTGTAGTGGTTGTCATGCTAACATGTTCACAATGACAATGTTAACATGCTGATGTTTAAGGGGTAACGTTAACCTCAAAAAGGCACACAAAGACCTCAAAGAGAAGCAAAATGATTACAAAGAGACACTACAAATGACCCAGCTGCTTTGTTTGTAGTCATTTTGTGTCTTTCAATCTGGGGGTCTCACCTCTATGTAGGAGGGGTGCTATCTACATGTCTGTGCCCAGGGGCCCAATGTCTCATAATCTGTCCATGGTCTCTGTGAAGCATGCGTGTTGTTACACCTGGTTGTACACTTGAAAGAAACCCTGTCTATTTTCACACCCTGGCACAGCTGGCCAGTTGCTGTGTAAAGTGGGCATGATTGTCACATCGTTTGAAGCATACTGGTGGATAGTTATTTATGTTTTCATATATTGTGTTAATAATGCATATTTGATTCTGTTCTACCTATATTCTTTGGCTGTGAGTTTTTATCAAAAATTTGATTTGATTTAAGATTAACATATGTCTTTAACATTAAACATATACATAACATATTTTCCTTTCATTTTACAGCTGGTCTGAGAAATAGAAAGTAGACTGGAAGATCAGTAAATCTGTTCTGGTCCAGTCAACATCAGTAGTCTGTCCAGAGTTTTGGAAGCCGCCGCCATGGGCTCCCATTTTTTTCTAATACTATTTCCTTTGTTTATTACAGTGAGCTGTCTTGGTTGCCATATTGCAACTCGCAGCTAAATAGCATTAAGTTGCCCCTTCCCTGAAGAAATATTCTATCATTATGCAGCAGAGTGTTGGGTAACTTCTCCCTCAGACTGGCACCTCTTCCAGGACAGAATTATTTCTTCCTGCCACAATCTTATTTTATGACTGCTGCTCCAAAAGCCAGCTCTCTAAACTTGATATTTCGTACTCTGAGGTTAAACTTTCATTTGCGCTCTGTTTTCTTGATGGGAAAAGTAGAGAAATTGATTCTACACATGAGAGGAAATGATTGCAGGTTTGCGGTTCCATTTTTTTGTGTGTGAAAGCTGCATCAGGTCAACAAGTGTATACAGACAGATTGATTCCACTAACTCGTCCTTCAGAATCTGCTGTCAGCACAGCACCATCGCAGCCCGCCTCCTCTTCCTCCAACCCTACTAGGGCACGAATAATTACCTGATTAATGACTGTGTCTCTGCTGTGGCCTAACAATAGCTGATTAGGATGGTGTGTTCGTATTGGCTAAGCTACAAGAGCAGATGTGTGTACACGTCCCTTCAGACGGTGAAAACCTGATTCAGTGGAGGAAAATCCTGCCGAAAATCCTGCAACATGTGATAAATTTCCAACACCTCCTTTGCCTACAGCAGTGTATAGTACAAAACAACACGTCCCGGCTCCACACGGAGCTTCAGGCTCATTACGTTCAATGCCATGGCGCTCGTAACAACGAGTGGCAAAGAGGCATGATGACAAACAGTGGGGAATAACTTTTGACGGGGGACAGTGGTGTGTGTGTGTGTGTGTGTGTGTGTGTGTGTGTGGTGTACTAGCCTCTCTTCCCGCTGCTGGACGGCGTTGCAGCTGCCTCTGAAGCTTGGGGCGCTCTGCTCTGCGGCCGCGAAGCGCTGGAGGGGCATCTTTGTGAAAACAAGTCGCGGCAGGAGGGACCGCGGTCTCGGAACTACAGAATAAAGATGGAATACAAGCAATGTGTTATCACGCTATGATGTTAAGAGGCTTTAGTGTTGTACTAGATCTTTATTAGTTGGAAATGCAAGCTTTTTATCCACTTTTACTTATCACAAACCAAACAGGCTACCAGACTAGTGCTCTTTTCTTAGAGCTTGCTCAGATTAAATCACTCACCTCAGGCAAGTAGGCGAGTCCAATTTTCTGCCCTGATTGTAATCTTCCATAATCCTAAATTGTGAGTACTGGCCTAGAGAAACGACAAACGATCTGAATTAGTGAACAGTCTGTTGCACATTTCCCATGTTTGCAGTATTTTCTTTCCCAGGGAAATGGTACATCTTATTAGCATCAGGAAATTAGTCCTCCTTTGTTTCCACAAGGAACACACAGTAGATGTTCTGTTGTTTGCCCCAGTCACGAACATGAGATGAAGGGAAAAGCAAATGTATCCTTATGTAACTGACAGTTGGCTAATGAGCTCTTCCCTCTGTTCCTCCCAGAAACCATTAGCTTCAGGATTCTCAGAATTGTTTAAAGTTAGCCAGCTCCACTCAGCCGTTTGACAAATACCATCTATATCTTGTTATTTTAGTGTCATCCCTAGAACTAGACACTTAGTTTGCTGCAGGATAAATTGTTAATGAAAGTCCTCTTTTAGTAAAAGTAAATAAATGCAAGTGTGTGTGTGTGTGTGTGTGTGTGTGTGTGTGGCTGCCACCATATTGTTTCCCCCTGCCTGAATTATCAATGAGTGCATGTCAATGTGTGAAGAACCAACTGTGAAAAATTCTTTCTTGTGTCCACAACTCACAAACTGAATGGTACACATACGTTAAACACGTCATTCTGCACACATTCGTATAGTAGTAGGTAGGAGTTTTAGCACTCCTCCGTATGTCAAATAACTCTGCCAGTTGACTTCAACCTCAGTGGCAGCAGCCAAAAAGGCAAATAAGAAAAAAAAAAATATATATATATATATATATATATATATATATACTAAGTTGTTATTTTTATTGAATTTATTATGGTAGCAATTATCATCGTGAAAACTTGGCTGGCAAGGTAACTAGCATATGAAGATGTATAGTCAGCTTAGCTAATAAAATAACATAGATAATTCAGGCAGAATGTAGATTTAACGTTTTATTAACAAGAGTGCTAGTCTTTTTTATATTAGCTACCTTCTCTCTTCAACCTGGTCTCCTGAAAATGACATTCACATACCACTAAACGATTTTGAAAGATAACTGCTGTGTGGAATTTGTCCGCAGAGTGCTATGTTGTTGTACCTCCCAGAAGTCGTAAATGGTAAATGGACTTTACTTATATAGTGCTTTTCAGCCTTAATGGTTCCCAATTTTGTTCCTTTTCATAGGAAGGCCTTTGGGGTGGATGGTGGGCATACAAGGTGCAAGACTTTGACACAAGAAACATGTGATTAGGTGTTTTGGTTGAATTTTGAAAAAGACATCTTGTCTCTTATCACCCTTGACTTATTTAAAAAATAACCAAGACCATGACATTTCTTTAACCAAGTGCTTTAAGTTGCTAAACAACAATAACAGTGTTAATCATATAAAATAAAGATTAACAGATATACATTGTCAGTAAATGTTTTACTGACAAGTTTTCACGTTATGAACATTTTGTGACTTTGCAGATACATTAATGAGAAACACTTATTATGTTGATATTAAATGTAATCTGGCTGGCATTATGTTTCTTTCAAAATGTATTTGCTGTAGAAAATTTAATAATGTAAGACACGGTTGCTGTCTTACCTGGGAGAGATTACTGAGACTAATAGGATGAAAGTCATTACAGACAACAGTAGCTGAAATCTTTGTGACTGTTTTCCCAGGACCTTATTCTAACTTTAACTGCATCTAACCCAACCACCCAATCATGCCCAAGCCTAACCATCTGCAGACTAATGCTGTCACAAGCATTTAACCCTTAACTTAATATGCTCTGAAACTGTCCACTGAGATTTACTAGATTTTCACCTCCAGAATAGGTCAACATCTTAAAAATGTTTAAAAAATTAAAGCTACAGTCTGCTTAATTATCACTTGTAATGACACAGTGTACAGCACACTAATGTCATGGTATCAATACGATACCAACCTTATTAAGTGGAACAAGTATCAGCTATGACGTGACCAATCCACATTAAATTAGCTTTCTTTGTTAATGACATTCTAAAATTGTTTTCTACATCAGTTACATTCGTTGATTCAAATGACTTCCACTAAGTGAGATATAAAGATTGTAAATTTATGTAAAAGAGAGCACTGGTGTCAGATCGGTTCTTGGTATCAGCAGATAAGCTTAGCTGAGGATGGAATAATTATTGGGAGACTAAAACTTGGATCGTTGCATCCCTGATCTTCGCAGTTCAAATGTGAAGGAAATGCAAACAGGAATGTGACTTTAGTTCCTGTGGTTGCCTAGTTCCTGAAACTATTTGTTTAAAAATGAACATTTTGTCATTAAGTTCTGAAGACTTGTTGACTGTAGTCACAATAGCAATCAGTGAGAGCTCAATCAAGCTCAACACTGAAAAACAAGGTGAACAGCAGTTCCTTATGACAAAATGGTTGTCTGTATTTGTCATCGGCTTTGCCAGTGCTTTCGCTGGCTGTACAAAATGGGGGATTTAGCCCACCCCTTACAAAAAACTTTAATTAGCAAACTTGATTAAGGCTGAACCTCATTTT
The DNA here is from genome assembly GCA_005408345.1 of Macquaria australasica. NCBI lineage: Eukaryota > Metazoa > Chordata > Actinopteri > Centrarchiformes > Percichthyidae > Macquaria > Macquaria australasica. The sequence continues at coordinate 806,082 of SEMN01000159.1, forward strand.
AGTGATGAGGACGATGAAGCTCCATCCGTCTATCACAGACATGACAGCTCTACACCCTCCCACAACCACCATAATACGGGAAAAAGTTTGAACCAAGTGGTACTGTAGTTAGAGCTTTATTATCACACAACCAAGCAATTAAATTTGTCCTGTTTATCAATTAGACCCAAACAAGGCAGAGGTGTCAGACAGGTCCCGGATTAATTACTGACAACAATTAATTCTACAGAGAGAGCGAACTTAGACAAGCGAACGCCAGACTGACTCAGTGCTGTTGAACTCACTCAGGCTTTCCTCCCCAGACACACAATAGATAGCAGCAGAAAGACTCATTTGAATGTTTCCGGGATGCCATGATATTAATTGGAAGTCAGTGGTGCGGATGTTTGGGCGAGACTGTCAGAGCTGTTATTAGTAGCTGTCACAATGTTAAGAGGAGACTGCATAATTCTTCTATATTTATGTCTTTTTAATCATGTACTTGCTACACTATGGCAAAAAGGTTTCCATTCTGATAACTAAGTACAAACAGTCGGTATTATTGTCAGCTATGGCTATTGGCAATAATAACAAAGGCATTCTGAATTAGATATATCCACATTTTGGGGCGATATATTCAGCCATGTATTTCTGTAAAGGCTAAGCAAAAGGAAATTAATACCAAAAGGTCCCTTTAAGCACATGTGAATCTGTTGCTGATGCTGTAATAAATATTTAACAATAGATAATTGTAATAGATGCTGTGATGATGATGACAATGTCAAAATTGGAAATCAGTTGGAGATCACTCCAGTCTACAAAGCTGTGATCTTGGAAATGTTTTTTGCGCTTCCAGGAATGGGGCCTGAAGATGACGAATAGGGCTGAATACAGGGAATTGTTATTCAGTTTATTAGGTATTTTAGGTATTCTATGTACTGCAACAAAGACAACTTCTCCAAACGTCATTAAAGGGGAACTCCATGGATTTCATCTAAATCTATTTACAGGTGTTGGGGAGTACCACTGCATATGTGAAAACATTTATATAAAGCCTTTTGTGTCTCCAGAGGGAGCTGTAAAACAAATCTGATAAATGTCCTCAAGTGATGTCACTCGAGTCAGCGTTAATTGGGGCTGCAGACTACAAGCTTGGTGTGGGGTTAGAAAGAAGTGAGCTTACCAGACCTTCATGGCTTGCTCCTCATCTCTGCTTGAGGCTAGCACCACCTGGCTTTGTTAGCCTCTACTAGCATAAAACACCCGAATCTCAGACAGAACTGTCAGCAGCCGAGTGGCATTGTGGGCAATGTAGGCAGCATGTTTGGAAAAGGAAGAATTATGCGTAAAATATAAATGACCATATATCTGGTTCTGAAGCATTGATTTTGATACTTTTTAACTTTCCATTGTGAGTCAGGCAATGTTATACTGTAGGAGTTTGATGCTAACTCTGTGGAGTACTATTATACAGCTATAAATGCTATAGTCTTATATTGAAAAGTCATTATTACAGGAAATAAGTGAATCAACTTTTCAGCTTCAGCAGTTTCTTCCAATTACCTTTCATGCTAAGATGGCAGCTTGCAGTCCAGGTGTGTAGAAAAATATTTTTTAGTAAGTGTGAATGAAGCAAAGTGCAAAATCTGTAAATGTAAACTCTGCAGCTTGTTGAACAATTAGCTTAATCAGACCTGCAGGATCACAAATCAGAGCACAGAGCGGCATTCAACAGCAGAGTATGGAGTGGATAAGATAGCCCTAATGTTAATAAATGTCCAACAACAATTTAAAAAACCATGAATATTCAAGCTCTCTGGAGAATGACTCCTAATGTTGGCCACCTACTAACACCTTCATCAGTCCAAAATTTTCACAAATAATAATTTGTTATGAAATTTACAGAGCATGTTCATACTTTCCAGAGGATGAACCCTTTCTATTTTGGACACTCTGAGCTTGCCTTTAGAGCCACCATCAGACAAAAATGTCTTTGCACATGTAATCTCAGTTGGCAATAAATTGGCATAAATTTTGCTGAGCACATTCATTCTTATCCCTGTTATTTGACAGGCTCTTTAAATAACAGAATATGAAATAAAAAAAATAAAAAAATAAAAATAACAGGCTTGGCAATGCGTCTTTTTCAATATTTTATCTCTATCTTTGGTGCAGAGTGCTAATTGTTGTGGTGTTTCTATGCTGCACTTCCCAGTAATCACTTGTCAGTTAAACAGTGTGGGCAACACTGTGATGTCTCCTTGGATTTTCTGTCAGTGCAGTCTGAGTTTTTACATAGGAGCAAAAAGGACATTTATTTGTATGAAAACAATGCAGATTATGACTTTAATGATTTCCTCTGATGATATCTTCAATCTTCTTATGGCTGATGTATAACTGATGCAGATTTCTTTACCGTGATATTGGTGATGACTACTGCTTTTCCTGTACGGAGAAGCTATAATGGCAGAGACAGCTAAGTAAAAACAATGACAATGATTCCAGGCACAGTAACAAACCTTTACTTTTGTGCTTTCGTTTGCAGGTGAAGCAGATTATGGAGGAAGCAGTGACTAAGAAATTCGTCCACGAAGACAGCAGCCACATCATTGCTTTGTGCAGTAAGTACGCTCTTCTCTTTTTTTCTGGAGGCACACACACACACACACACAAACGCACACGCACATTGTCTCCTTTTCCTCCTCTCTCTGTCTTGCACACACACACACACACACACTTGTTGAACTACTCAGTAGGTGACTCGGTGCTGCTTCTCCATCAAGGACACTGCTTGACGTCACTGTGCCTCTGACTGCTGTATCAATGGAAAGACACGCTGTACAAAACGCAGGCTTTTTTAAGCCCTAGACACGTCTGTGTGTGTGTGTGTGTGTGTGTGTGTGTTGGCCAAAGATAGAGGGGTTGCCCCTCCTGACCGGAAGGTTGGGCTCGCAGTGGTGTGTGAGTCACAGCTTCCACGGTGGACAGAAAGCTGACTCTGCCTGTAGCCTCAGATCAGCCAAATGACCGACGACACAGTGGAACCTTCTTGTCTGTTTCATGGGGTTAACACACATAACTACATGAAAACTCCAAGAAACTAGAAATATCTCAAAAAGATACTTTTTTAATTTTTCAAAATATGTGGATTGTATTTTGATTGTATTTTTTTATGTGGTGTGACCAAGCCAGAACTGTGCCAGCATTATCCATTGATTTATAATAAACAGGGAACAGAGCTTTCACACATACTAATTGCAGTATGTAAATATGTGGCGAATGCTTTTCAAAAATATGGTGCAATATTGATTCAAAAATAGCTTTCAGTGTTATTTTGATGGTGATATTTTACAAATATGCATTTCTGTATAATACATGCAGCCCAGTGGTTTTAGTCCAAAAACTGAGATGAGCCAAAATTGCATGACGTCTTGACACAGTCTTATTTATGGCTTGCGTAAATTCAACAAGAACAACTGAACATCCCATTTTAGCATGAACATGTATTCAAAAAATGGATTCAAACCCAAACACAGACCCATCTCATTGCCCATTACACTCCCACTCCCCTCACAGCACAGTTAGATCATTGCACCAGCATCCCTCTATCTTTCCCCCTGACTGCAACGTTAATACCTGAATAATACATCTGGCAGTCATCCAGAATTCATAGGTCCATAGTTACTCCAGTTATTTTGTTTTGTTTTTTTGGTCTAGACAGAATTACTGGATTTTCTCTGGAAAAAGATAAATAACTGCCATTGCGATGAACCCTATCTATAATGGGACCAGGGTCAATTGATAGAATAAGTATCATCATTTCTGTACTGAAACAAATTATGACCTTAAATTATGTTATTATAATCAGTCTTACATATCATAGGTAATGGTGTAAAAGACAGTGTCTCTGTCTGCACATATCTGTTGTTGAGCCTTTTGTCACCTTGGCGCTATTGATTCCTTGTTCTTTGCCGTCTTCTTCTTATCATTATTAGTCTGCATTAAACCCCATTGACACAGGATTACTATTGACTGGGTTGTACCAGTGGTTTGGAAGAGAGCCCTCATTTGCATCTAGACTTGATGTGTAAAATGGAGACAGCAGAACAAGTAGTCAAATTTGTGGGAAAGCTGTGAATGAATTATCTGAAAGTTTCACTTTGCTAAACTTGTGACTTTATATAGTTTGATCTGGCCATCTGTCAATTTCAATTTCTTGTTTGAAAGTATTTAACAGTCTGCAGAGGTTGGAGGGTAAATAGCTACATTAGTTACATGATGTCCCCACATAATACTAATCCTGGCTGATCCCTTCTTGCTTCCACTTCAAGGTCGAGGTATTCCACCACATGCTGTACAGGTGGATAGATGTTACAATTACTGGGACTGGTTCATTTTCCTAAGATATGCTGAAATCCAAAGATTATCATAGCCAGTTCTTTCCTGTCCTTATGTACAGACAGGACCCTGTAAATTGAATTGACCCCTGTGGGCCACCGTGATTCGATGCAATAAAAGAGTGACTGCTGTAAGAGCAGAGTTCATTAACTCTCATCATCAGTAGATCAAACGTCTCTCACTCCGGAACAGCCAGAACCACATCCATCCCCGTCCAAGGAGTGGAGATGTCCTATCCTAATGTCTGACCTGGGAACAGGACGGTGTGGAAATTAAACTGTCAGTTTTGGTTTTCATTATAGCTGTTGAATATGACATCCCTTCATAATGATGCTGTAGAGCTGAAGCTTTATAACCTTGTGTAAAGGATGTCAGTTCAACACTGTTTGACTTGTCTGTTTGTTGTTTCGTTAACACATAAGAATGAAAATAAAACTTGATCCCTATGGAAGCAAGTGTGTGATTGGGGAACCTAGCGAGCTAGCAGGAGATGGGCAGGTCGCACACACCGACACACGCTAGAGGAACAGGAGGGCAGAAAGAGAGAGGGTTACTTAGTTGGAACGACTTTTGACAGCCATATCACATTTTTTCCATACTTCCTGAATTTGAGATGGATTTGTGGTTGTGTATCAGTGTAGCCAAATCTCTGACACTCGTATCTGTTTTCTGGAACATATTGGCAAATCTTTACACCCTTTCATTTCTCCCGACATTGCGATGTGCTGCTCTGATTTGTAACCGAGAAGCAAACACAGTGCGATTGATCAATCACCTGCTAAGCTGAAACAGATGGATTCTGAGGCATCTCATCTTGTTATCAATGTAGTTACCTGTTTAAACAATCTCCTTAAATACGTGGTGTGTGATGTAGCACCCCTGCTCATTTTCCCTGAAGATTAATACACCTAATATTATATTCCATAGAAAATGTTTTGTATTTAGTGGGAGTTGGATAAGTGGGAGCCTCAATCTTTCACACGTGATCATATTTTTAGTGCTCAGATTTATGAGAATTAGGATTCATGGACGTATAAAGAGAACTGGATACAGTGTCGGAGGCGGGGCCCCGTTCCTATGAAAGTTGCTCAGTGGCGCATGAAGCCAAAAAAGGTTGACTTCCAGGTATATATAAATGACCCGGATCTTCCGCATAGCTTCTGCATTGTGTTGCCCATTGAGCAATTGCACTCAGAGCTTCCGTTATTTATTATATTAAGCCCACCTCCCATCCGCTCGGTCTCAGGCTCACTCACATGAATGACGTAACTCTGGATTCGGCTGTTAATGCATTTTACAACTTTTAGGACATGATGATTGAGGTTGATGTACCTCAAAAAAAGTTATCTGCTGATTTATAGATGTCTCTTTTACAATGTAAGTCTATGGGAAAAAGTATTTTTGGGGCCAGTGTGGGCCCACTTCCTGGGGGCTTGCTAGGATTCAATTTCTAAAACACCTTCTTGCAGGCTATAAAGACCTGTTAAAGCCTGTTAACGTGCATGTGTGATGTACAGTATGTGTAATGTGCTGCATGTAGGGAAAGTGAGGGAAAAGCTACTCATATTACCAGAAATCTTCCATCTACAAAAGTAGGAGAGAAAATCCAGAGAAATGGCTTCCAGCCTGCAGACTCACAGATGTGTTGGGAAGCTCTGCTGTACAGACATGAATCCTCTGCTCAGTGCTTCCTTAATGATGGATATCCTAGAAGGCACGGGGGATTTCACTCTAAATCAACAGATCACTGTTGCTTAAAATCAGGTATTGGATGGTTTGATGATATCTCAGAATGTGGTTATGAAAGTGGCAGGGTAAAGGAAATTCCTTCAATAAAAAATTAAAAATGTTTGTAACACTGCATGGCGCCCAAGGAAGACTTTTTAAATTAGAGGAACAGGTGGACCCCTGGGTGGACCTGGATCAACATGATTGAAACATTGCATGTATTGAATCTTTTGATCAAAAAATTATTTGGGGGTCACTTGGTGCCGGTATTTTTTTGCTTTTCATTGCTGACATGCCAATGGGTATTACTGTGGTCCCTCTGGGGCTGTGGTGTTAGTCCCGTAGTTGTTCCGAGGGCCAGGAGATCAGGGGAGCAGTTTTTAGTGTCACAGTACCTGTGCAAAATGTAAACTTTTATTTATTTTAAAGATAAATTGTGACATACAGTATTACAAACCTTTTTGGTTAGGGTTTTTTTTCCATATCAAAAATCAATACAAGCAGTATCACAAATCTGTCGAGTGACTCCGCCAGGATCCACACCCCTGGACCCTGAAGCTGTTTTCTAATTATAATTGAAGTGGACATTTCAGTTTCCTCTCTGATGTTTGTATTAGGTTACTTTCATGAGACAAATAGCTGTGAGTCATCATACAAATCCTGCTGGATTCCCACATGACCCCCCCAAGGAAATTACAGCGCGGCCCTCTTGAACCTTTATTGTGTGCTTTGCTCACATGTGCAAATTGGACAGTCTGTGGATGTGTGCATGTGAGCGACAGACAGCAAGAGAGAGAGAGAGAGAGAAAGTGAAGAATGTGCCAGCTGTGTCGTCATCTTCTGCTTCAGGTCATTTGCTTGCAAATGGGAAATCCACTTGATATGTACCCATCATCTGGAAAATCATTTCATGTCTACGCTGAAAAGATGGACAGACTCCATTTTGGTGGTTAAATTTAGAATATTAACACGTCACTGTGTGAACTAAAAAATAATGGCACTACATTGACAAAATCACTGAGAATTGTGACCAAAATATCTCTGCTGGGCGAATTATGTAATGGTTCCGCTGTTTCTAAATGACCTCAAATTTTGGCATTCCTCTATGGGCATTTCTTCTTACTTATATACGGTGGCCCTAACGTGCAAAACACAACAACATTGGACAAAACACAACAAAACAGAAAACCCAACAACATTTAAAAAAAAAAACAATTTAGAAACTACAAAACTGTTGTTGCATTTTCTGTAATGTTGTCATATAACTTCGACACGGCTTCGACCAGACATGATCATCGTGTCAGAGTCCACCAAATAATTAATCACGCTGGAACTCACAGTGCCCTGGGAATGAGTGTATAGAGGAGGCCAACAAGAGGAAGCACACCAAATACCAGGAGCTTGTGGAAGAGTGCAGAAGGCAAGGCTGGAGAACTCGCTGTGAGCCTGTTGAGGTGGGCTGTCGAGGATTCACAGGGCACTGCTAAGCCTTTACGCTGCTTGGCATCACCGGGGAAGCAAAGAGGAAAGCCATCAGATCTGCTACTGAAGCTGCAGAGAAAGCCACTAGGTGGCTATGGATCAAGAGGGCACATCCATGGGCGAATGCTGCTGGGACGCAAGCTGGGATTTGATCAACCCCGCCTGGGGTACATTAAAACACAACATATCACATCCAGACAGGACACATTAAAACACATTTACATAAAAACACAATAGAAGCTACATTAAAGGAACACCAAGCTATTCGATGGTGAGGACTGAATTAAGATTAATGGTGTGTCCCAAATCACGTACTTGCGTACTCAAACTTAGTATTTTGAGTGCATAAGTGCGTTCACACTGGTAAGTATGGCAAATTGCAAGTAAGTTGAGTGTGGAACGCTGCACACTTCTCACCCTCAACGGTCGCCACCTTGGCTACGTAGCGGAAGGGGAGGACCACCAACGTATGACAATGGCGGCCGCGGTTGCAATTGTTACGGCTAAAAGTAAAAGCACGTTTATTTTTTATTCATTTTTAATATAATTGAATTGAAGGCGATAATGCTCCGCCCAGTTGCAATCCGTCATTAAAAAGAAGAAGACGCGGTCAAAGGTTGCGATCGTCATTTCCGGTAAGCGCACAACAGCAGTATTCGAAAGGGACGACACTACCCTGTCAAAATTAACGCACTACACAAGTCAGTACATAGTGTACACAGTATACTGCATGTAAGTGTGCGATTTGAGACACAGCTTAAGATATTTCATGGCAACAGGGACAATGATTTTCTATATGTTGATGTTTTTCTTTGCACAGGGGATTCTACCTTTGCCATGAGGACAGCAGCTGAAAGGGTTATTTGAGGGATGGCTGCGATTGGCTAAGATTTTGCCACTTAAGCATTGGACTGCTTTGCCATGATGATAGGACAGTTGGGGTTGTTTGCAGCCTGTAATTGTACTGCCCAGTGTAACAACTTTGGAAAGCATTGTATTGCTTTTGACACTTGGGTGCTCGAACCAGGACACTGTTAAAAATTAGTATACTTTCAATTAGGGATTGGTCTACTCTATGTTATATTGAATTGGCTGACCTCAAAATTCCTTAGTTTATGCAGCAGGAAGAGTCTTTGCTGTGCTGCTGGTGTGTCTGCAGCCGCAGGTGAGCAGAGCTCCATGTCCAGAGAGGAGACACTCAAAAAACATGTTGATTGTGTCCGTTCACTATCCAGGGGGTGTGGGTGGGGCCGGGGCTAGCAGTTAATGAACAGTACAAAAATGCACATCAGTGCAATAAAATTAAGGATGATGTCATTATGTGGTATGGTTAGCATTATTGTACCTGGGCATAGTTAAAAAGAAGGTTGCATCTACTTTAATCACTGATTTAACACACCACCCGACGAGCTCGCAAAGTGACCCAAATCAAACACTCCCACGATGTTATGTACGATGTTATTATGCACTGAGAATGAACGAGCAGAAAAGTTGAACCTAGAGCAGATTGAGGAGGACGTATAGAATGACGTTGACACAGATGAGTACAACAACAAACTCACTTATTGTTGTAACTCACTTTCCAGGCGAGAGCGTCAGCAACCACTGCATTGCCTAGCAACGTAGTGTTTTGTGTGTGTGTGCGATATGCGGTGTGTAAAATTGTGCAGTCTCTCCTTTTCTTTAATATGTGTGTTTGTGGACTGCAGGTGCTGTGGAGTTTATATTGTTATATTATACATCTGTGTGTTGTCTGCTTCGGTGATGTTTTATTCTACAGTTGATTCTATTAGAAGTGTCAGGATATTTAATTTATGTGCCTTAATAATGTTTGTTGCACCCTCCATAGACTTTTTTTATGTCTTGTCAGTCATTCTGAGTTTTGTACTCTTTTCTGGTTAATTCTAGTAAGACTGTTTTTTGTTTTGTTTTTTGGGGGGGGGGGGGATATATTTCTATATATTTATAATTGATAATCAGTTGTATGCACAGGCTGCAAAGAGTCATCTATAGAAATGGAATTTATTGTTGGTTTGTGCATTAGGGCCCTAATGACGCAGTAACGTTTACTTACGTACACTTTAATTGACCTAGTCTTTACTTATATATGAGTATATTTTTTACACAGTATGATATTGAGTATAATATTCAAGTACTCTGGGTACTACACTGGATATTGGATACAATTGTCAGTTAATCTCTACTAACTCAGTACAGCCTCTGCCTCATATTAAAGTCTAATCTTATCTTATTGTGGATTTTGATCAAGATAGTCTTGTAAATGCCACGTACAATATGTAGTTGACTACATGTGATCTGAGCATATCATCGGCTCCTTCTCATCAGTCCTGCACTGAGAGCCTGCAGGCTCACCCAACCATGACATTACTGTAATGCAGGCTAATCATCAGCCTCTTGAGCTTGGCGACTCTTGGGAAAGGTAAAAGGTAAAAGGTCAGATGCTAATGATAACCAATGATGTCAGCGCTGGAATGAGTCACTGCTGGTCATTTGTTATGTCTGCTAATGAAGGCCAAATTAATTCCAGTTTCATTAGTGAAGAGTCTATAGAAAACACTGGTGTATGGTGTCTCATTTTGTTTTAAGGATGGGATTAACTAAATTAATTCATTAAATGGATTGAAACATTCACATTGAACTGATCAGGGATCAGATAAACTCTACAACAACATGTTACATCTTCTGTATGAGTGTATGTGTTGAAAGCCACTTTCTTCCTGTTGCTAGATAGAGAGTTAGATAGAGACTCTGTAGAGGTTACTTCCACGGATTGCATACTGACGTAGTTACACTTGGGAGGAGTAAATATTGTGTCTTGGAGAGACGGTTGCATTCATACCTTCTGGCTGGAATGCTGCGGTGGTTTGAGCAATTGGATTTCAATCTATCTTTAATGCTTTGTTGCATTTACACTTGGATTTTTTGATAGCTGTTGGATCGGCCCAAGATGCATGAATATGCAATTGGAATATATCACAAAAGCAATGAAGTACTGTATATGGTAAAGAGCTTAAAGTGGGTACGGTGAAGTTAGATAAGGTAAAGTTTATTTATTTAGCACCTTTCTAGAGCAAGTGTCTGTAAGAGCCATTTATCTATTTATTTGCCTTTGTTTATTTTGATGTAATACACTTTTTGTACACTTGTGGGCAGTCACAATGGGACTGCAATTATACAGGAAGGGAAATACAGCCAGGTGTGATGCATGCCAGGTGAGGCATACAGTTTTTTGACCGTGGCCATGGCGTCTGCAGGTAGCGTATCGGTGGCTCAAGTGTGTTATCTGTGTGATTGATGATGTTCTACCTGGATGCAAGAAACCTTGTAAATAACTGTAAGCAATAAATGCAGCAAAAAGCAGAAGGTAAACGTCTGGACATTATAATTGGACTGAATGTTATACAGCCGATGCTTATGGCACGTGTCAGAAGTTTGCCTCAGTGACTTAATGGAAAGCCACTATAGAGTCTCTTATGGTTCTTATGTTGGTTGCTCCCCCTGCCCATTCATATGACCCGCTGTTGATTAGCAACATGTAAACTTAAGAAAGGGTTTTTCTCTTCAGGCTACCCATTCTTCCTGTCTTACCATTAATAATAACGAGCCAGTTAGCTGGGGTGGCCAAGGAAGTTTTAGTGGGAGCTGGTGGCACCCCTGGCATTTAGTGCAGTTATAGATAGGAACCCACAGGATGTTTGTTGGCCAGTCTCTCTGTGTGGTTGGAGTTAACTGTTGTATAACTGTGTGTATGTGTAGGAGTCCAAAACTTCTCCACAGCATTTAAACTGATCACATAACTCAGCCTCATTAGCCTCGCGGATGGGGGAGTCAAGTTGTGTAATGTGTGATTTTGTTTTGTTTTTTGTGTGTGCAAGGCATTAGTTGTTATGGTATTGTGCATGTTATAAAATCTTGGTGCCTTAAACTGTGTTCCAAAAAAATGCACAGCCCTGAACACTGTGCATGTGTTATTAATAGAGCACCCAAAAATACTGCCATTAAAGAGCTGCCATCACCATCACTGGCTCCAATTCTTTCCTTCACATCAAACTTCCCACGCTGAAAACAGAAACACTAAAATATTCAGGTAGAAACAGAATAGTCATCCATCTGTTGAATATGTCATTTCCAGTCATGCCTGCACTTTTCTGCAAAGACACATTGCCCTTAAGACATACATAGTCTTCAATTAACTGTACCGCCTGTAATTAAAAGACTAACAGGTAATTATAGGTGATGCCAAAGCCTATTAATTAGTCATTAGGTCATAGCATTAGAGTAGGCTGATGAGGAAGTCTGGTGTTATTAAATCAGACCTTTTACCAGCCTCCATCTTAAGAATCAGACAAGGTTGCAGAAAACGATCCAGCAGTTTCTATCTGAATATTTTACCTTTTCTCCGACCACAACACTGGTTTGATAAGTATAATAGAGGATGAGAGAGGGCATATTTGTCTGCTACGTGCAGATTGCCTCTAAAGCAGGAAAGATGCAACATGACCAAGGCATGAAGAGTATGAATTTCTGTATGACTGTCAAAATGATATCTGCATGTTGGGGTCTCCCAGGATTTTGAACAGATGTGGGTGATATGCAAAACTTATCATTACTATTTTTCTTCTTTCTTTTTTTTTTCACGTAAATGCTCTGTGGCTGAATGTTTACCAATTAGAGGGATTATAATGATGACCTACACCTACAGTGACACCACATGCGTGGCTGTATTGAGAGAACAGCATGTAGTAGTCAATTGCCATGTTTCCATAAACGTATTTTTACACGCATTTTGAAGTATTGCACTGGAAAATCTGTATTGAAATTCGATAAAACTTCCTCGCATTAGGTGTTTTTTTGTCTTTGTCGAAAAAGAGTTGATGTGCTAAATGCGATAGGGAAACGCCTTTCCCGAATAAGTTCTGACATAGCGAACATTTAACTCACATGACTGATAGCTGTTTCTGCTGAAGTGTTCCACATTAATTTGTCTTCATTCCTGGACAGCATGAAACATGGCCAATACTAGCTGACATGAAAGAACAATTCAAACTTGCCCAATAGAAACAAATTCCTGAGGGCCTCTCTCCATTTTTCTCCTATAGATGGGTTAGATGGTCAAGGCGACTTGTTTTGTTCCTGGTTCCCAACCTCTACTTCTTCTACTCTGTTTACTGGCGGATAAAACATAGCCTAAACCACCAACTTCTGACAAAACTACGCTTGGCACAAGCCTGGTTTATTCGCTCCAAACCAGTTGATGGAAACGCGCCTAATTCGCATTTCTTTTTTGCGACATTTCAAAAGTTCGCTTGACAATTGAATGGAAACAATGCTAGCGTATCATTCCTATGAAATGTGCTCATCCAGAGCTTATGCTAAAAAGTCATAATCTCATACATTTTTGGGTCCAGCACTTGCACATTAGAGTCCTTCAGTGGCTGAGAATGGCTGCCAGGATGAATAGAACAACACCTGCACGCTGACTCCTAACCACACATTGATATATAGTACCAGTCAAAAGTTTGGACACACCTGGTTTTTATTTATTTTAATTATTTTCTACATTGTAGAATAATACTGAAGACATCAAAACTATGAAAGAACACATATGGAATTATGTTGTAAACAAAAAAGTGTTAAACAAACCAGAATATGTTTTATATTTTAGGTTCTTCAAAGTAGCCCCCTTTTGCTTTGATGACAGCTTTGCACACTCTTGGCATTCTCTCAATCAGCTTCATGAGGTAGTCTCCTGGAAGTCTTGAAGGACTTCCCAGAGGTGTTGAGCACTTGTTGGCTGCTTTTCCTTCACTCTGCGGTCCAACTCATCCCAAACCACCTCAATTGGGTTTAGGTGGGGTGATTGTGGAGGCCAGGTGATCTGACACAGCACTCCATCACTTTCCTTCTTGGTCAAATAGCCCTTACATAGCCTGGAGGTGTGTTTGGGGTCATTGTCTTGTTGAAAGACAAATGATGGTCCCAGTAAGCGCAAACCAGATGGGATGGCATGGCGCTGCAGAATGCTGTGGTAGCCATGCTGGTTAAGTGTGCCTTGAATTTTGAATAAATCACCAACAGTGTCACCAGCAAAGCACCCCCACACCATCACACCTCCTCCTCCATGCTTCACGGTGGGAACCACACATGCAGAAACCATCCGCTCACCTTCTCTGCGTCTCACAAAGACACGGCGGTTGGAACCAAAAATCTCAAATTTGGACTCATCAGACCAAAGTACAGATTTCCACTGGTCTAATGTCCATTCCTTGTGTTTCTTGGCCCAAACAATTCTCTTCTTCTTGTTGTTCATCCTCAGTAGTGGCTTCTTTGCAGCAATTCGACCATGAAGGCCTGATTCACGCAGTCTCCTCTGAACAGTTGATGTTGAGATTTGTCTGCTACTTGAACTCTGTGAAGAATTTATGTGGGCTCTAATCTGAGGTGCTGTTAATTTGTGGTTTCTGAGGCTGGTAACTCTAATGAACTTATCCTCTGCAGCAGAGGTAACTCTTGGTCTTCCTTTCCTGGGGCGGTCCTCATGAGAGCCAGTTTCATCATAGCGTTTGATGGTTTTTGCGACTGCACTTGAGGATACATTCAAAGTTCTTGAAATTTTCCGGATCGACTGACCTTCATGTCTTAAAGTAATGATGGACTGTCGTTTCTCTTTACTGAGTTGAGTGGTTCGTGCCATAATATGGATTACAACAGTAGTCAAATAGGGCTATCCACTGTGTACTAACCCTACCTCTGCACAACACAACTGATGGTCTCAAACACATTAAGAAGGCAAGTAATTCCACAAATTGACTCTTGACAAGGCACACCTGTTAATTCAATACCATTCAAGGAGACTACCTCATGAAGCTGACAGAGAATGCCAAGAGTGTGCAAAGCTGTCATCAAAGCAAAAGGGGGCTACTTTAAAGAATCTAAAATATAAACATATTCTGGTTTGTTTAACACTATTTTGTTTACTACATAATTCCATATGTGTTCTTTCATAGTTTTGATGTCTTCAGTATTAATCTACAATGTAGAAAATAATTAAAATAAATAAAAACCATTGAATGAGAAGGTGTGTCCAAACTTTTGACTGGTACTGTAAATGGACAACTTTTTGATCTCAGCCGGATCTTCTCCAGTTCACGATTTATTAATGGATGTTACCTTACCCCCATCAATAGGTTGACCGGCTCTGTGATGACTGGTGTGCTTAACCATCTAACCTGCAAAGGGTGATAACCCTCTCAAAACCATTTGAAGCAGTATATAATGAAAAGACAGTCATAAGTATATGAATCCCAAAGATTAGTGCAGAGCCAATAATACATCAAATATGTCAAAGATTTTAAAAACTATCCAAATAAATACAGTTGTAAGCTGAAACGAAACATTACATTATTATTCAATATGAAAGCATGAAAACCATATTACACTGGAAAATCTCCACACGTACTGTATGCATCATATGTTTCTTTTAACATACAGAACCCTAACAGAAATGCATGTTATGGTTGAGACCATGGACAGGAAGCTATTCCATAAATAGATCTAAATTAACAACAGATGATCTGTTGGTGACTTGGAGTTTTTCATCAATGCTGTTTTCCGTTAGCCTTGTACTTACATGTGATGTGCATATAATAATTATGCTGACTGCCTGCACACATGAATGGCATAGATACGACTCTTGTTTGGTGTATACTGTATGTGTATGTGACCCCCCCCCCCCCATGGCAATTAGATTAAAATAACAAAAACTGTATTGTGTATTTGCCTATACTGAAACAAAACACTAAATACATGGAGTATCTGGCAGTGATTGCCACAGCTGACTAACCCTAACCAATTCATACACAGTCTAACCAGATGATGACGATAATGCAAAGTTGAATTACTTACCAAACTCCATTAGACTCTCAGTGGAGGGGAAAGAAGAGATTTGAGGCTGTTTTTGCATTCAGAGCAAATTTTAGAAAAGACAATGCTAAAGTGGATGGTAAACTGTTTCAGATTTACCGGCATTAGTATGGCCTTACCTTGTGGCCTTGCTCTCTTAGCTCTGAATGATTTATCTGTGAGTGTTGCAGAGACAGACGACCTCCGAGTGGAGATGTTCCAGGCAGGCTCACTCTCGCCCTGTTTACTTGTGTGCTACAATTTTGAAAATATGTAATATACTGTTTTTTATTTTTATGTAAACAATCCAGTTTTTGGCATCAATAAAATAGTTAGACAAAAACAATGGGCAATGGGGTAGGGAATGAAAAAGAAATGAAAAAGAAAATGGAACATTTGCATGAAGCCTGTAACAACAAAACAGCACAAATGACAGGTCAAAGTCACTATAGCTGTTACATCCTTTGGGTAAAACCCTGCATTTCTACCTAGCAGGAATGAGAGATATAAAAGGAGATGAAAAAAGAGGTGATAATTGATCTCAGTAATTGGGGGTTAGAAGAAGGACATGATTTGGTTAACTGGGAAAGTACGGAGGAGTAGGGCAGAAGAAAAGGAAAAATTGGTGAGTAAGACAGGAAGGGATGGCCTGAAGCAGCTAATGGGCTCATTAGGAAACTCGCGGTCATGTAATGACCTGCCACCGAACGGACATCTGGGGCTCCACGCACTACAGACAGATGAACAGACAGAAATAGAAAGACAATATAGGAAAGAGATAGCGGAAGACAGTAATAAAGAAGAAAGGAGAGAGAGAGATATATTTAACCAATGGAAATAATGAAGGGGCATATAACAAGGGTGTCTATGTCATCCCATTTAGTTTTCAAATATTTTTTAATTGGATATGATCAGAAATGGCAAAGTATACATGACGATGAAAAATATAGTGTTACCTTACAGTAATTAGCTTTGGATAATAGAACTCATAGATGTTACATCTGAAGCCTAAATATGTGGCTTGACTAATGAGTTTTAAAAATTAAAATGTTATTGTCCTCTTTATCAGATTATACTGTGAGCTGAACATACTGTAACACTCCTTTCTTCTGTTATTTCAGTAGCCTACTGTATATTACAAGCTTATTCTTGTAATGGTGTCTTCATAGTGGGTGTTTCAGATTGTAAAGTACAAATAAAAGTTTCCAAATGTTGCATCAGGGATATGATCATTATAACAACTCCACTTGAACTCCAGTGGGGAATAAATCCTGTCAGAACAGTTTACCATTTAAAGCACGATTAAATTTTTGAGTTCTAAAAGTTCTAAAATAGAATCAGATGTCCACGTAGCTGGTGCTGTTTGATTAGTATTTGAATATGTCAATGAAGACATCATTAAAAAGATGTACAACATGCACCTTTAGTTCACACTGAATTCCTTTTAGCTTCTTTACCCATTACTCTTGCCTTTTTTTCATTTAGTTTCAGTTAGTTTGTGTTTTCCAAATGGTGTCATTAATGAGCCTTCATAATATGCACTGGAACGCATAGCTTAAGAAGCAATAATAAAACTGTGACCTGTTCTTGTGATGGTTGACCTGTCAGATAATGGGTATCACATGTAATGTAATATGTAATGTAATGCATTATAAAGACTGGGCCTCATGCAAGAACCACTCAAACAGATTTAAGTGGCACAAACGAGTGATTTAAGAGAATTTGGGGCATTCACCAATTTTACTTCTGAAATTTTCTCTCAGGTATTCACGAGTGGTTCAGACCTGTCGTACCAGTCATGTACAGATAGTCTGCCTGTCTTCACAGGGGGAAAACACTTGTTTGACTTAAGAATGCCTAAATGCCTTAATCTGAAATCTAACTAAAATAAAATATCTAACTAAAATAAACTCGATGTAAAATGAATAGTCTGTTCACCATCATCATGGCTTTGCCAATTTACCAGGAGGTTTTTAGATTTTATGATTGTTATTTTTATTGGTATATTTTGGCACAGCAACTACTACAGTTCAGTAGTCTCACTCTGAAAGCTGCCTCAGGGTCTTTATGCAGGTCTCTGTCCAGTATCATCTTCTGTTGCACCTGACAGTGTACAGTGACATCACCGACTGTAGAGTATAATTCTCTTGTATTATATCTCCATGACTGTCACATCCTCTTTACCGCCTCACGTATTAGCCATGGACTGCTTTGCTTTAAACAAAGACGTTTTTTAGCCTCTAACTTCATGTCAGAACTCTCCCTCTTTATTTCTGTCACAGTACAGCTCTGCTCTGATGTTGTTGTCAGCTGTTCTATTAAATATCTTCTTATTGTTTCATGTTTCAGGGCCACTAATACGACTACTTACAACGCTAAATTAGCTCTCTTTTTCTCTGTTGATTTCCGACAGCAAGACTTGAAGCTGCACAGGGTGAAATTCTTCTTTTTACTCTTGTATGACATTTTGTGAATGAAGTTAAGAGAGTTTGGGGAATCTGACCTGGAATACTCGTACGAGCATACCTCACAGAAAAAAGGAAGAGAGGTTTAGGATAAGAGCACTCTGTGTCTGTTTGGACCACTTGTGTTTTTTACCAGTAAAATGATTCCACAGAGGACGACTCAAAAAATGCCAAAATTATTTCTTCACCGTGCAGGTCTGACCTGTCATTTTTGTACCATGATGGTCTCATGTCATGCTACCTGCTTTGTGTACTTTGTGATTTAGTCACTTGATTCAAGATGTTTCTTCCACTCTCACATTGTACTGCTGTTATCTCACCTCATAATGATGATGATAATACTATTGAATGATGCATGCATCGTACTATTACAAGAGTTATGATACTTTGAAAATACTCCATCTTCTCATTAATCTCTTCTTGAGCTGAAGCGATTAGTCGATTAATAGATTAGATGATTTTTCAATTGATTCACTTGTTCCAGCTTCTCAAATGTGAATATTTGCTGCTGCTCTTTGTTTTCCATGTTAGCAAACTGAAGGTCAGTCAGACCAAACAAGGAATTGGAATATGTCAACTTACATTTTGGAAAATTGGGCATTTGTTACTATTGTCTGACCAAACAACTAATCAATTAATCAAGAAAATAATCTGTAGATGAATTGAGGATGACATTTTGTGCATTTTGAGACAGAGGGAATATAAGATCGTTACTTGTGTGAACACAAAGAGTGTAACAGCACAACAGCTGACACATGGCCAAAGGAAACAACATCTTGGGGAGGTGAGAACAAGAGAAGTGCCGGTGACTGATGCAGAGGAGAATGCCAAAAGGCCATAAGGGCCGTCCAGACAGCACATCAGAGCCACAGCAGAGTCGTGACTGGAGAAATCCCACTCTGCGCAATGCTTTTCACTTGACTCATATCACAATACAACCGCTGCAGCTGCACTCGCCAGCATATTGAAGCATGTAATAATAATAATAATAATAATAATACATTTTATTTATCAAGCGCTTTTACAAGTGCTCAAAGACGCTGTACAAGATAAAATAGATGTCAATATAAAATCGAGCTCTAAAAACTACATTAAGCACTAAAACACAATAAAACAGCATTAGACACATTATACACTGACATAATAAAACAACATTAAACACTAAGACACAACATATAATCAGGTTCTAAACACAACATGATCACACATTAAAAGCACGGGGGCATGTGTAGCTTTATGATTGAAAACCCGACAGCAGTCCTGATTAACTGGTCTCAAGTTTTCCAACCAGGCTATGAATGCATTTATATTATTGATGATACATAGCCAATCAAATTAAACATCCATAGCAGCCTATATAATACAACATATGTTGAAACTCCTCTGTAAGGAAATGAAATGGACCATAAGCACAGAGTTTATGTGTTATAACAAATACTAATAATCACTAATAATAGTGGGAAATAATTTAAATGCAAATGAAAGAACAACATATTAATGGACAAAATTATAAGTGCGAACAAAAACAGGAAAAGAAATGCAGAAGCCAAGGTTTGAGACGATATGTTACCCAGCTTAAGACGCATTAGTCTCACAGCATTACTTCACCCAGTATCTATCGCTCACCCGCTGCAGACTTGAAAGGTGGCTGTAAAACTTTTTTTAGTTTTCTCCTTCCCACAGAGAACAGAGGAGGTTTTCACAGTAGAAAAAATGCATCAAAACGTCCATGAAAACTTCTCAAAGCACTCCTGCAGCCTAATCCAATTCTCTGCTGCCCACCCATATGCCCACTATGTTCCAAACTCAATACACATCCTCCCAACTCAATCGTCATGCATGACCCTGTTGCGCTCACAAGCAGGCACGTGGATTGGCATGTTAGACCACCTGCTTCAACCATTTCCATTGGTCAGAACCACTGCTAACAATCTCTTACAGTATTTGCAGCAACAAAGGGAACCACCATGCATTTTAACAACTACCTGGAACACACTAAATATCATACCAAAGAGTACAATACGATATAAAGGCCACATAAACTACCAAAAACTCCAACCACACAAACATAAGTGGTAACCTTATGCTATGCATCACTTTCAGGTGATACTGTGGCAAATTAGCATGTTTGATTGTTGAGACAAACCCAACTTGGTTAAACAATGTCAACACAGTTTTCATCAAGTCTACCACTCTTTGTTCAGTGTTACAGTCATTTACTGGTAAAGCATTATTCTCCCAACAATAGATCTAATTCAGAGGTTTTCAAAGACACTGTGCAGAACTAATGACAATCCCATCAGCCATCAAAAATGTAAACTCACAGAGATGGTATTATGTATGCCAAATTGGCTATTAGCAGCTCCTGTTTGCAGTGTACCCATGGATGTACAGACAGCTATCACTGGATTACTTTGATACTGAAGAAAACTTAAAACGTGATAATTCTCAGGCAAGTTTTGCAATTATGAAGATTTTTTTTTTCTGTGATTTCCAAGTGGATTTATGGATGTTTACTCACAATGGACATCAGAGATAATGATATCTCCATGAAATTGTAAGTCACACTGAATCTACAAATATGTGTAATATGTGTGTTCAGATTTGAGTTTGAGCTGTGACTCTGGGAAGGAGTGTGGTTTTTTGACGCACATTGTGGCAGTTGGGCGCTCAGGATTATATGGGCCATTCACACATATGGACTCAAAAGCTGTGAGAGCGCTAGGCTGCAATTCTTTGTGCATGGGACCTGGTGTTGCAGCCAGTCTTGCTCATTTTAATGCCCACAGAAACATGAGCACCGAGTGGTTTACTACTTCACTTCCACTTAATGAAGTGTGGATCGCTTCCAGC
Source organism: Macquaria australasica (assembly GCA_005408345.1). Classification (NCBI taxonomy): domain Eukaryota; kingdom Metazoa; phylum Chordata; class Actinopteri; order Centrarchiformes; family Percichthyidae; genus Macquaria; species Macquaria australasica. The sequence goes on from SEMN01000159.1 coordinate 826,910, forward strand.
ACAGTCTTGCCAGCTTGGGCGCCATTGTTGAATTTAAACTATTCTGTACTTTGAAAACTAACTGTACAACAAGAAATGAACAACGTCCTTGTGTGTAGTACGGCAGCTACGTCAGAACACAACTGTCCAGTCGGAGCAGAGTATGTAAATTATGTGCTCAGTGCAACACAAACAGAGCTATAGGGCTGTGTATTGGCAAGAATCTGGCAATACGATACATATCACCAAAAAGGGATGTGATTTTTTTTTTTGTATGTGTATGTGTGAACGCAGCGTTAAAGTACTTTAATCACCTCCACGAGCTGTGTGTCACAGCCACTGCTGCAGCTTCAACTGTTGACCATGCTGGTGAGCAGGTGGAGCTCACACTTTAGAATTTATGTTCTGTAACTTCTACGATGTAGACCTAATTAGACTGGATTAGGCTAAGTCAGCAGTAATTATTTGGTTCCTAGGGCACACTGAACTACTGAACTACTGATGACACAAACTACTGACACAAACCAAACAAATGAAATTTGTGGTTCTCATTTGACCCAGAGTCATGCAGAACTATGGAGAATGTATTCACCATTTTAGAAAGGTCTTCAATTTCTTTCTTCCATTTCTGGTCAAGTTTTATTTATTTTTTTGCCTTTTATTGGACAGCTTGAGTGAAGAGGCAGACAGGAAATGGGGGGAGAGAGGGGGGTATGACATGCAACAAAGGTCACCGGCTGGAATGGAACCGGGGCAGTAACCATCTGAATTTCAGACCACCTACCAGGGAAATTGTAATGCAAATGTTAGTAGCAAATGTCTTCAAGATAATTAATGTTTCTGTATTTCACATACTGTATGTAACATCAGCTGTAGCATGAGGACCAGTCTTTTAGATATACTAGAAATCTGAAAAAATGTTGGTGTTTCTTATGGAATGCAGATTAGACACTGAAATGTCTTGGACCAATAATCCAGCCTGCTAGACCTGAATGAAAGCTTTGAGACAGCAGAATAGAAGAAGGTTTTCCATTTACTATTTCCATCTGTTCTTTCTCTCGGTGTGTCTCTCCCTCTGAGTTAATTGAGAATTGCAGGAATCGGAAGTCACGAGAGACTGTAGTGAAGCGTCAGGTTTTCCACTGATCAGGAGCGGTCTCCATGGCAACTCTGCCACCCTCAGATAAATGTTTGTACCTTGTGACAGAAAATACAACTCTCAGAAAGATGGGAAATTCACAGTTGCATATACGAACCCTGAGTCTTGTCTCTGCTTGCGGTCTTTTTGATGTTCATTCGAGGAGACGTCTCATCTGCTGTGGCACTGGCAAACGGGCGGATGGGGCGGTGATATAACTCACTCTGCACTGCATCAGCTGCAAACGTTGAATTTCATAGCCTTAAGGGATAATACCAGTAGACCTTTTTTATTCCTATCACCATTATTATCCAGGTTTAAACCAACCAATGCTTTTGCCACGTGCAGTCAGGAGCTCCTACCATGTGTTCCACTGCAGGTTGGGCTGACCTGCTGTCAATCAAACACTCCTGTTGCTGTCAAGAGTCCATGAGGAAAAGGTCACAGAGATTTGCCGCTGCTTTAAAGCACGCAGTGCATCCTTTTGTTCATTTTTACATATTCTTACTGAAACTAAACACCACAGGATTTGTCAAGCACAGAGATGATCAAGCAGAGGGTGTAAAGGCCATCTGTAAAATGTATGGGCTGTAATTAAGTTTATAATTTTTTTCAGTATAAATCCGAGGTGTTACGGTCTTAAGTCCAAACATTTCAGAAAATGTAGTTCACCATTCAGCAGCCTCCCTTTTTTGCAAATAAAAGCGTCATGAATCAGAGCATCATTTACTTGCAGCATTAACAAAGTGATATTTAGAGCCATTAATAAGCAGAGCAAATACACAATGTTCCCGGTGTGTGAAAATGACAGATGCTTTCTTCCTGCCAGTGAGAATGGTTTATGTAATTGGTCTGTAATCAGCAACAAACTGATATTAACTTTGAAACTTCTGAATTAGGTTTGAGTGGGTGTATGGGTGCGTTCCAACCTTGGATGCGTTATGAGAACTGGATACCATGTTCCAAGATGGCGGCCAGTCATTCAAATGAAAGTTACTCAACCAGCGGATACGCCAAAAAAACTTTTCCATTCCTGGTTTGCTTCTTCTTTATATTCGTTGTCTGTCCCCACCAGCTCATATAGACTTTAAGCATGTGCCGTGTTTAGCTAACTCAACCGACCCTGCTGTCTCATTCTTTTTTTCCTTATTAGTGCAATGGGACATAGTACAAAAAGGTGACAAATTAGACAGACATAGGTGTAACAGAATATACAGACAATAACACAAATCAGTCAGACATAACAGGCTATGATTTAAATTTGGTACAGATTTGTAGTTGTTTTTGTTAGTGGGAGAACTACTATAGACATTTCCCATTTAATTTGGCCTCCACTTGTAACAGAAAAGAGTATAGTGTTTGATTCTACTGAAATGCCAACCACTCAAGATATATTGAAACGAACAAAGGGAAATAGTACATTAACATTTATGCCTTTAGCTTTTAACAAGTTTGTTATTAGCTTTGTGCCACGGGTGACTGTAAGGCTCATATTTATTACAGTCTTAATGAAGAACACTTCTCACAATACCAGTGCGTGCCTGCATTTTATTGATGTGTGGGCTTTAAAGCAGATTTAATCAGGTTTATGTGTTGTAGTGTAATAATGGTTTAAGGGCTTTGTTCCTGTGTTCCAGAAACAATCAAATGTGTTTCAGAGACTAAAGCAGCAGTCTGAGTGTTTTTCTTTGATTTTACTCATGCAAAAGGTTTGCTGAAGGTTTGCAGAGCCAAGAGGATTATGTTTGTGTCTCTGAAGTTGAAAATCACTAATTAAGGCAGACAAATTCAGGAACAAGATGGCAAGATATTTTCCTAATGTCCCACAAGTTTTTCCATTTCAGAACCACAGAAAGAGCTCCTTTGCTAATTCCAGACAAACAATAGTGTTTTTCCTCCTCCTAACTCATCCTCCCCCCTCATGGCCCTCTCCTCTAATGTCCACTTTCTCTGGTGTCAGGTCAGCACCGCACACAGGGTGATTAAATATTGATTCAGTCAGTCCACCCATCACCTCTTCAACGGCTCATCAAATATATAAGAAGAGGAGTGCTGAGGAAAAAAACAATGCTGAGGTTTATCTCCTTTCACTGATGGGACTTCAGGTGCTGAAACAACCTGTGCCAATGGAAATCAATGGCTGAGTACTGCGCATCATGTATAGGAGAACTTTATCTCACTGTTACAGAGTGTTAGACACACACACACACACACACACGCACACACACTAAAGCCTGTGACACCAAATTGTCAGTTTGTGGAATACATGGGGAGGCATACTAGTTTTAGGGTGACAAACAGACCATTAAAGGACAATACCAGTGGTTTAGCATGTTTTAGCCAATTAACTACAAATTGTGTATACTTAACCACGTTGCCAAAAATGGGCTAAAACACACTCTCTTATCCTCAGACCGCAATTGGTTTTCCTTCTTTTCGCTACAGCATGACAATCAATCTCGACAGGAAATGGTCTTTCTATCTGTAATGTCTCCTTGGACATATACAATATTCTGCATTTTGTACCTTGACTTGTTGAACGAGCTAGCAAACATCCACCAGGGGAAAAAAGCACCTGCTAATTACCTTTTGGTGGCTAGTTAGCTAGTTGTCTAGCATGCTGTAGCAGTAACAGTTTAAAAACATCATCATTGCATCACATGCTGAATGTTGTTATCCTTTTTCTTTAATACCACTGCCAATGTTGCAGTGTTTGTCCTCGGGCTTGTAAACTACAGTTAACTAAGGGTATTTCTGATATATTTACAGAGACAGTTTTCTTCCTGTCAGTGATGTTGACATCATTTGTGATTGTAAAAAAAGGAATTTATTTTGTAATAAATGTTTTTAAAGCAAGAAATGAACATTATTCTTACATTATTACAGCTGTCCAAATTATTATCTGTGTTAATGACATCCATGTTTGCTGACGGATTGTCCTTTAGATTGGATTTTCTACATAGCTCCTCAGGTCAGTGCTTTAGATGACTACCAGTTTGTGGATGTCATAGTGTCCTTGTCCAACAAAATGTAACTTCGACAAAGTGTCTGCAACTCGATCATCATAGTGTACTGAACTGAATCCAAAGCAGACTTTTTGCAGGACAGAAATCAATCTAGAAAGTAACAGCATGCTCTGGAAAATGGTTAGTAGTAATGCAAACTATCCTTGATTTGAAATGAATGGTTTAAAATTGTGGGGCGGCACGGTGGTGCAGTGGTTAGCACTGTCGCCTCACAGCAAGAGGGTTCTGGGTTTTCACCCGCCGGCCGGCTGGGGCCCTTCTGTGTGGAGTTTGCATGTTCTCCCCGTGTCTGCGTGGGTTCTCTCCGTTAGGTTAATTGGTGATTCTAAAATTGTCCTCTGGTAGATGACCAATTGTTCTCGATCCATGGCCAAAGAAAAGCTACATCGAGTGGCAATGGACATGAGAATTAAGTCACATCTACACAATATAGAGCAGTACAATAGCAGTTAAGTCCCTTGTGAGCTCCTTCCATTGTTCCCTATCCTTGGAAACATGTTGAGCATTACCCCAGTCACCCTCATCTTGGGTAGCTCTGTCACACCTGAGTGCCTGGGTAATCTTGCCTGAAGGAGTCCTTCTCAGCACAACCTTTGGGATGCAATTTGCCTCCATTTGAAGCACATGGCCCGGCCATTGCTTTTGTAGTCAACCTGAACTGTAGTCTGATGTGTCTGACATGTTGTTTATGTCCTAAGCATGGTCATGCCCTTTGTATGTCATTGTTCCTGCATTTCAAATAGTTAAAATGACATATGTTTAGGGTAGGCTGAGATTTGGAATGTAACTGTAAAGGTTCAGGTGAGGGTCAGGAATGCAAAGAAAAGGTTCTCACAAATGTAGTAACACCAACATTGTGTGTGCATGTATGTGGGACGATGACTAACGTCAGATATCATTTAATGGAGTGACAAGGTGTTCGGTTCAGTGTCCTCTGTGCTGTTAGGAAAATAGTCTCCTCCACTCTGTCTCCTCTCTCATCTCGCCAGCGTTTAGTCACGCTCTCTGCCCAGCCAAGCACCAATTGAGCACAGACAGCATTTCTTGGGACAGAGCTCAGATGACATATTCTAGGCAGAACACCTCATTCCATGGGTGAAAGGCAATTCCCTGTATGTGTGAGTGCATGTGACAATTCCTTTTTTTAAAAACATTTGTTTACTTTAATGCCCCGATTCTGTACTTAAATAGTACATATCATGTGTTCTTTTTTCCTTCTTATTCCTGTGCATCTAGCTCTCAGCAGCTAAGACTCAGGCTTTATTCAGAGCCGTTGTGCTAGGTAAACTGGCACCAGGAGTCCTGACCGCCTGGTGAGATGCAGCAGGCAGCAGGGAGGAGGCCTCATGGCCCAGAGAGATGGAGGGGTTGTGAGAACCGATACCCGCTTTCACCTCTTCCTTGCTGGTTTTAATCCCTCTCTCCTCTTTTCTTCCTCGCTGCTGGCAGCCAGTTGCAACCTCTCTCACACCCACGCAAACAACATGGACTCTCTACCTTCCACAGTGGGTGGGCACAGTAATGGAAAGACCACATGAGAAAGGATTAGGATGTTGAAGTAGCTAAAAAAAAACAATTACAGTGAATTCAGATTAAAGTGTTTGAGCTTTGAAAGGCATCTAGCAGTCACCGTGTGACTTTTGTTGGTGTCTGACTTATAAGTGGTTCAGTCACAGTTTCAGAAGTCCTGACAGCGTACGTCAAATAGAAACAGACTGTATGGGCAAAGAGCAATGCTGGTTGGCACAGCTGACAGATACTCTTACAAACTAGACTTCATCAGCTTCACAAAGCTGGTATTTATGGCAGGGCTGCCATTCAGAAACCACTTGTACTGTACACACCTATCATAGGAGCAGAGATGTGATTTCACTCATTCATGGTGGAGATAAGAAATGCAGCTGAGTTCAGAGGTAAGACAGCTTCTATGCAGAGGCAACTGTTCAATAGGAAATTTGGCTTAACTGTGTTAATAGAACATTTGCAGAGTTTATTTTCATCTGACTCACCTCTATCTTATAATCAAAACAGCTGTTGTGCTTCACTTTCGCCTAGCTAGCTGCAACCCATCTACTGTCAGATGCTCGCTCTCAATTTCTTTTCAAAACACAACTCCAAACAAGAGTTACTTATGTAACCATGGTTCTATGAATTATTGATGACCGCCAAGGACAGTATGTAATACCTGGATTTCCTCCTTCTGTGGAACAATTAAATAGAATTCCCCAATTCAATTCAATTCAGTTTTATTTATATAGCGCCATATCATAACAAAGTTATCTCAGGGCACTTTTTCGAATAGAGCAAGTCTAGACCGACTCTTTATATTTACAGAGACCCAACAGTTCCCACCATGCACTATGCGACAGTGGCAAGGAAAAACTCCCTTTTAACAGGTAGAAACCTCGAGCAGAACCAGGCTCAAGGTGGGCGGTCATCTGCCTCGACCGCACCACTAAGAGTTCATTTCTGATTCTGTGTGTCTTGATGTTCCCCAGATTGGTGTTGTACTTTGGTGGTGGAGCGTACTACACAATGTCACAGATTATTCATAGATTTTTTTTTTTTTTGGTCTAGAGGACAGAATTACTGGCATGAAAATCAGAGTGAATTGCCACTTTGTTTCTCTTCATTCAATCAGCTACACATCATGGTCATGTCCAATTTGTGTTTGGAAATGGGGGTTATTGTGTTTTGTTTTGCCCTAACCAATCTGTCCAGCCGGCATCATTTACAGTTGACACAGAAGCTGTAGTAGAGGTTGCTAGGAGTGGTTAACTTGACGTTTTTACAAAAATTTCGATTTAGGAATTGGTATTTCTTCAACAGTTGATATCCACATTCTTAATCCTACTCACAAAGCTGAGATTGGTTGATTATTTCCCAGAAATACTGTGTCTGTAAAAGGCAAGACACCAGACTCACTGAATAAATTGAAGATGTAGGTGTCTGGAACAAGGTTACAAAATGACCTGATTTCTTCTGGAAAAAGGACCTGCCATTGCAATGAACACTAGACTGTAGACTGGGACCAGAATCAAGTGATTGTACATATACTTTACTAACTCACAAAGTTAGTACTTCGTTTCAATTTACTCTTTATGTTTTTGTGTGCATGGTTCTCTGTAAAATATTGCAAATTGTCTGTAAAGTTCAGTTCAGTCATAGCACTTGTTGAAGGCAGACATTTACAAGTTGGTAACATTTGGTTGTTTTCTGGGAGAACTGGTGTGAAAATTATCCCGCTGCGACACCTTGAGCAATAATACATCTGCACACAGCTGCTTCCATGAACAGCACTGTGACGTCAAACTCCTTCAACAGTCCCAACCATCAGATCTCCAACATCACAAATACTCGTACTCGTTCAGGATGCAGCGTGGCAACAGCTCCAGCTGAATATCAAGTATCCTCAGCAGAAACTTGGTATTCATGTGTTGTTGGGTGTTTTTGTTACACCGTACTCCCCGGTGTGAAGACACATGCAAACACACAGCAGCCTCCTCTAAACTCCAGTGCTGAATCAGCCCCAACTCTCTCTGACAATCACCATGATTAGTGCTCCACTCCACTCATAATGAGCACATCTGTCTTTTCGCAGGGAAAGCATTGATTCTCTGTAATGTGACACGATGCCAGTTAAGAGAAGGACTGCTCTGAAAAATGCCAGTCTGCTGCTGCTGTGGCATCACTGGAAGCTATTCATGGTAGATGTGAAGTGGAGACTCATCTGACAGCTGATAGATTGCAGCAGCTTCAGAGGAGGCACTTTTTATATTTACTCAGTCATTCTTAATTAAATAAATTCATAGTTCACAGCTGATACTAGCATAACTTTGGGGACTTATAGAGATGATAGTGCACTAGTATTTTCATATTGTCGACTGTAGTAGCCTAGTCTATGCCCTTTTGATGCGCCGGTATGCAGTTATTTTCCCAACATGCCGTAATTATCTACTCTGACCTTATACCAACCCCCCCATTACATTGCCTAAAATCGCATATTTAAAGACCGTTTAAAAATGTTTTGGTTTTTTTAATCTGAGCCTTTATGTCTCCACCACTTTTCAACACTGCCCAAAAATGCCCTTGAGCATTAATGCTTTGTCTTTTTAGCTCTTTAGAGAAGAAAACCTTATGGGAATATTTATTAACAACGTATTTACATTCACAACTGCAGACTTGATGGAGTGAATATAACAGGAATTCCACAAGGTCCTGTCCATGGTCCACCTTTCTTCACTTTGTATATGTAATGGAATAGGATCTGTATGCATACTATTATATATGTATCTGGTAGGACTATTTCCTCAGTTTCCACCAGTGCTTACAATCTATAGCAGTATGGTTTGAAAACTCACATCTAAAACTTAACATTAAGAACACTTTATCAATAAGCTTTTAAATTTAAAGGAGAACACCGATTTTACACATCAAAGTGTGTTTCCAGGTGTTGGGGAGTACCACTGCAGTTTACTGCACATTAGAGCTTAACTCGATCTCGAAGCTGCATGGACTTGTCTTCGACTCAACTTAAAGGACAGGCTCACATTTTTTTCAAGCCTATCTTAAAACAATACTCACATGCCCATATGCACATTGAAAGAGTTACTGGTCGTTGTAATCATTCCTCGTGTCTATGAAGACGTCCCTTCCCAAAGCAACTGCAATCTAAGTTATGGTAGACAAGATAAAATCCACAGTCATAGTTCTGTGCAAAAATGGATTCCAAAGTTCAGCTAAAGCTGATATGAGGCTTTAGCAGAGTTAAACAAATCAAGTGGATATCTTTCAAAGTTCTTGTCTTTTTGTACCAAATTCCTGCTTTGTGTCACTGTCCTTCTGCCTTGGCCCAGCAAGCAAACACTGTTTGTGGAAGCACAGAGTATATTTCATACTCAAAAGACTGCAACTATCCACTTGATTCAGACTGCCAAAGCCTCATATGAACTGAAGAAGTCATTTTTGTATAACTTACATTAAAATGCTTAGTGTGTTTTGCTTAGTGTGTTTATTAGAGTGTTTCTCTAATAAACCGAGATAATTGAAAAGCACTGTGTGAAAACAAGAAAAGAGAATGCATGGACAGAGAGAGGAGGTGTTGGAAGTCATAAGGTGAACAGAGGAAGCGTGAGAGAGTGGAGGAAGAGGTGTAAAGATAAGGTGTGAATCACGAGGCGATAATGTTGAAATACACACACACATACTAGAGTGCACCTGTGTGTGTGTGTGAAGATGAGATGTGTTCATCTCTCATGTGGAAACAGGATATCCATTAAAAACAGACAAATGTGTGTGTGTGTGTGTGTGTGTGTGTGTGTGTGCGCAGCAGGAAAAGAGACAGAGTGAAAGACTGAATGGGTTGGTCACATCTGAAAGAGAGACTGTTATAAATGAGTGTTATTGAACCCAGTGAGTACACCAGCCCTGAACTTGGTAAATCCTGCGTTTATCCCGGGCATCAGCACAGGTATCTCTGCACGCCCACTCTCTGCACACTCTCCCTTCCTTTTCCTCCATTTTACATCTTGCTCGACTTTTTTCTTTGCCTGTGTTCCCTGCACCTTTATTTCCATTCTGACTCACCTTTGTTATAATTACATTTTACTAAGCCCTGCCCCGAACCCACCAATCCCTCTTATAGCCGCTGTATCATGAGACTAGGTTTCGAGGACTGCAGTCTTAGTCATAGCAGACGCTGCATCTCTCTCTCTGAAAAGCTTCCACCGCAGCTGCTACTCAAACAGCCAAGGTTGCAACTTAGCAAGGTGCAGAGAGGCAAGGCTAAATTGGTCCTGCTACGGCTGAGGCTCTGCACACAGCTGCTGCCGCAACAGTTCATTTCCAATGGCAACTGAAAGCAGATGCAGATCGGTCGCCATGCCAACCTGGCTGACCCCTTGACCATCTCTGCTCCCACTCCCTCCTCTTCCCTTCCAACATCCTTCCATCCCACGCAAGAGAGCAGAAAAAGGCGTGAGAGGCAGAAACCTCGAGAAACTCAGTCAATTTACACTAAATCTACCCGAGCTGATTCAGAAGACCCTGAACCTCCTCGCAGGTTTGCCAACACACACTCCATCCACTCCTGTGTGAAGCAGACACTGGAGAGCGCTGCCTGCCCCGACACTGTCAACACTCCTGTTGATTTCTTTGTCTCGCTGGGACACTCAGGTTCACAAAGCAAATATCAGCGATTAACATTTCTAAACATAATTCCACCTATGCTGTCTTGGATCGCTGTGCATTTCCTTTAAGTCGATGTGGAGGAAATAAATGACACACCAGCTTCCCACAAGAAAGATTTTCAGCTATCATCCTTGTTGATAAATAGCAGCCGCTGGCTACTGGAAGCTGTCCTCCTTTTAAGCTGCTATTAATGAGAATCACTGACACATTTTATGACTCAGGTAAGACTGTTAATTAAAGCTGCACTGGGTATTTATTTTAAGAAATCACAAAGAGGGAGCTGCAACAGCAAAGAGCAACCCAACCCCCATGATGGAAATGCCTACATTTTCCCTGTTTGCCTAGATGGATGTAGATGGATGCATCAGGTATGATCACCGATGGGAAATCTGAGCCCAGAGGAAGAAATGAAATCAAAATCTGGTGCTGAGCAAGGGCTCTATCAGGAGAGTTAGATCCTTTGCCTGTATTGTTCATTTGCTTTGGTTTACAGCATCACAGCCAGGCTGGTAAAGATGAGCCTGCTCTCTATGGCTGATTGATTTCACCTCGCAGAATTCACACTTTTCTTTTTCCTCTCGCTTGGCTTCCATTTGGCCTCTTATATATGGGAATGAAAGGCACAGAATGCAGTCATTAATAATCAGAAATAATGAGAAAAGTATGTGAATTTAGAAAGTGATAAACTTGCAGGCTTTTGGCAGTCATAACTCAGCATCTCTGTAAGGATCCCAAATGTTTTTGCATTTGCTTTAGTTGGTTTATCATATTCTTTATTTACTTGATGCCAATACAAATTAATAACAGTTTTTGGCATCAATGAAAAAGCTCTAATAATCCCACTGTACACTACCTGCCCAGAACCAAATGGCAGACAGACAAAGTTAGCAGCTAGTTGAACATAGTGGAGCATTTAGCAGCTAAAGAGCCAGTTTTTTCTCAAGATTAGTTGAAGAACTAAAACAGCTAGCTTCATGGAGTGGACAGAAACATCACTTCAAAGGAATGCTAATGTTGCTCTATATCTGGTAGATGTTGTTGGCTAACACATTCGTCCACTACAACTTCATAATATGTCAACTTGTTCTGCTGCCCCCAAGTGGCCAAAAAAAGAAAGTTTAAAGCTTTAAGTTTCAAGTACACCTATGTAACTTTTGCTGAAGAGCAGGTACTGCTGCCATATGTGACAATTACAGTGTAGATGGTTCATTTTAAAAAGTAGTATAATGGTAGCACAAGCAGAGGAGAGTCATGAAGTCAACAAACAAACTCAGTAATGTCAGTTACACAGCAGTATTTATCTTAAGCTTGCTAACATTAGCCACCATAAGCTACTGGTCATAACAGACCAAGTAAAGCTGTAGCAGTAAAATCCCTGAATGTATTGAATGAACAAGGGTGTGTTTTATTACTTGTGAATTAATCCTGTTATTTGTCAGAAGAAGATTGGGTTGTGGCCTCTTTTAAAAGTCACATAGTCTCCCTTTAAATTAAACAGCTGAACAACAACAGACTCAAGTTTTGCTTCCCACGTGCCAGAACTTCAGGACTTTTTTCAGCCATTTTTATTTGAGATCCTTTAGCTGCCACAAACGCTTTGTACAACAGCATGATTGCAGAAATTGCTGGATAAACACTGCTTTGTCACCTGTTTGGCAGCAGACTTTGTGATTTCCTTGTGGTAGTTTGGGCAGCTCAAGGAGAAAGTGAGAGGAAAGAGCAAGTGTTTCCCATTTTCTCTCTGCTAAAATCAATGTCATCGCTGCTGTTTTTCATCTCTGTGTTATTTTTTCCCTCCATCTGTCTCAGGACTCTCTTGTTCCGCCAGTGTCCCCCGCTATCTCTCTTTTTCTTTTTCTGTCTGCACCTGATTCAGGAGCATGACTCACAAAGGCAGACAGGTATAGACCCTCAGAAATGAATAAAAATAGTCCAGAGTACATTTATATCTGGCATTGTGCTGGAAAAAGCATGTGATGGATCTATATTTGAGTATTTCTTAACCAAAGGTTATTTCTATGACTAACTATGAGACTGGCTCTAGTAGACTGGCCTAATAGAGGTAATGAATTTTAGACAATTCTAGTACACATTTTTATTATTTGTGGTTTGGCATGTTGAACTTTGAGAAATATATTAATATTGTGTATAGGTAAATTGGCTGGTGTAAGATTAACTAGCTGTAGGGCCTGAACCCTCTCTGCAAATGAAAGCCATCCAGTTTTAGCTGCTCTAAGCCTAAATCAAACTGTTTCACAACTCAAAGAGATTTTGCAGTTCAGTGGGGAGACTCGGTGCAGTAATCACTTCCAGAAGTGTTTCCTTCAAGGCTTTGAAAAGATCTCCCTCTTTGCAAAGCTTCTGTGGCTCTGAGGTCTTTACTCGGAGGTGTGTGTAGGGCTGTGTGTGTATAGTACGTTATTGGCTGGTTAAAAGCTGACTGATTATGGATTTCTCCCTATCTATGTGATGTGTGTTCTAACTATGTGTTCACGCTGTCTACATTTGGCCAGTTATCCACCAAAACAAGGAAGATTTACAACCAAATAACATGAGTATGAACTATATCGCTACTAACTCATTATTTGTGGATTTTAGGGTGGATTTTTCATTTAAGGCATGAAGGTATAAGAGCTAAAAATTCAATTAAATTGAATTTTATTTATATAGCTCCAAGTCCCAACAGAAATTATCTCAGGGCTCTTTTCATATAGAGCAGATCTAAACTGTACTCTTTATAATATTATTTACAGAGACCTAACAATTCCCACCATGAGCAGCACTAGGTGACAGTGGCAAGGAAAACTCCCTTTTAACAGGCAGAAACCAGAACCAGGCTCTGGCTGGGCGCTCATCTGCCTTGACTGGTTGGGTTGAGAGAGAAATCCACCATGAGACAATCCGCCACCAGCTATTGCTGCATTTAACACAGTAACAAATGTTTTGATATGAATGCACACACACCCTTGAACCCCCACTTAAATCACCCACTCACCCACACACATGCATGGATAACCCTTGATATCCATTTAAACAGTAATGCACAATTATGTCAAACATATTGTAGAGACAGAGACATCCACCCAGTGTGTCTGCCAACTTGTAGGGCCTGAAGTTACCAGGATTATTAAAGTCATCAATCATAGCTTGCACATACAGTACATGCAGCTGTATATTATTACTGTGTATGCATACCCAGAGATGTTATGATCAATAGAGAGATTCTGTGTCATGTCTTTTGTTGATATAAGATGATGTATCCGAGCCTTTTGTCTGCTCACACAAGTGAAAGTAGTGAGATGAGTGATTGTTTAAACAGCCAGCAGGTTGCACCAGCTGATTGTAAGTTTGAGTGTAAAGTCAACACTAACTGTAATGTTGCAACTAGTTAGTTTCACACTATACTCCCCGCTTTGATCAGCTGCACCCTCTCTACTTACCGGAATCGAAACATTGTCTCAGAGAGTGCTGTTTCATCAGTGCAGCATTCAGATAATATGGGAGAGAAAGACATTCCTGACTAGTGAAGACATAATAATTTGAAGGTAATTTAACTTGCTTTGGCTGTATTTTGTTGTGCTTTGATGTTTTTCTAAAGCTGAAGATGGCTGTAACACAGATAACTACAATCATGTTTAATGACTACATCAACATCCCTTCTGTCATGATGTAAAAATACCATAACAAGTAGATGTTTCTGTTACAGGCAATCAAGTGGTGCGAGAGGCAATTCCCATTTAGAGTGGATGGATCATAAAAGTCAATGTTCTGCCCTCGAGTACTCCAAATAACTGTCACTACAATGGACAGTTCTTTACTTTTAACATCAGGTTTTCTTTGACTAATCACGAAAAATCAACAAATTGGTAGCAGCCTACAGCTTCATCAAATAATGTGGAAGTTAAAAGTGTATGGTGTATATGGGGTAGTAGCCCATTCAAAGCTGCACAATGGAGCAATAGTAACATTAAGTGGTTATAAGCTTGAACTCAGCCATTGTCATTTCAACACAAATTATCTCTCATATTCCTCTTCAATAATCAATTTCACTGTAAGTCTTCACGACTTAGTGTAACTCACTGTTTAACATTCTGTAATAATCTATCAAGCGCCACAGCAGTATTTACTTAGATATCTTTTGCATCTCTACTCGTCGGAATCAAAACAGTCAGTGTCATCATAAAAATCAAACAGATGTTTTCTGTCACCCACAATACACTCCCAGCGTAAAGGGTGAAGAAAAGTCTGGCTCTATCATTATTCTCTCCCATCTTTCCAACTGTTCCACCATGGCAACAGTCAATAAGGAATGACATCCACCTTCTCAGGGGAGGTGTCGATTTTGAATTCTTAACTCTACATTGTAACTAACTAGTATGGTGCAACCCATTTTTACTTGTTATAGTTTAACTCCCACACTACTTTCAAACTAAGCCTTGAACTTAGCTGGTGCAACAGGCTGCAGGCATTCTAACCAAGTTTCCCATCGTGTGTGTAAGCTTAGCCAGTCTTGCGTTCAGAAAATTTGTTACAGGAAGAATGCTGAAAATACCAAGTAACCAGATGTTGGCCAGTCTTCTTGACAACCTTCCAGGTGGGGGAGAGGGGAATGACGTCAGACGGATGCAAAGTAACAAAAGAATCACGATTGACTCTGACCAAGACAGGTTTCTTCTATTAAAGTCAATACAAACCATGTAAAATAAAAATAAAACGACACAGGATTTCTTCCACGTTCACCAACTGAAGTGCTGCTGCTGGTGCTCGCCTTGTGAGCACATACCGATTCAAACGTAGCAGGCTGTTGGGGCATCCTGGTAGCCGAGTGGTGAAGATGCAGGTTCTCTAAACACTCAGACAGGTTAAGCATTAAGCATGTAATTCACTCACTCCGCTCAGATTTTCTGACTCTGCCACTATACTGGTGCGTGACGAAGTAGCTTTCCAAGTGATCTGTTTTGCGTTTACGTGTGTTCCTTGCTAAAGTAATAATTTTGTTTTGAAGCTGCCCTCAATACAATCACATAAGCTTCATGCATTTAGCATTCCTATTGCTATTATTCCTTTATCTATTGATTCATTTACTTATTTGCCTTTGCCTCCTCTGTGGATGGGCTACACCAAAATGTCATTAAGTACACAAAGCTTCATGTCCTGTATGTGATTAATACACCTCTGTTGACTTCAGCTAGATCGACCTAAAGTTACAATTTCATGTTATGCTCCATGTTGTTTTTAGATTTTGAAGCTCTACTGGGTGTTTCTACTGCACGTTACAGAACATTTGCGTAAGGTTTAAGTTTTTAGAGTCTCTTTGTCTTGATGGCGTTTGTATTGAGGTTAAATTCACAATGGCTGACATCCTAGACTAAGACTAGAGAATGTCTTAGTCTAGGATAGGTCAGAATTTCCCCTGCATGTACAAGTACTTAGGGAAGAGATTTCTTTGGATTTTGAAGGCCTAACCTTTTGTCTGGTACACATCGTCAGTCAGACCAGAGTGTTGTCGAGCCTGACATACAAGCAGGCTATCTGCAGTGATGCATTAGACAGGAAACAGAGACTTTGTTGTAGACACTGGGATGAGACAGGAGCTCTACAATTGAGAGAGGTGAGACAGTCTGAGACACTGACAGCAGCAGATACACAGGAAACCTGAAATAGAGTTTGTCAGACAGACAGATACAGGAAGACGGGACAAGGGAGACAAGCATAACCTAATTAGCTTTGTCAGCAATGTCAGCACAAATTCTTTCCAAGCTCAATCATTCAAATTATACAAAAACATACAAAATACAGAGGATCATTTGCACTGAATTTTGATGGGGAGGCAAGTGTGTGTAAGTATGACGTCGCTACATATACAAGTCTATAAAAAGCATTTTAATTGAGCAATTAATTGACAGGAATGATCTCAGCACCATCGACACCTCATTGGATATTCACTAGTTCCCAACCTTTTTGGTTTCTGACCCCTTAAAAGGAAGCAATGTCTGCTCGACACCCGTCATTGGGAAAAAAGTTTAAAGAATAGACGAAGATGGCATCAGAGTTTGTGTGTCTTTGAGGGATCACTAAAACATTAAGTAAATGGATCAGTATTTTCACTGCTTTATTTCACTGATTTAAACCTGCATTGATCAGTATTTTTGATATTAACAGTGAATAAAATGATTCTATGCCATGTAAAAGGGATTGTCCACAGTGCTGAAATCACAAAGAAAATAGCATCCCATTAGCTCTGCAGCTCTATTTATCTTTTTAGCCTCTATTAGCTAATTGTCTTTGTTTAATGGCATATTTCCTGTATGGAAATTCCCTTAATCTACAGCACAGTTACAGCTGTCCCTGTGCTCTCGTGGTCCTAGGTATGTCACAATTAACATTCCTCAGTCCTCAGTCCCAATATGAAGGCAATTATGCACATAATAGAAAGGATTTGATGATTCATCAGAGCCAAAACATGAATAAGCAGGGCAGTCATGAGGGAAGGCGGCAGAATGAGAGAAGCGGGGTGTGGTCTCTCCCATGGGAGAGCTGCTCGCATCCTCTGCTCGATTTGTGCGTTTCCACAGAAACAACCGTGCATTAATGTTCCCTCCAAGACTATTACATGCTCCCTGTAAACCTCCACTTCAGCTCAAACTTTACAGCTGCTACTCCTTACTACCCCCCATGTATTATTGCATGCCAACAATACTTCTCCATAGGTTAACATATTAATCTGGCAGAATAAAGCTGCTGTGAATACACTGTACAGAGAACCTTTTGAGATAAAAACCTCAAGCCTCTCAGCACTTCCTCTAAGGCTCCAAGAGTAGCAATAAAAACAGACTATTACACCCATAAAGCACTTTTTTCCCAGCGTCACAGAGAATTATGTTGTTGTTGGTCATTATATTCCACTGTAATATCCACTAGATTAACCTCACAGAGGAAAAACACAAGCAGACAGCCGCAAAAGCTCAGAGCTGATATGAATTCATACTGCAGATGGACTTTTTCTCTAAAATTAATGAAGATATTCTCTGTGGTATGTTTGCGTAGACACATATTTGCATGAATGCAGTACTTTTTCAGAAGCTCTTTATTTAATTTTTGTTTACCAGTAGATCAGCACGTTATTAAAACTTATTAAAAGAACCACATACATCGAACTGAGTACAAGGCAAATTCTGTTTGTGTTTGCTTGTATAATTGTGTCACAGTGTTGCTTTTACCATCAGCCCTAAAAAGCTCATTATGGCCGAGCATTAATGCAGCAATTACAGAGGGAGGGAGACAGCTAATGGATGGTTCACAGCTAAAAAGAGACTGTTTACCTCCATTTCGCCCTCATTTTCTTCATATGAGTCAGTGCATTTCTCTGGGCCTCTTCTGTGTTTCTGCTATATCTAATATACTAATGTCCTGTTGGTATACAGCAGTGCATTTGTGCTTTTGCATAATTTTCTGCGTATATGGCTATAGAGCTGTAGACTTGGACTTGCTGTGAGACTTGACTTGAGACTTGAAGGCAAAAAGCAAAAAAATTGATTAATATCAATACCAATTATAGATATGTTAATAACAAGTCACCAAAGTCAAAGTCTAATATCACCCTCCATCCTTCCATAAATCTGCATCCTTGTGATATTAAAATTAAAACCATGCATTTGGGTTATTGGCTTAGTTGTGCGCATTTAGCACTGCAAGCAACAGACAGTGCTCTACATTACACTGTAAAAAAGAGATGATGAAGTGTGTTTTTTTAAAATAAACTATGAAATCATTTTCTTGTGCTATTCTCATCACTATATATATATATATGTAGATTTCCTCAAAGAGTTACTTTGTAGTCTCACAATTTCATTCTATTGCTGTACCGAAACTGTCTACTTTTACAACCCAACATTTTTCCTGCAGATTTCTATCACTTCTTTTGTGCTGCCTAGAGCCAATTTCCCCCCACAGGGATCATTAAAGTTTATGATCTTACCTTTATCGGTAATGAACGGACAACACAAGTACCCGCAGTGTAAAGGGCACACCCATGGAGCAGCTGCACACGGGTTGCTATCTCCAACCCTCTAAATATTTAAAGGTGTTGTAGGCGGCCAGTAATTGTACCTTACTTCTGGAAATCACATCTCAGGTGACTGTGTTGCTTATGATTTAATAAGTGGCCGTCATCTCTCCCCTAGAACAAGAGATGCAGAGGAAAGTATTCACTAATAACATTATCTCCACGCACAAGTCCATTAGCAAAACTCTGAGAAAGCCCGGAGGTGGAATGAAGAATTGAGTCACAGCAACATGTTGACATTTGTGTAGATACAGAGGACACTGTATGCTGTAAATTCACGATTGTTCTTTTTATACTCTTGTGTTTACTCATTTGCACAGAAATGACACATTTCATACTGCACACATTGTCTGTCTACTAATTTGCAAATCTAACACCCTCCAAACATTTGGATGAGAGGAAGGTATTGTAGCTCGACAATGACTGGTCAGATTGCCCTGAAACTGGCTGTAGACATTGTATTTTAAGACAAATCTACATACAAAATCTAAAGGGGAAATTTCACAGGGCACATTCATGCTCAACAGAGGATGAACCTTTTTCCATTTTGGACATTTCACAAGCTTTTCTTTAGTGCCACTCTCAGGGCGACAAACATTGTGCAACAAATATGAGGCTACATCCACACGAATACGTTTTCATTTCGTTTCAAAACGATCTCCTTACACACAAGCGTTTTATCACCATTTCAGAAATAATCTCCGTCCATACTACACGCCTGAAAACGCATATCACATGACCATTCACGTGCACTGGGCATGCACGTGTAAACAGGAAGCAGATTGTCTACTCTGCGGTTGGTTGCTTAGTTGCAGGAAATAATGCCTGTCCTCACTAAAACGCAATCCGGAATTTTCAAACTAAAACAGGGTCTGCAGCGTTTTAAAAGGTCATTTTAGGGGTTTGAAAACTGGATCTAGTCTAGGTGACCTCCTAGGCAAGATCTGAGAATGCGCCCCCTCCCCATTTGAGGTTCGCTTGAAGTAAAAAGAAGTTTGTCACTCTACAAATGATCTCACTTGAATCAGTGTGGAACAGCTCCTACAAAAGCATGGTAGGTCAATTACCATTATATACCATGTGTCAGAAGATTTAGATTGAATTAAGAATTTAATGAATAAAGGTACCCTGTGCAGGCCATGTGTAAAATTAGACTGCAGATGGAATGCACATATTCCTGCTGCTGATGGTCACTGGTATTTGACTGAAAACGAACTGCATATATGCTACAAGCAGTTGTGAGTGTTAAGAGTCAGTCAAAGGCCTATCAAAGTGAAAGTGGAAAAACCTTTTTTTTATTTTGTGAATTTGGCATGTGAACCTTCTCCAACAAGCCATGAAAATTGCTTCCTGGATGATATGTGTAGAAGGAAATGCAAGTAAACATAGTCTATCGACTCACATGCAATGTGCATGATGAACCAAGCTCCCAGGAACAGCTCTGGGCTGAGTGGCACCCACTGGCCCAAAAATACTTTTTCCCATACACAATAATTACTAAAGGAACAGGAACAGTTTAAAGCCAATTTCAAGCCATCCAGATGTGCAGGAAGTCAGCCAACCCCGCCAGAAGACGTTTCTAGTCTAGTGCGCACGCTCTGTGGACCCACAGTGGACCCAAAGTGTAGAAGCCCGCAAAGCCTGACAAGATCTTGGAACCCAGTATGTTAATACATACATGATATAAACCCTTTTAATTTTAGTGACCCCATGACCTTTTTAGCTCCACTAACAGTGAGGCTCTAAGAAAAGTACAATTATCGGTACGGTGTTGTTATCTCTGGCAGTTTTGTATTGTGGTGTGTGATGAACACTGCAGCCCTTAGAGGTCACTTGTGGCCTTTATCTTCTTCTAATTGAACCAATTATTTCTATTGTCCTCCATCTTTTCATTTTGCTAATAATCCATTCCTTTCCCCCTGCTCTCCTCTCCTGTCAAGATTAACGCCCTCAACTCTTGTCCTCTCTCTCCAGCTGCCATCGAGGCCTGCCTGGGTCACCTGCTGAAGAGACGGGCGGCTGGTTTTCTCCGTAGCGACAAGATCGCCGCCCTCTTCACCAAAGTCGGCAAAGTCTACGACACAGCCGGCGAGGTTTGCCGTAAAGTGCAAGAGCAACTCCAGCAGCAGGCTGATCTCACCAGGTTGGTCATGGAGTTCCTCCCTCCTTTGTTTTTACTTTCTGCTGAGCTGAATTCATTCAAAGCTGTCCCTGTGCAACAGTGAGTGAGCGCTCACTAAACGCCTTTTAAGAGACAGTTTTGATTTCACGTTTAAGTTTCAATCCATCATATTCTGATTGGAGTGTTCCTACCAGGGACCATACCTGACACCACAGTCAGAATTTAATTTGTGCAAATTGAGTCAATCTGCCATCTTAATTATAGAGGAAGAGACACTCTTCTCCATTACAGCCCACTTTGTGATGGAGGATAATAAGACTGCTAGTGTAGCTTTAATTACGCACCAGAACATCAACTAATTAACATCAGCTACAATAAATTAACTATCAGAGGCAGTTTTTATACGGGGTGGACACAATTACAGGAACACCTGCACCCCAATAAGGCCTCCCTGTAATACATCCTGTCTTTGTGAAAGTTAGAGACAGACATTTTGACTTGTCGTAGCAAGTAAAGAACAGGTGTAATTAATAACATTAATGAGGCTCCACTCATTTTACAGGAAGTGTGCCAGAGCGCCATGTCGCTGAGTCAAAATGCACATAACTAGGGCCTCAGAACCAGTAAAACTAAATGTAATTCAGCCATTATTAATGTCATTATTCCTTCTATGACAAGTTAAACATGTCTGTGGCTGTGAAAACAGACTTAAAATGTTCAGTTTTAGTTTTTTTGCATCAGAGAGTAGTTGTATTGTGTTCACATTTCCGTATAATGTAGTATACAGTGTGCAAAATATCTTAAATATCTATCCTAAATTACATTGTAGAATTGACATTCTGTTCGTATGTGCTGCTTCATTAGAGTGACAAACTAAGAGCTGACTTCAGATTTGCTGTTATGGTAACATTACTGTAGGGCAGTTGCATTTTACAAAGGCAGCCTTACCTTTTATCCATGATTTCTCTATCTATGGTGTTGAATTGTTGAATCCACATTACTTCTCGGATGGTTTGGTGTCATAATTATCTGTTCAGCACTGCTTGCTCCACAGCTTGTCTCCTTTTTGGGTGAACAAAGAGGACAGCAGTTTATCAATAGGGACATGCAATAGATCAGAGTGCATTTTACAAACACTGTAAATTTTGAATTCGGACAGATCATTACAAATTGAATATTTCCTTTTGTCCACATTTGAATGGAAGTTCAAATTTCAAATAAACATTCACAGCCCTGTACCTGTACAACACCACACATTCTGTATGTTTTGCACTGAAAACATATTAAACCATTTTTGTTTTTTAATAAAAGTTTTAAAATGTGAGGACCTTTTCTGACATTATCTCCCAACTGAATGCCTAAACAGAGTATGTTCAATATTTAGTTTTTTGTGGGGGCTGTGCTAGTATTTCATCCACCACACAGCATCAGCAAGATATTCATTAGCCCATAACCTGTTCAGTCACATGTTCTGTGCTGTTCCTCAACTTTCAACATTTAAACATGCAAAACGCTTTTCAGTATGAATAGATAGAAAATAATGAATTGATTGATTAATGTTAATATAGGGATCTGAAGCCATCCTTCAATCTCCGGTACTTTGCACAATGCTTTTACAGTAACAACAGACAATTTGAAGTATTTACATACATAGATCATTCCTTGTACACCAGGTCATTATCTCCATGTAAAACACACAGCTACAGATACACTCCATCACCGGCAGACACAATCTCTGGTCAGTTGAGTGTTTACTAAAGCTGAGCAATCTGTGTACACACTGTGATAGGCCGCAGGCCTATCTAGGTGTGTGTGTGTGTGTGTGTGTGTGTGTGTGTGTGTGTAAGCGGTGGAGGTAGGTGACGCAAGCGTGTTTGCATATATATTTCTTCGTGTATGTGTGTACACACAGAGTATGATAAACTGCTTCATCTGCAGGCACTTAGGTACTAGCCGAGCTGTTTGCAAGCCCATTAATTGTCCATTAGCGTGAGCCACATGGCTACCACATGTCTCTCTGGGGCTGCAGAGAGAGGTTTCCAAACGAAGGAGAGAAAGCTTTGTGCAACAGGCACATACAAATACACACATCTCCATGTCTGTATAAATGATGCACAACAATAAAACACAGACAGAATGTGTAGCAAGACGTCATTGCAACATGGCTGCGTTATGGGATGTAAATCAGTGGAGTTAAACGTGTTTGGGTACGCTGGGCGCTCAGCTCTCCGTCTTCATATCAGCTGCCGTTTCTCGTTCATCTGTCACATCTCATCGGCCTTTATTTCCCCAGACAGACCGCACACGACATTAAAGCTTATTATTATGTATGGATCTGGTTTGCCCCAGTCAAACCCCTCCACCAGAATGCATACATGCACACTCACACTCACACAGGCATGTTCCCCCCTCCCCCCTCTCTCTGTCATCCCACCTCAGGGCTCCATCTCTCATTTACCCTGGTTGCCATGGCAACGTGGTTTGCTCCACTGGCGGCCAAAGGGGCAGAGAGCATGATGGGAAACAAGAGACAGGGAGAGAGAATATGAACAGACATCAACAGGAATAAAGAGTTACAGCGGCGAAGTGAATGGTAATTACAGCAGAGCAGGACTGGGTTGTCTGGTTTGTGTGTGTGTGTGTGTGTGCCAGGGGTAGGTCTGGTGAAGAGGTTGTATTTTAGCCTCTGTTTCCCAGAGGCTGCCAGTGGACACCCTGTCACGGCTCCTTGTCTCTTTGTGATGTATTCCTTTCTAACCTTCCTTCTCTAACTCCTTTTTTAATCTTTATCTTAGCAAGAGAGCACACTGATAAATTACTAACACACCACCCACACAATCACCTTTTCCTCTCTCCATTCCTCTCCTTTTCTTCCTGACACACGGGGTAAAGAGCAAAACTAGCATATCATCTGCATTCATTTCCTATCCTGCAGTGCTAGCAGCAGACCTGCTGAGGCAACGGCTCTCATACTTATTATATACGTCCATCTGCTCTATATAATAGCAATGTATTTATTAAGTAATTGTTGAGATCTCTGATGTGGCAACATCGTTCAAGCAAAGTCCAATGGGGCAAAAAAGATGAATGGTCAAACTGTTGTTAACATCCAACGCAGTTTACGGGAGAGGCTAAGGGATGGCTATAGCGTGCAAGGAGAGGGTTACGTGACCGACGGGAGTAGGTGAGCTAGCACTACTGCTAGCAAACAAAATCTGCTAGCCTGTTTATTAGCAGTTGACCAATATTTACTGTGCAAGGTACTATTACAGTTATCTTGTCTTATAGACTGCTCTGTCTGTGGGTTTGACAATGTAGTTTTGTGTGGCAACTATTTTGATAACTGATTAGCCATTTTGGTAATTTTTCAAGCAAAAATGCCAGACAATTTGCTGGTTCCAGATTCTCAACAATGAGGATTTGATGCTTTTCTTTGTCATACATAGTAGTAAACTGAATATCGTAGGGTTCAAATAAAACAAGCAATTTAATACATCACCTTGTGCTGTTGGAAAGCATTTTTTTGGGTCTTAAAAAAACTTAATTG
This sequence comes from Macquaria australasica, assembly GCA_005408345.1. Lineage (NCBI taxonomy): Eukaryota > Metazoa > Chordata > Actinopteri > Centrarchiformes > Percichthyidae > Macquaria > Macquaria australasica. Next base: position 850,976 of record SEMN01000159.1, read on the forward strand.
ACAAAACAATTATTCAATTAATCGAGAAAATAATAGTCAATAATGAAAATAATTGTAGTTGCAGCCCTAGTTTGTTGTCTACAAGACATTTAACATATAGCCTCTTTAATGTCTGATATTTCTCCAGTCAGACAGTCTGAGACAGAGTTGGAAGACTTCTGCTGGTGACAGAATCACAGATTTGAGGGAAAACTCAGTGATAATAGAACTGTAATACAGAAATTGGAAAGTAACTTAAAGTGAATCATTTTATAAATGTGGATATAAAAATGTACAAGTACTTTGCATTAATATTCATGAAGGGTAAAATGTCATATGTTGTAGGGAGATTGGCTTGCTACATTCTTTATTCAGTTTGTTTCTCTCATTCATAATCATTGTTTTTTCACTTGAAAAATTCTGCAGTGATTACATTCGAATCACAGTGATAATCACTGCTTCAACAAAACTAAATAGCGATGAAAACATTTTGGTTAACAAGCTTTTCTGTGTTTTCCCACTCGCTCTAGAGAGTTTTACTAATATTTCAAGGAAAGTTGTGTTGTGCTCTTCTTACAGTATAAGTAAGCTTACAGGGCTAGTAAAAAGCAGCTTTCTCCATCCATCACATGAGCCTCGCCTTGCAGGTCTCCCCACAGCTTTGGAGTTTGACCTCCAAATAAAGTGGTTTAGACAACCTGGATAAACTGTTTGCTTGTTTACAACCTGCCCAGTCATCTGGCTGCCTGTTTCTGGCAACAGTGGACTTCTTTGTAGCAATGTCTTTGTATTCCCAGATCTCTGCACTTTCTTCGTTGACTAAAATGTTATCATAACTGATAGAAAGAATGGCCAAACCTATGAAAAGTAGTAGTTTTCCTTATCACACAACAGGTCAGTACCTATGTAGCAATTATAAGTAGATTGCTACCTATAACTGATGTCACACATAGTACTTATTAACCAATGGCCATCATACCTTAGTTAATTTTTACGTGAAGGCAAGATTTAAGGCAACAGTATGCCTCAAACTAATCGTCAACAGTGTCTAAAACCCCTTTCCCCCACACCTTTCCAACTTTGGAATTAGAGGGCTGCGTCCGATAAGTTTTGTAACTTTCCGAAAACAACAATGCGACAAGTACACCCACTTCACACAGTGATTAGTCAGGTGTGTGGAGGTGTGAATGTGAGCACGCTTGAACTTCGATTTACTTTTTGGCTCTTAAATATCAGTCAAAATCAACATCTCTGTGAATACAAATTTATTTTATTGCGTACACAAAAGAGAAGGACTCAGTGAAATCAGCAGTTTCTGAGTTGTTCTCTGTCCATCCGTCTTTAGACTGGATAAGAATAATACTCCCATACCTCGTGCATCGATTTTTCTCGTAACAAAGTCTCCTTTCTCATGCTTAGTTTTTACTGGTTGTTGCATAAGCTCTTACAGTGATAACAGAGTCTGCTCTCTCTGTCTTCTAACAGTAAGCGAAAACAAGGTAATTGCCACATGAACATAAGGCAAACTTTAGTGTGTATAACTGACTGCAACACCATGAATGCCTTTGAGTAGAGACTGTTTGACAGTGTGCATTGTTATCCCTATTTTGTATGATTCATGGTGTCTCGCCCCCTCTCTGCAACTCCAGGCTTTTCTCCCTGCCTTCAGACAAGTTTGGACGGCACCTCGTATGAACTAGTTCCTTTCAAGCATTCGGAACTCTTTATACTTCACACACACTAGCTGTGTCTCAATTCAGGGGCCTTCGAAGGCTACATTTGAAGACCAAATGCGTTACAGAGGCGCGACAAGGCTGTCCCATTTCGAAGGATCCTTCAAATGCGGCCTTCTTTTCCCGAATTTGAAGGATCCAATGGCTGGACCCTTTGCGGCCCAACCTATCCCAAGACTCATTGCGCGCAAGAGAATGGCGTCCCCAAACGTACCGTCAACAGCGTCCAAGCAGGATTACACTTTTAAATGTAAGTATTGGGTTTCAACTCACTTGAATAGCTGACGAAACAAATCTTAAAAAAACAAGGGGCCTTAAAAACCTCTAACAAAATGAAGGCCATGCCTTCATAGACAGTGTCCTCAGAAGGATGCATTCCCTGAATTGAGACACAGCAACTGTGTCCCATACACCACAATCTATTTTGAAATTTCTCCAGTATTTACGCTTAAACATGCACAGAGATCAGAGAATACCTTTTCTTTGACTAACTGTACATCTACCATCACAGCTGTTGAAACCTTTTTGCTCCTTCCTCATAGAATATGCCAGTGGGTCCCTCCATATGAACAGATGTCATGTAACACATCATCAAGCCCTGGTACAAGAAATTCACATCATGCAAATCCAGAGGCCTAATAAATGACCCTGACATATTCCTTTTTACATTCATATTCATTTGTCAGCTCAAAATGCAATCTGGTTGTAATCATTGTAATCAATTCGTTTAGCTACATGTTGACATTTGTTGACATTTGAAATTTGTCAAGTCCAATGGCAGAGGAGGCTAGACGGCACACTGTAGGAAGGGATGTTTCCAACCCTCTGTAATTACATAGAGATTATTCATTCATGTGAACAGTTGCTTGGAGGCAATACATCATCATAGAATGTATGATTTCGTTTAACGTGCAGGTTTCTGAGTGATGCATGCACAATGGTGTAATGTTATATTGTATAAAACATACGTATCAAAGGTCAATCCAAAATCAAACTACTCATCCATAGAGGCAGTATTAACCAAGACTGACCATGAAGGTTGCATCTTTCTGTGGAAAATTAGTCTTTTTATCATTAGATTTATGTATTCATTGTGCTCATTCAGCTAAAAGCAGCAGCTATAATGCCCTTTTTTGGCTTGTCATTGAAGGCATCAATTTTCTAATCTCAGGTTTATAAATATTCACAGCATCTGTCTTATGTGTATATCAGCTCAGGTCCTAGCTTCTGTAAATGATCCTCAGAATCTCTCTCAAAGTACTTCATTCATATCCTTCTGTCACCTCGATAGCAAAGGTGTCCTGTGGAGAGAAACAAAAGTTGTGTTTACATTCAGCGTTTCTCACCAAAATACAATGTGTTCATGCATGAGGTCTAACAAACGTGTTGAATGCATTTCCTTCCTACCTATAGTGGGACAGAGGCCGAGTGGACTGGTTACAGTGGCTAAGAATTAAATACCTGTGTACAATCTATTCAAAAATGTAGATAAGATGTGCAAACATTTCTGTTTTGGGTCCTTACAATATAGAAATAATATTAATAAAACTTAAGTTGGTTTGCGCTAATTTGGTACATTAGCAACACAGTATTATCAAGCTATTATTATGTGTTTCAAACATAGGAAAAAGTGTAGAGTGTAGATTGTTCTGTCAGTTATAAGGTTTTACTTTTTAGAGGAAAAGTCTTATCGAGTTTATTCTTATGGGAGCATGAATCTGTTTAGCAAATGCCATAGCAATCTGCCTACCTTGTTTGCACAGTTTACATTTGACCTGGTGAAGGCACAAGAGTTCAGTTCAGGAGGTCACCAGACCAACAAACCGACTGAGGGGTTCATCCTGTCAGTAGTGTGGAAAAGACTGTGTATAGAAACGAAATACTGTACAGGTAAGAACAACAGCAACATATAGCTCAAGCTGAAACTTGAATAGAAGTTATACATTAAGTATACAGGAGGAGATGCGTATGTTTCATGGCAACAGAACACTGCAACACACTGCAGGTTTTATTTAGAAAAGAAGACCCTGTCTCTTTTGCATTCTGTCTTATCTCTGACATCATTCTAAACCCCCCACCCCCCCACCCATCCCCTGGAGTACTGTCTCTGCACACCCGCACACACTTCTTCAACACACTTCTTCAAAATGGTTGGGGACTGCAAAAATCGTGACTTAGCTGAAGCCCCCCTTTCACACACACACACACACACACACACACATACATGCTGGAGGACTGCTAACATCGTGACTGTGGCAGCCGAGCCCCCCTCGGTACAGACACACAAACGCACACTCATTAGCTTGTCGAAGTGGGTGTGTGTGAGTTGTGTGAGTGGTTTTGTCTGATTTCTGCAGAAGAGATCAAACTCAGTCTGGGATGAAAGTGCTCCTCTCTTCAGCCTAACATCATGCACCTGCCTCCATATTCATGAAATACTTCAGCCAGCTGATTTCTACCAGAAAACGACACCATTTGTCTGACATGGTACACATTTATTGGAAACCAACCGGGAATCAGCTGTTATAGATAATGTAACAATTCATTATTCTGTTAAATGCTGCCTCTCGATGGTCACGGACACCATTTCTTTTCATTTATTAACCTTCACGTTGTTTACTTGTTATTTGTACATGAGTCTCATGTTATTACTCTTATTATACTGCTTATGTTAGACCATATTAAACATCTTACATTAGACATTAACAGTTAATTAGGTCTTCATTAAGCTTATAGGACACTATTAGCATTATTGATACAGTAAAAATGTGCAAACTTTATATGCAATATAATATGCAACTTTATCTGCTTTGTTGGAGGAACCTATGCTGGTTGGTATTAAAGGCGGGCTCCAGTGATTTAGTAATTTACTTCCTTATGTTGGGTACTTGCAAGAGACAGAAAAGAAAAGCAAACATAAAATCAGTGTAGCAGAGGCTGAGATATTCTGACTTTTAGTCTATGATTTAAGTTCCAAAAATAGTGGATCCCATAATACACATCTATAGTGTCTGGACCCTCCCTGCCTGGGAAACACCCCTAGTTTCTAGTGCATGCTTTCTATTATAAATATGCATATGTCTAGAAGGCCAAGCTGAGATAACCCTGATGACAACACTATGACATCATCAGATGTCTGGGTGGCTTAGGGGTTAATGATGCTGACCATGTAATTGCAACATGTACATGTAATCTAATTTCCTGTCAGTTCTGCTGTACGGAAGCATATTTCTGTCACACCAGAAAAAGAAAAATGGATCAGTATCACGTGCTAAATGTGCTAAATAGTATATTGTTATAAGGTGATACGTTTCTATGTCGTAATAACCTGTACATATGTTGTTATAACGTGAAAAACATCTTGTTATAACAAAGGTCCTGTGTCTGCCAGGCTTTAGATACAAACATGAACTCTTCTCTGTAGTGGTTGTTATAGCATTGACCTGTGCTTTGTGCCCTGCAGGAGAACCCAGAGCGTGGGCCATGAACCTCTGAGGAGACAGGGCTCCTCCACCACCAGCCGCCCCCCTCAGCCCCTCTCTGCCCAGGCCATCAAACACATCTGGGTCCGAACAGCTCTCTTTGAGAAAGTTCTGGACAAGATAGTGCAGTACATCGTGGACAACTCCAGGTGATTAGTTTTATTCTTTGCTTCCCGGCATTGCACTGCAGTGACTCACAGCCCTCCACTCCAGTCTTTGTTGTAGCTGAATGATGAACAGTCCCTTGTATTACTGTTTAGTGTTCCATTCTCCTCCTGTGTTCGCTCTCTGGTTGCTTTGTTCTGTGCTCTGTCTGGCTAACAACTACTGTGTGCTTCAACAAGCTGTCCACACACAGTGCGTCAGCCAGAGTGAAATGATGCACTACCACTTGACTGATCAAAGCCTCAAACATGAAGTGCTCTAATGGGGTTCACAGACATATGACAATGTAGATCACACTGGAAAAATCCACCTTAAAACCTGGGTAGTGTTGTTTGATGTTGTACTTTTGTTGTTCCTGTTGATAGCTGGGTATATTTAGAAAACTTGAAATTATGTTTAGACAGCTGTAGTGTAGTTCATCTAATGTGATCTAAGCAGCTATGTAGTGCTGCAGCTAATGATTATATTCATTATTGCTTAATCTGCCGATTATTCTCATGATTAATTGTTTAGTCTATAAAATGGCAAATATTTGTGAAAAATGCTCATCGCAATTTCCCAGAGCCCAAAGTGACGTCTTTAAATTGCTTCTTTTGTCTGACCAACAGCCTGGCTCTCATTGGATTACCTGGCTTCACTGAGCCTAACGTTAGTGATCCTGGACAAACAATGTCATGAAGCTGGTTAGCCACTGGCTCAGTCAACTCAGGCAGAAGCAGAGTAACCACATTTCCCACAGGGAAATAATAATAAAATAAGGGATTTACAGTGATATGAAATATATACACAACTAGGACAGAATTACAAAACTTAAAACAGTAGGAATAATATTCAAAAGTAAGGTTAAAGCTGGAGAAATGCTTCTGCAAGGATACATGTAAACATCTCTGCAAACCTAAGCAGAAAAGGATGTTGCAGGTAACCATAGGTCATGTTGTGCGGATTTGCACGTCAAGCAAGCTGGTTGGTTGATCCAACTGTTGGGAGGCAGGTTCAAATCAGGGAAGAAAAAAATGTAACATACACACTATACAAGTTGTACATACATGAAGTATAAATGAAACAGCCACGCGAGCGTCTACCAACAACCCCTGTCCACATTTGCCTACGTGCTGCCAGGAGAAGCATGTTTCTGCCTTAAGGCTAAAAATACATGTGCGAATTCTAACATAGGCCTTTTTAAATATGGTTGTTATTTTCAAAATATTCATTAGTCTAGAGTTAGTATGGAAAATACATTCATAAATGTGTTTATTTTCCATAGTAACATTTTGGTGCTTTTTGTCATATGATAAAGAAAGTATTATGAATTAAAGCGGTTAAATGTAACATATGCCAAAGCAGAAAGGACAGATACTCTGTGCCAAAAAAGTTTTTTTGTGTTGTTGTTTTCTCTTCTGTTTGTTTGATTGTTTGAAATCTCATTTTTAACTGGGCTACCATGGTGATCTACTCAGTTAAACGTTATCCAGCTTTGTAATACCAGAAAACCCAAAGAGAGCTGGGTAACCCACTAATCTTGCTTTGTAATGCAGGTCCCAGTATGTAATGCAGCCATTAGTTTAGAGTGAGGGATGCTGACATGAGATCTATCAACCAGAGCTGAAGTATACCAGTTTAAAGTTGCATATACCCTATATATCTATCTTTGCTTGAAAGAAGCAAATTCTGGCCTCTTATTTGGGGATTGTTGAAAGGCTTTCTGGGAAATTGCTACACCAACATCAACACACACACACACACCAACATCAACACACACACACACACACACACACACGCCAACATCAACACACACACCAACATCAACACGCACACACACACACACACCAACATCAACACACACACACACCAACATCAACACGCACACACACACACACACACACACACCAACATCAACACATACACACCCACCAACATCAACACACACACACACACACATACCCACCCACCAACATCAACACACACACACACACACACACACACACACACCTAAACCAACATCAATGCACACACTAAACTTCAACACACACACAATCTCACAATCTCACATATGTGTATTTAAGTTTTTTGCTATTTTCCTGATTTTTATGAATTGTATCTTTTTTTTAATTTTTATTATCATTATCATTATTATCTGACGCTTTGGCAATATTGCTGTTGTTACATTCATGCCAATAAAGCAAATTGAATTGAAATTGAATTGAATTGAAATGAAGTATGTGCAGATGACATGACGCTTTCCTTTAACCTACCATATATAGCCCAGGAGGACCCCTGATTAGGAACAGATAACATTTAATAATGTTTTGATTCACTTATTTCTGTGTTTATCTCTGCAGTAAATACTATGAGAGGGAAGCTCTGATGCATGACTCAGTCTTTGGTCCCATCTTGGCAGCCCTACTGGGTGAGTATATTACACTGTGCTGTAGCTGCCAACATTTTCAAAGTTACCAGACGCCAATAACAAAAAGTACAAAACCCCCAACAAAAGGTTCCTATATTCATGTAAAATCAACTATTAGGTAAACAAATGAGACAGTCGTTGCATAAATTGTAATCATGAAATTTACCACAAATTCAACCACTCTCAGAACTATTTGTAAGTACAATTAGAGCCACCTCCACTGACACTTTGACAGCAGGAGCCACAGGCAGACAGCAGGCAGGAGACTGAGGCAGACCAACCAGACACTAAGTTTAATAAGCAGAGAAACAGGAACACACAGGCAGTCAGGCAGGGACGGAAAACAAACAGCTTAGCACACTAAACTGGAGGAGACAACTTAAACAGTGTGACAACTTGCTGAGGGAACAGAAAACACTTGTTACATCCAGGTAACGAGGTGCAAATTAGGCGGAAAGCAGCTAAAGAGAGCTGATGAGGGAATCAGCAACAGGTGTCAGAGCAGCACAACACACTGAGGACACCTGGTGGACAAGTGAGGAACAGCTGGGACAGAAACTACTGTGTTCAAATTTTACATTATATTTAACTACTGGTACTATCACACTGTGCGCTAACGCTGAAAGCCCATTTTGTCAGAGAAAAGGTTTCCGTACTGTTCTGTTTGTGCAAACTGGTGCAATAGATGTCAATCAATCTGTGACTTTTGAACCCTATACTTTCAATTTCAAATTTGAAAATAATACAAATAGCGAGTTAGATCCTTTTTTCTTTTACAGTCTTATCTAGCTGTGAGTAGCTCTAATTCTGCTGTGGGTTGCATTGTGATACAACAGTGTTTATCAAAACCACATTCAAAAAGTAAGCAATTTTAACCTGTATGCTGCCATTTTTAAATATACTTCCTATACTTAAAACTACAGACTATACTTAAGTATTTTTTTTCTACTGTTAACATACACACATTCTGAAAACATGATTAGAGCTAGTATATAATGTGCAGTTGAAACACACTACAGGGAAGTAGAGGGAACAGAGATCACCATACCTGCAACATTTACACATAAAACAGGGAAATGAGAGGAATGCTTGTAAATGTCAGTCCCTGTTGAAGTGATCCGGTGTTGTTACTCAAGTCAGTTCAGTTCAGTGATATGTGCATGTTTATCTGACATATGTGTTTGCATATTTCCATGATTTCTTAAAGAACACCAGCTGCACTTAAACTGGAATTACATATAGGATTATTGTTTTTATACAATCACATTTATTTTCCCACTGACTTGCAGTTTTCAAATATTCCTGTAACTTCCCCAAATATTCTGACATAAAATGTGGATTCATCCATGGATGAAAATAGTCCCCAACAAATGCACCATATCCTCCTGTTTGTTGCTGTTTTAAGAAATGACTGAGCCTTTTTTTAAAAAAAAAATGAAACTATACATTTGTGTGTAGTCCTCAGTAGGAACCAATGGGCTTGGGGCTGAGTCTCACAGACAATGTTGGGAAGTCGGACGGACTAACATGTTGGTTTTGGTCATTTCAGTGGATTTGTTGACAATAAGAGCAATAAAAAATACTTCTGGCTTATACTTTAAGTAGCAATAACAATAGTAATACAAAAAAGGCTGCAAACTGCATTGAATTTAACATTTTTAAGACACACCACTGAAAATTCAACCATATTGGGCAGTAGAAATAACAAGTTACTACTAAATCCTGGTAGGACAGATTAGATCCAGGCAGGAAGCTCTACTGACAAATAGCATGATTATCCACTCAAATATGTTTTATTAATGTTTGGTAAATAAATGGTCAGGGCATTTAAACAATGATTCAGTGCCATAAGAAGCTATTTTTACACCAAGGCAGAAATTGTATTACATTATAAGACTGAGATATTCTGTACCTGCTGATATAAGTTTAGTATAAATTCACTTCAGGTAAGTATATTAAAATTTAAAAAGGTTTAAATTGATGAATTACACTGATTAAGTGTCTGACTAATGGATCTGTTGATGGGTCTGCGTGTGTGTGTGTGTGTGTGTGTGTGTGTGTGTGTGCGCACGCTGTGTTCTCAGTGGGGCCCTGTGCTCTGGAGTACACCAAACTCAAGACATCAGATCATTTCTGGACAGACCCTTCAGCCAACGAACTGGTTCAGCGCCATCGTATTCACGGGGCCCACCGGGGCCAAGACGCCTCGGCCGGCCGCCGGCCTGCTCTGGGGGTGAGTGTGGAGGCTGCTTTAGATCAGCTGCTTCAGTTCTCAGGAGGTGTTGGTGTATGGTGGTGAGTAGGAGTGATCACTGAGGATGTGTGGGATGGGAGTTGTTATTAACTATATAAGTTGGCTGTTAGAAACCTTTTTATGTTCTAGATCCGCAAGAGGCAGTCCAGTGGCAGCATGTCAGAGGACAGGTTTGCTGCATCAGCGAGGGAGTACGTGGAGTCTCTTCACCAAAACTCCAGAACCCACCTTCTATATGGCAAAAACAACGTCCTGGTTCAACCGGTACGACTGCACGTTCTCACTTTGTGACCAGTTTTGTATGTACAGGTTACATTGATTAATCTGAAGTGAACACTGTACTAAATGTACACTATGATTAAATGAGACATAATATCAGTGTTACAGCTACACCGTGTGCTTCTAGCTCCTGGCTCTCCATCTTGGCTTCATATAAATTCTTGGCACAACTTATTTGATGGAAACTTTATACAGATGTAACGGGGTTTGATGTGCTGCTGTGGAGGCCCTAAAGCTACTGTATCTCTGGGACGAAGGCAGAAATCCAACTTGGAAGCCTACGCACATGCAGTACACGCAGACAGCTCCTCACACCCACTCAGCTGGTGTACAGATAAATTGCAAATGATTTATATTTTCATCTATTATTGTGCTGCACACACACACACACACACACACACACATTTATGTGTGTGATCTCTGAAATGAAAGCTGTAATGTGCTCTGCGGTGCCAAGCAGCTTCAGCATGTTTGGCCCTGGCTGGGAATGTATAATGAGCACATATTTGCTATCCATAACGCTCAGCCTGTGACAGAGCCGTGCTAACACACATGGCTGAGTGCACATACAGATGAATCCAGCACTCACTTATGCATGCTAAATGTTACTGTATGTGATCCTACTCTCTGCTTCTTAAATCATAATGTAGTTTCTGTTTATGTACAATGTAACACATAGAATACATTTATTTAACGGGATTTAACAACATATTAGCCTGTTGAATAGGATAAACCTATATTAGATTATATTAGACTACACTGAGAGGCCCTCAAAACCTATTTTCTAATAACCTGATTGCACGGTTATTTGCTTGTGCTGCCATGGAGACACCATTGTCATTTAAATCTGATCAAATATTCTTGATCCAGCAGATGAGCGTTGAGTGTTAAACTTTACATTTATAACTAAGTGTATTTTTTTTTTCTAATTTAAACTTTGAGTGTGTTTATTTAGCCACAAATATTTAAATGTTTAAGAGAAATACTTGTGCTTATTTGCTTTCTTTCTGAGAGTTAGATGAGAAATCAATATAATTTCTGTGCACGAAGAGCAATGCTGGAGTCGAGCGGTGATTAGCCTAGCAGAGCATGAAGACTGGAAGCAGGGGGAAACAGTTCGTCAAGAATCATATTCTTACATTTCTGTTTGTTTGAAATACAGCCAGACTAGCTGTTTGCCCCTGCCTCCAATCTTTGTACTAAGCTAGTCTAATCACCTCCTGGTTCTAGCTCTGCACAGACATGAGAGTGGTATCGATCTTCTCATCTATTTCCTAGAAAGAAAGCTAATGAGCATCATTCACAAAATGCTATTTCTTCAAGATTTGAAGCAAAATTAGTTTCATTGAGGATGCAGCCTCGATGTTCTGATCTCTGTCTCGTGCTCCAAACTCGACACCTTCAGACCTCAAGTCTCACGTTATGTCCTTCCTTCTTCCTCTTCCTTCTCCCACGGTAGAAGAAAGACATGGAGGTGTTGCGGGGCTACTTGTCACTCCACCAGGCTGGGGATAACCTCACCCTGAAGTGGACACCCAACCAGCTCATCAACGGCACGCTGGGAGACTGTGACCTGGAGAAGAGGTAGCCAAAACACACCCACTATATATTTATGGATCATATATAAATGATCTAATTCCCCCTTGTGAAAAATAATGTGCACTTAATGACACTAATAATGATTTGAAATGCAACAACTGCCCGTGAAGCTTCATTTTACACCTTGTCTTACTTTGCTAATCCAAAATACATTTCCCTCTCTGTCAGTATCTACTGGGACTATGCACTGACCGTCCCTCTGCGCCAGATAGTCTGTATCCACTGTCATCAGCGCCGTGAGTACACTGCTACTCTACAGTGCTATTACACTGCACCCATCACCTTATAGTAAGAGCTTTCTGTCATGAAGGGAGTGTGTTTCATAAGCTGTTGTCATATCAATATATTGATTGCTTGTCTGTTAATGGGCAGTGCAGGCCATATCGCTATTTTCATGTCATTTATCTTGGTGACCGCTTCTTCACCTTTTATTGTCTCTCTCCTAATGTATCTCTTACATTTGTGTGTGTGTGTGTGTGTGTGTGTGTGTGTGTGTGTGTGTGTGTGTGTGTGTACGTGCATGTACTCTCACTCTCTTTTTACATTATTTTACATGACAAGTTATGAATTTATAACAAGAAAAAAATGGCTTAAATGAATCAAAAGATATATTACGTGGTCCATGTTGTCCTATTTTTCTTTTCCTATCTCATCCTTGTCTAATGTTTTTTTTTTACCATATTCCAGCTGACTGTGGTGGTACTCTGGTTCTGGTCAGTCAGGATGGGATCCAGCGGCCGCCCCTCCACTTCCCCCCTGGTGGTCACCTCCTGGCCTTCCTCTCCTGTCTGGAAACGGGCCTTTTACCGCGGGGTCAGCTGGAGCCCCCCCTCTGGTCCCAGAAAGGCAAGGTGTGTCACCTTGTTAGAGCTGTATTCACACCTAAACTTAAGGTTACATTTACATGAATGCCTGGCCAGTGTTGATACTGCAGGTAAGATAAATCCATAGAGTGAGGACACTTCCACTTGCAACCTTTCACCCAGATGAAATCCCTTCTGTCTTTAATTAAATCACTTTTAGGAGAATTTACACCAAGTAGCACAGATAGACAGTATGGACCTGGATACTTGTAGACAGTGTTATGACCGCATTCAACTATTTAATGCAAATACACACATCAGGCTAAATTACAAAGGGGGAGGTTATAACAGAGAAGACTGTGACATAGAAAGTGTCTGCATTTCCTGAAGACAGGACCTGACTCAAAGTCTGTAGTTCTCCACATGTATACAATTTAGCTTTAGAATTATTATATAATAAATAGCATATTGTAGTGATCTCCTGGGCTGATGCACTTAGCTACTCTGTGTGTTCTTTATGTTGGCTATTCATGTATGAAGCTAGAAATAAATGAAGCACCCAAGTTTGTGGCTTCATTTATTTCTATTTTCTAGACACCAATGGCCCTTTTGCACACATAATTTCTATGTGGAAGACAGCAATGAAAGGATGTGTAAAATGAAAATCAATGATAGTAGAGAAGGACCATGTGCAGTGTGATTTAAATATAAACCATTAAAGCTGGGGCTGTGAAATGCAACATGCAAAATCTTGTTCTCATTTCCTTTGTGTCTGTATGAGCTCAGATCTAGTTGCTGTTGGGGTCACCTGGTCTTGGGTCTGTGTTTTTGTCTTTCTCTTTTAATGGACGGTACCATCTTGCATTCTAGAAAGATAAGTCATATGTCACATGTTTTCAGTTGTGTAAACATTTTTGGAACATTAGAAGACCACTATTTGAAAGTTACCTTTTGTTGCCTTTGGGGCCCCACAGCACCCAAAACAATGTGGAGTGCAGCTTTAATGTTTGGTCTTATTAATATTACATGATATCATTTGGTAAATGTAAAAGAAAATCAATATTAGCACCACTTTTCCCATTTTTGTCTGTCCTACAACTGCAACAACAACTCGCCTACCAAACATAAAAACGTTTATCCGAAGCCTTTTCAATGATTTCTGTCCAAAATGTTTTGGTTTGTAAAACACAGTGAAAGTTCCCATATTGGAAAAAGCCTTTTGTACACTTGAATAAATTTGTGTGTGTTCCGCAGGGAAAAGTGTTCCCTAAACTGAGGAAGAGGAGCAGTGCTGCCAGGCTCATTGACCAGGACAGGAACAGCGAGGAGCAGACAGCTGCTGACTACGTGTTTCGCATCGTCTACCCTGGATACCGCTACGACGCCAGTAAGTAACACTTTTACATTGTCATGCACACTGGTGCAAAGTATCCCCAAGGCAGTAGCAGCTGCACACAACAAAAATTGAATCTTCCTTTTATGGTTAACACTCATCTCTGTGATTGCTTTTGTCTCTTGAAAAATAAGAGCAGTATATCTGCTTGAATTGTGTCTTCCCATGATGTGATTACAAAGTACGGGTGTAGTGTAGTGTCTTTCCCACGATGCTCTTCCCAAGGTCTGTAGGGTGGCACTGTTCTAACTGTGTTTTCTGTTGTCCCACTGGTGCAAGCAGTCACTATAAACTACCACCACACCACGGGCAGCCGCGCTCCGTCGCTGGATGATGACGAGGAAGAGGAAGATAGGCTCCATGCTATGATCTCAATGATCTGCTCGCGGAACCTCACAGACCCTAATGTCATGAAAGGTTTTTATCACCTTAACACACCTACCCAACCCCCCACTTCTGAGACCTCACCCCGGCTTCAGACGTCCCTCCCTGCCTCCCGCCCATCATGCCCTCCTCCCTCCCCTCTCCCAACCCCACCTCCCCCAGCTTCGTCTGCCTGTGTGTGTGCTGCCTGAGGCTGAGCCCAACAGTGCGGAGCAGGCTGGGGTTGGCTGTGTTAACAAAGGGGAAGTTCAGGTTGATCAACACAAAACTAAAAAGCAAAGATTTGATGACATGATTATAAACTTCATATATTAGCCATATTGAAAATGAAGAAATGCTAACAATAGCAGTAAAACAACCATCAATAAATTATTAACACGTTAGTCTCAGACAATAGTAGGCCTGTAGATACAGAGTCCAACAATTGGTAAGACTGCCTCTAATTTTGTACCAGCAGGTTTGATTTAGATTTAAAAATAGATGCAAAGGGAGATGCTTTAGGGTGAAAAACAGTAGAGGTGGCTCTTCTTTAAGAGTAAAAAGACACATTTTCTGGCAAGTGTTTCACAGTATTAAAAATAGATGGAAGAAGTTACCTCCCTTTTGTTACTCCTCTGCCATAATGAAAGTGATTTGTGAGGGACAGGAAGCAAAAGGGTTTGCTCCACTAATCAATATTTATCTTTATAGCTATTTTAGCTAAAGTTTTTTTAAGGTACACAGGTGCTGCCATCAGCTTTGTTTCCAGCCATGACGGCAGCAGTTTTCATCAAAAAAGCTCTGATAAGTTAAACCCACTGTATGCTACTTGCTCAGTACCCAATAGCAGACAGACAAAGTTAGCAATTAGCTGGTGAGGAAAGTTGAGCATGTAGCTGCTATACATAAATGACAGCTGGAAGTTAAGAGTCCCTGGACATTTGGCACGATAACATCCCATCTTTAGAAAATGGTGGCTTGCTCATAGATTTTGTCAGACATTCAGTTAATGCCACAGCAGGACCTGACACACTCCCCTTACCCCCTTCCTACTTAATCTCTCGCCCTCTCTCTCTCTCTCTCTCTCGCTCTCTCTCTCTCTCTCTCTCTCTTCTCTGCCTTCCTCGGTGACACACGTTAATCCACTTGCTTGGCAGGGATCCTCACACAGGCCTGTGAAACACACACTGTCAAAGGGACAGCCTTGTTTTATAGAGAGTGCTGCCAAACACAGTGACTGCACACGTCTGTCACAACCTGGTTTCATCACTGGTACACAGATTCAAACTTCCCCAGGTCTCCTCGTCTAGGTCAAGGCCTTTCTGGCTGCTTTGCATTCTGGGATTTGCAGTGCTGACTGCCTTACACTTATAAGGGTTTAGCTCCTGAAGCATGTTTCGGCACTGTTGGGTTTACACTGTCGTGGCCAAGACTCGCTTTGATAATTTGCTTAGATTTTTTGCACTCCTTTAATTTGACTTAATTCTGTTTCCTTCTTTTTGTCCTTTCATTTCTCACTTGCAACATGCTTGACAATTTTTGCATGGGAAATATGCACCCGTTTCATTGTTTTTTTAAAGAACAACTATGTGTTTCTGCGTATTTGTGATGGAAAATCCTTTCTCACAGTCTCCTCTGTTCGTTTTGATTTCTCTCTCTCTCCTCTGACTACCTCAGTTGTTTCTCCTCTTTGTGCAGTCGTTTGCTGCAATGCTGTTCACTGTAATTCTTCACCAACCCTGCCACCCCCCCTGCCCCTCCCCTCACCCCCTCCTCCACCCCTCTCATTACGGTCCTGTGGGGTTCCGCAGTAGTAGAGACGTGGAGTCCTTGTGTGAGCAGGGTTGCATTACTGATCCCAAAAACAGTTGTTGATCACGTCTAGTCCTAAAGTAAAGAGGGGGGAGGCCAAATGTCGGTCTCGCTCCAGCATTTTTTCTGTTTGCTTTTTTTGTTCTTAATATTATTTGTTTTTGGGGTTATTGAACAACCAAAGCGCAGCTTCATATTTATGACAGGTCATCAGCTCCAACCTGAAGAATTAAGGTGAAGAGCATTTATGTAATGTTGAAGTTTTTATGATTTTTTTCCTCCCCTTTGTGTGCCCTTTTCCTGGTATCCATCTGTTTTTGTTGTTTATGAGGTACTTTTGGTGTTTCTTGTCTTGTTCTGGCTTTATGCATCCTGCATGGCCTGAGCGTCAGCCTCGTCCCTGCCTTCTCCTCTTCTATCAACTCCTTCACTTCCTCTCTTCTTCTTCTGCTCCTTCCTCCCCTCTCCTGTTTGTCCGGAGCGTCCCTGAGCTCTGCTGTCTCTTCTGCCACCCTTCTGAATGAGCTGAACCAGCATGGCTTCCCTGCATCCTCTCTGCCTGTCTCTCCCACAGCACCGTTCCTGCTTCCTAAACCGTCCCCCTCCACTTTTGGTTTCCTCTCTACGCTTGTTTTTCCAGCTCTCACATGTAACATGAGTGTACAACTTTCATCCATCTACTCATCTCTTGTGTCATGAATAACAAAGAACAATACATGGAAAGATGTATTTATGGTTGAGCTGAGGGACCTATGTCATAATATGTAAGGCATAGAACATAGCCAGTGTGAAGCGGATTTAAAGGCACTGAGACTTTTAAAAAACTAAGAGTGTAGTACATGACAACAGAAGCGTCTATTTTGTCTCTGAGCTCTGAGACTTCTCTCTGTCTTCTCACTTTCATTCTCTCTGGTTCAGACCACGGGGAGATGATGGAGATGCAGGGTTTCGGAGGCAGCCCGTCGTCGTGGCAACAGGCCGAAGTAACCACTCACGAGTCGCTGTGCCAGTCCTGCACCATGGCTGGCGGCAACGTGTCGTTCGACTACCCGGCCGGCTGTACCTGCATACACGACACGTCCGACATTCACACGTATGTCCTTGAGATTTTATGATGTACCCATTTTTTTCTGAAAGGATCAAAACAGGGGACTCCTGTCAGTCAATCAAATACAACCCACAACATCAGTTTGTATCTTGATAGGGTGAAATGACCGTAGCTGTGGAGACTGTTGTGAGTGTTAGGGCAATGTTGCCTTTTAAGATAGTAATTGGGACTTTTTAAATGGAATTCAGAGATTTCATGGAGGCAGCATCTAGTCCATCTATTCATTAGAAAAAACACATTAGGGCACTTGAGTTTTTGCCTCAGCTTCAGCCATGGTGGTGGTTTCTTCATTAAAAGAAAAAAAAAATTTAAATAAGCTTTTACAAATTAGACAGTGGCTTAGCAATAATGGCTGATTTCTTTTCTTTCCACCAGTGTTCCTCTGAAGATGCTCTGCCAGAACATGAAGAGGCAGATAGTCTCCAGAGCCTTTTATGGATGTAAGTGCATTGTGTTGCCTCTGCACAGCACTCACACATTCAATTCTAGCTGTTTTCTGAATAGTATACAAAGCATATGAACCACAGACACCTAAACTCCTTGCTCTTAATATTTAAGTTAATATTTTCAGTTTTAGTTGGTGTAGTGTATGGTGACTATTTTATGGAGACACATAATATAATGCAAGTTGGCCTAACAAAATGCTAAAAACGGATTATTTGTCTATTTAGAAAAAAGTAATCTTGCATTCAATATCTTGTACTTTTTTCCAATTTGCCCTCAAGAGACTTTCTATGCTGACTCTGTAATTATGTGGGAATTAAACACAATAGAGTGTACCAAGCAAAACAGAGGCATTTGAATGTAATACATACAGATTAGAATATATAAAGAATGTGTTTGCTTCAGGTTAATGTTCCACCTGCAGCCTGCAGCAGAGAGTAGCAACACTGCACTGCTGGCTTCCAGTTGAGAGCACAATTGATTTTAAAATCAATTAAAGTAATTTTTAAAATAATGTATAACTCAATGCAGCAGCTGCTGCTGCTGCTGGATAAAGTAATACGTTTGCAAACTGTAATGAAATATCCCTCTAAATAAGTCAAACATGTAATAAAGACATGTAATGTAATAAATTGCTGGGTAACATAATGCATTTATAGTGTTATTCAAATATTTCTAATAACAGCATCAGTCTGAAGGCCTTATTGTATTACCAATAGTTTATTGCCCTCAGTATCACTATACAAAATATAAAAAATACAACTTGTTATGAAATAACAGCAGGTTCACACAATGTTACAATGACAATGCAGTTCTGTCAGTACATAACTGAACTTGTTAAACAGCATGGTAAGCTTTCAACATATTTAGGCTAGTATGCAACATAACTAGGAAATTAATGGTGCCTGTATATAGTGATTACAGATCATTTAAGTTATACTCAAATTTGACATGAATCTGGTGAGTTTGAGGACATGTTAGTGCATGTTGTTCATTCTGTGTGTCACATGACCACAGACATGCCGGTGGTGTACGACTCCATTCCTTGTTTAGTACGCAGCCTGTGTGACAGGCGAAATCTTGTTAATGTATTCTTAAATGATTTTTAATAGTGGGTCTACTGTTTAAACACTGTGATAGGACAATTAATACAGGCTTTTACATGGTTGTTCCATTTTTCTGTTGACAATAAATCAACCCTGGTATGTGAGGATGAGTGCTGAATTGCTGAATTACATTATACTTGCTTGTGCTTTATTGGCTCAATATTGTAACTTCGGTTTCTCCATATTGTAATACTACTACTACTATACTTTCTGTATATACAACATTTATTGAATGGGTGTCTTTCTTGGAAGGGGCGTCTCTCGTTGTTTTTGTTGAGGTTTGTCACTCCTGGTAGAGGTTGTTTATTCCTGTCATTTTATCATGTCATACTGAGCGTCTAAGGATAAAGGGAGTTGTACGTTGTACAGAGTAGGTAAAGCCTTCTGAGAAAAATCTGTGATTCTGGGAATTATCAAAAAAAAAAAGAATTTGACTTACTTTACTGATGCTTGGTCTCAGCTGTGTGTGTGTCTGTCCGTGTCTCACCTGTCCATCAGGGCTGGCCTACTGTCGACACCTGTCCACCGTGCGGACTCACCTGTCAGCTCTGGTTAACCACAACATCGTCCCTCCAGACAGACCCTGCGAGGCGTCCGGGGGCCTCAGCAAAGAGGTGTGGAGCAAGTACCAGAAAGACTGCAAGGTGGGTACAGAGTAGAGAGGCTAAAAGAGAAATTAAGCATAGGAGCCCGATTGACCTCTGCCAGCAAGCAGCAGGAATTACAACAACATCACCAGCATCTTAATCTTCTTCCTGCACCGTCTGACACCCCTCTCCCCCTCCATCCCTTCACCTGCAGGCCAGTGAAGTCAAGAGCCAGAAATCACAGCAGATTGCCAAGTCATCTTTGAGTCATTGGTATTGATCAAGCCTCATATAAATCATGCTCATTTTGTCCTGTGCAAGTCTTATTTACAGTAATAAGTGTGATAAGCTGACGCAACCTGTGAGGAATGTTCCTTGAGAGAATTATGAGGAGCAAAGATTTATGTCCTGCTGTAAATGTTTAAGACACTAGACCATATGACATAATAGTGCAATTTTTATAGCACATATTACATTTTTAGTAAACAGATATGAAATAAGCATCTGCTGTATGAGGAGCCGAACAGCCTCTGTCACTGCCTTCAATTTTGTGGAGTGACATGTCTGGATCATTTTCAGTGCACTGAAAACAGGAAATTAACAGTAATTCATAAGAAAAATATTAAGAGATTAATAAGAGATTCAAAGATTAGAGGAAAGTCTGCAAAATGTTAATTAATGTTAACGTTAATTAAGCAATTTCCCTACTGTGTCTGTGGCTCTCAGCCTCAAGCCCATTGGTTTTTACTGATGAAGTAAATCTTTCAAAACAGGTAACAATTATAGTTTTATTTTCTAAAAATTGCTCAGTCATTTCCTAAAACAGCTCGTCACTGTAGTTTTTAACAAACGTTACTCAAACAGGAGGAAAAGGTGCATTTGTTGGGGACTATTTTCAGTGGTGGATTAATCCATATTTGGTGCTCTAGTGAGTATTTGGGGCAGTAACATGGTGTATGAGGGATTGAGTCAGAATAAACTACAGTGTGTGTGTTCATGGTGATGAAGGAATATGTCGACAAGTGCAACAGTGGATAGAGCTCTATGGCACAGAGGAAGAAGATATATCAGACTTTGGATACACAATACTTGTTACTAGATATATTCTTTGTTGGTTTGGGTCTTTTCATGGGATTTGTTGACAAAAAAAAGAGAGAATATTATCAGGCTTATTCTTTAAAGGTGGCAAGAAGAGAAGATTACAAAAATGAGAAACTGTGGACAAACTATAGCAGCAAAGAGGAACAGAGTCATCAAAATAAAACTGTAAAACAGCTTACATTTGTCACAGTGTGTATATGTGGCAAAACATAGAGACACATAACCTGGTGGAGGAAACAGTACACCTGACAGCCCTGAAATATAGAGAATAATACAGTCTGATGAAATTCAGCAGCAAATGTGGATTAATCCGCCGCTGAAAATAGTCCCCAACAAATTTACCTTTTCGTCCTGTTTGAGTAACGTTTGTTAAAAACTACAGTGACGAGCTGTTTTAGGAAATGGCTGAGCAATTTTTAGAAAATAAAACTATAATTGTGAACATTTTTGAAAGATTTACATCATCAGTAAAAACCATTGGGCTTGGGGCAGAGAGCCACAGGCACAGTAGGGAAGTCAGAAAGTACAGAGAGAGACTGGTTATGATGTCTCATGGGATTTCTTTACAATAAGGAAAATATAATAATTAAACATTTTGAAGCTTTTGTTACCGGTGCTTCTGCTATTCATGCACCCCTGTTTGGACAGAAGTGGAGGAAGGATCTAGATCATTTTCTTAAGTAAAAGTCTTATTTTCAAAATTTTACATAGATAAAAGTACTACACGTGTACATGGCACCTCACACAGTTTTATAATATATATTTTATTGGATTAGAGTTACTCATGCATTAATGCTTTGGGTAGATTCATGTATAGTAATTCCTCATATTTGAATATAAGATGATCATACGTTTTGTCTGAAATTCAATCTGGAATGTAATATATAATAACTTCAGCTGTCTGTGGAGTAAAAAATACAGCATTCCCCTTTTGAAATGCAGTTTAATAGAAATTAACTGAAGCATAAAATGGCAGTACCCAAGCACCCTAATTTTCCACTGCTGTTTTGGAGCATTGGAGGGCCTCACATTGCTGTGAAAAGTCACATCTATATGTATGACTATGATATTGTTCTTCCTTGTTGTTGCTTTGAAAATGAATATGACAAAAGCTTTAAATGCCAATTCCCACTGCTAATTGTGCTTAAACTTAATATAACTTTGTATAACCTTATAATTGAGCTTTAGTTACCTCTTTGTTAAATATTTTTCTATTATTCTGCCCCTCGTATATATAGTATATACTCCTTTGCTGTAGTCTGTGCCCCTCCCCACTCTCTCCTTCGCTCTAATGAAAATTTAATGAGTTTCAGTGAAATGAAATCTCATTACAGGGTGCAGTATGATACCATCGTAGCTATTAAAGCAGCCACTGTAATCATTCATCAACTCCAACAAGTCATCATTACTAATTTACACTCTATTCATATCTGTGTCCTTTATCTTCTGTAGTCATCTATGTCTTCCTCTGTATGGATCCCAATCACTCTTTCTCTCTCTCCATTATTAATTCACTTCCTCTTCCTCTTGTTCCTCTCATCACTCCAGGCTTCTTCTTCCTGTCATCTTTCTTCTTCTTTTGGTTTACATTCCTATTATTCTTCCTCTGTGTGTGTGTGTGTGTGTGCGTGTGTGCGTGTGCATGCATGCGTGTAGAACTATAAGGAGTTGGAGCTGCTAAGGCTGGTTTATTATGGCGGAGTGCAGCACGACATCAGGAAGGAGGTCTGGCCTTTCCTGCTGGGACACTACAAGTTCGGCATGGGCAAAAAGGACATGAGCCAAGTACAGCACACACACACACTTCACACACACACTTCACACACAGTCTTAATTTGCCTCTTAATTTGAAAAGCAATATGTGATTGCCTTTTTTTCCCCCTGTGAAGATTGATGCGAAGATCAGCGATCGCTACCAGCAGGTGATGCGTGAGTGGAAGGCCTGCGAGGTGATCGTCAAGCAGAGGGAGAAGGAGATGCAGTCAGCCATCTTTGCCAAGCTCTCCTCAGGCAGCAGCATCGACAGCCACGTCCTGAGACTCGTTCACAGAGACTCCACACTCAGCAACGAGGTGAAGACCAACACAATATGACATCCATCCAACAAACATCTGACTCCATGTTAGACTTAGCAATATATAGAGTATTTGTAACAGTAAAGGGTCCTGATTTTAAGCTCAGACTAATATAATCAACATGACCCATTGCTCTACGTAACATTATTCAGGTTTGCATGATATTAATTATATAATGGTGCATTTCTAAATAGTTGCACATTTCATTGTTCCAAAAACTGCAATCTTTGCTTGATATCTTTCCTCATTACATACTGTGCCTTACATTTCACATTCTCTCAGCAATGGGAACATAGACAATAACAACAACTATATATATACTGTATGATTCTTGGAGCATGTGATGCAAGACAAATTTCTGTATGAACGGACAATAAAGTCTTATCTTATTTTATCTTACTGAGTTCTATTCAGCCTGGGAAAACGGTTGGATGAGTCTGGAGGTCATTTGTTAAGTCTGACAAAATAACCCGGATGACATCATAGTGATGTCGTCAAGGTTATCTTGGATTAAGCCTGTGTTACAAACTGGGCCATAGAGTTTGAAAGATGTGGACATTTCCCTGGCATGGTGCGTCTAACGAAAGATCTTATGGAGTTGCATTATGGGAAGAGTAGGATCCAGTGTTTAACCCATGCTAAGGACAAGAATGTCTTGTCAGGTATCTTGGCTCCTGCTGCATCAATTTTGAACATTTTAAGTTTATTTTGCGGACATTTTATTTTGATACTGGACACAAAATGAGCAGAGAGAGAGGATTGATAACATGCAACGCAAAAAGGTCCCCACCCGACTCACACTGGGGAAGTTGCGATTACATGGTCAGTGTCTAAACTCCTAGGCCACCAGGATGTCCAAACTATTCTTATTTTATTGTATCTCTTGCATGTCCCCCAACTTTATGGAAGAGCAATGCTGAATTGCTGGACTAAATCCAACAATCTAATATTCCTAAATGACACAGTGTCCCTAAATTTGAAAGCAACTACTACTTTTAGCATTTGACATACACAGTTCATTAAGAACCCAGTAGGTCTCTCCGCAATATCAACGCATGGGAGATACTGCTCTGTAAACTTTGAGCGTGAGCAACCAGATTCAAAAATAAAAAATCATATCGTCTTGACAACCTCAGACAGGTACAGTATATAAACACACATTCACTAATGAAGGGAGGTTGTATGATTTATGATCCCACACCTTGCATCACTGCCCTCGCTGTACCTCCTCTATCACTTCTAAAGTTCCATCCTTCTTCAGGTGTTTATGTCGGTGGATGAGCCGGACGCGGGGAGCCAGGAGACCCCCAGTGGAGAGGACAGTACCCCCACCATGACCACCCTGGTTCCCCCTGCAGCCCTCCCCCCAGAGGAGCGCCCTCTGGTGGAGTTTGACTCCCCCGACTCGGGTCTCCCCTCCTCCAGAAACTACTCAGTGACCTCTGCTCATTCTCAGATCCTGTCCAGCATAGATGACGGTCAGAGTACGGAGGAGGAAGGGGGGGTTGGGGAGGAGGTCAGGACTCCGGGTGTGCTGGGGGGGCGTCAGGACTCTCTGACAGAGGACAGGCTGTGCAGTCAGCTGGACAAACTGGTGACCAATGGAGTGGCTGCAGAGGGGCTATCACCTTCACTCTCCTCATATACGGTATGTATAGTATCTAGATATGTCTGTTTATTGAATCTGACTGAGCAAGTCTGCAACAAGTGAGGAAAACATCACTTAAAGGCTAAAATTCATGGCCAGAGTTTTTGAGATATCTATGAACCAAAGTAGCAGATGGACAGACTGAGGTTGCACATAGTAAAACACATAAAAATACCAAAGAAAGAGCAAAAACTTTGATTTACACT
The DNA here is from genome assembly GCA_005408345.1 of Macquaria australasica. Classification (NCBI taxonomy): domain Eukaryota; kingdom Metazoa; phylum Chordata; class Actinopteri; order Centrarchiformes; family Percichthyidae; genus Macquaria; species Macquaria australasica. The sequence goes on from SEMN01000159.1 coordinate 875,520, forward strand.
TAGTCACTAACAACAATGTTTTGTCTGTGCAGATCGAGCTGTTGGACACAGTTGCCCTCAACCTCCACAGGATAGACAAAGATGTGCAGCGCTGCGACCGCAACTATTATTACTTCACCACAGCCAACCTGGAGAAACTACGCAACATCATGTGCAGGTTTGTGGGAGAAGTATTGAGATCCTGCCATATTGCTATATTCAATATTTTTATACAAACAATGGATCAAATTACGTGTAATGTGAAAGATCTCGCTTGTAGTTACAAACCATCCATCCATCCATCCATTTTCTATACCGCTTATCCTCTTAGAGGGTCGCGGGGGGCTGGAGCCAATCCCAGCTGACATTGGGCGAGAGGCGGGGTACACCCAGGACTGGTCGCCAGTCAATCACAGGGCTAGTTACAAACCCACAGAGAATTATCACCCAGCTCTGCAGTTCCCCTCAGCTTTATGGAGCTTTTTAGCATCTTTCAACTCGTTGTTTTGATTCAATTTTTTATTTTAGCAGTTAAACTGTTGGTCTCTCAGCAGTCGGTGTAGAGCAAAATCAAGCTAAAAGAGAGTGAATATTGGACCAGGTGACAAATAACGAAACTCCTGCTTATGTTGCTCCATATCGTCTTGGTGTGTACATAAGTCACTTTTTGCTAATATAAAGCTTAAGATAACGTGTCAGTGTTGTGGTTGCAGTTTGTTTCCGCTGCCCCCATGTGGCCAAAAAATCAGTTAGTGCAGCTTCAAGCAAAAGGATCAAAACCACAATGTAAAAATGTTTTATTACAAGTAAAGGTCCTTGTTCCCCCAATAATGTAATAACGCCTGAAAATGTAATAAAATTTGCACTTAACGTGATCAAAAATGTAATAACTTGCCCAATAATGTAATAAAATGTCCTGACTGATATTGTAATAACATTTTATCGACAATGTAATACCTTTCAGGTGGGTCAGTTTTTTTCAAAACTGATGATGTAATAATTTGGACGGATAATGTAATAATGTAAAAAAGTGTGTTTTCTTTCTCTGAAAAATATAAAGTGTGCAAGTGTACAAAATGTATAATACTGTTAGTGTCATGTTAGCCTACTGAAAACACTAGCATTTGACACTGATTTCATATTTGGAAATGTAAACTAAGCTTTATGTAGAAATTGAAATTTACAACAGATGGCAGGTAGTATGTCGATTCAATCACCATGAAATGTTTTTTTTTTCATCTGAGTCAACAGTGATTCTTATTGAATGCAGTGTCTCTCTGCCTCGCCTGATCGTATGAAATTTCTGCATTCAAGAAGGGTTTCAAATTAAGAAGAAAGTTGATCTTAATACTTAAGTATATTTAAAAGTATACACTTTTTGACTTTAATTCAATTGCACCCCCACAGATTACATTTTATTACATTATTGGTCAAGTTATTACATTATCGGGTTTTATAACATTTTCGAACAGGTTAAGTGCAAGTTTTATTACATTTTTAGGTGTTACTACATTTTCATGAAATTATTACATTATTGGGTGCTACAGTCCTGCATTCAAAATCTTACTTAAGTAAATGTACAAAGGTATAATCAGCTAAATGTTCTTAAGTATCAAAAGCAGTCACTATGCAGAGAAGTGGCATTTTGTTAACGTTCTATATTACATTATTGGATTGTTAATACTGATGCATTAATGTGTAAGCAGCATTTTTTTCTCTAACAATGTACTGGATCTTATTTAAAAAAGTGCAATATTTCTCTTTTATATGTAGAAGTATTAAGTAGAAGAAAATGGAGACAATCAAATAAAAGTCACATATTTTGAAATGTTCCCTTAAGTACAGTACTTGAGTAAATATACTGAGTTCCACTTCACCACTGGAAGACACACACCCCCACCCACAGTGTAATTCTGTTGAGTTGAATGTGATGTGTTTGCTCTATGATCAAGCTCTTGTTTGCCTTGCTGTGTCTCCTTCTTGCCTGCAGCTATGTGTGGGAGCATTTAGAGATGGGCTACGTTCAGGGCATGTGTGACCTGCTCGCTCCGCTCATGGTCATCCTGGATGATGGTGAGAAGAAAGAATCATCATATACTGTATATCTCCTAACAGTAATGATTGTAAATAGTACAGATGAAAAATAGCCCCAGTAGCCGATACAGAATTTAAGATAAGATATCTCATTTAATAATGGAAATAATAAATCAACTTCACACTTGCATTACAAATGTAATAACAGCCATGTGAGGTCTTTTGCATGAACATACAACAATCAAATACACAAGGAGGATTTTTTTGTGTTATGTAGGTCAGCTTACTTAAAATGAACAGTCTGGTGATGTAGATTTCTTTCCTAATTCAGATTACTATGACATTAAAGTGACTATTTATAAGGTTGTGTTACCCAAAAACTCTGCATATCCAGTGGCTGTCACAGCAAATAGACCCTCATTTTTAATGTCATCAGTGTTTGAAATTAAATTGGGAACTACCGTATTATTTGTTGCTGAAAAAAAATATTATTTCAATTTGTTAATGTGATGGGTGGTTGTGAGAGAGACAAAGCAACAGTTTTAGCACTGTCTTGGCTACATGACCCTTTGTTCTTATTTTGTGTGTGTGTGTGTGTGTGTGTGTGTGTGTGTGTGTGTGTGTGTGTGTGTGTGTGTGTGTGTGTGTGTGTGTGTGTGTGTGTGTGTGTGTGTGTCAGAGTGCCTGGCGTACAGCTGTTTCACTCATCTAATGAAGAGGATGAGTCAGAACTTCCCTAATGGCGGAGCCATGGACAAACACTTTGCCAACATGAGGTCACTGATCCAGGTGATGGATAAGTCTTACTGTGTGTGTGTGTGTGTGTGTGAGAGAGAGTGTGTCACTTCTACTAAAACCCACTGACGTTCTCCCTGCTCTCACTCTGCTGTCAGATCCTGGACTCGGAGCTGTTTGAACTGATGCAGCAGAATGGAGATTACACTCACTTCTACTTCTGTTACCGCTGGTTCTTGCTGGACTTCAAGAGAGGTGAACAACACACCCTTTACTCCCACTTACCTCTATTCTCATTGATTTGTTTCCTTCAAAGCTGCATTAAGTCATTAAGACTCCTGATCACACTCACACGGATAGCAGTGTTTGCAGATGGGAAGCTGTCAGGTGTTCTTGTCCTTGTTGTACTGCACTAGACATTCCTCGTGGCTGGTTGAGGCATTGGCACGGTGGGGGTCACAGCTGGGGTGTGACGTAAACCTCATGACTCATGACTGGCTGCAGAAAAGAAGTGGTTAGCAGCAAAAGTGTCTGCAGTCTAAAAGGTGGAACAATCCACAAAAATGAGTAGGATAAATAAAAGAAGCGTCATCACTAACATTTCACAAAGTGATCAAATGGCAACATATGTACTTCCCCATGAAGTCTACCAGTCCATAGCCTGGAGAGGTGATGCCATGGTAACAGCACATGCTGTACTAAGTGCTCATGATGTTACAGATTCAACACTTTGTGGCATGTCTCTTAATGACGTCTCTCTTCCTCTCAGCTGCACTATATCGAATCTTTCTAATAAAAGCAGAAGTGCCTTAAAGGGCTAAATGTGAGGTCTTTACTGTCACATATAATAAAATCACCTGATTAAATGATTAAATGATACTATATCTGCAGCAGTGACTGACAATATTGTTGATCAATACCAATGACTAAAACTCACTTTTATCTTTGACAGTGAACAGAACCACAGGAACATGTTTCAGCATTTCAGAAAGACTGATCAAAGTGTGTGTGTGTGTGTGTGTGCAGAGCTCCTGTATGAGGATGTGTTTGCGGTGTGGGAGGTGATCTGGGTGGCTCCCAGGATTTCCTCGCAGCACTTTGTCCTCTTTCTGGCCTTGGCCCTGGTCACAGTTTACCGCGAGATCATCATCGACAACAACATGGACTTCACTGACATTATCAAGTTCTTCAATGGTAAGAGACATTCACATACAGTATAGTGTGTATGCACATTTTGTAAATTGCTTATTTCTCACTATCCTATCGTTTGTTGTGACCAGTTATATTGCGTAGTGATGTGTGTGTGATGATGTAAAAACTGTGTTTGTGTTGTGTAGCAAAATTCTAGTATACTGTATATTCAGGAAAGGATTAGGGATGTGCAATATGGATAACATCTTCTATCACAGTATGCTGATGTATGTAAGATTAGATTAAGAAACTTAGTTTTACATAAAATGATCATGATGAAATGTCTGTTTTTGTCTTATCCGGTGAAGTTAATTTAATACCTGAGATTAAATACCTGTTACATCAAGATTAATCATCACATTGAAACAAAAATCCTGTAAATCCAATATTTGCCAGTGGTCCTACTCACTGACATCCACTGGTACACCCTGCCATAGAAACAGTACAGCAAAATCTATACCAGCTGACAAATCTCAAACAAATCTCTCTTCTCATCATATATCTTGCCCAACACTAGAAACTTGACAGGTGATGTAGATGGGCTACCTGAGCTCATCTGGCGCTGCTGCTGGGCTGTGAGGGTAGTGTCACACAAAAAAGGTCGGAAACCTTCTTATGCACACGTGTTCCCTAATAAACATTAGGCAGCAAAAAGTATACTAACTTTAAAAAGAAGCAGGAGCACTTAAGAATGACTGACAGATATGAGTGTAGACTCCATAACCAAGTCTATGCTTGGTCTAAAAGCCACCCTCGAAGGCAGGGTAAAAAGCCTGCGGTTACAGAGAGGGGCCCATGTGACATAAGTTCAGGATTGAGCTTGTATTTTGCTGCTAAAGTTGCTGTTTGATGCATTCTCTGTGTGTGTGTGTGTGTGTGTGTGTGTGTGTAGTATGTTTACCTATTGAAGAAATGGCTATTCATGCAGGTGATGTGTAAACTGTATTGTATATGTATAATTCTGTAGCTGCCTCCCTAACAGTGTGTCTGATCCACAGAGATGGCTGAGCGTCATGATGTCCAACATATCTTGAAGATAGCTCGTGAGCTGGTGCACAAAGTCCAGTCTCTGATGGACAACAAGTGACTATAGAGGAAGAGGAGGAGGAGGAATGGGAGGATGCAGAGGGAGAGAGTGTCTGACCCTACCGGACACTCAGCTCTTTCTCTCATCCCTCAGAGAGTGTTTCCAGGCCTCCACCTATCCAGAGCAAGTCCGGGGAGGCCAGGTCTCCTTCCTGCCCATATGAAGCCCCTGGGAGTGGGGCGGGAGCACTGCTGAGGTCGGCTTAGCTCTGGAGCTCAGCCTCAATCTGTTTACATTTACCTTCACATGGAATGCCCATGGTGTCCGTTCAGACATGTGGATTTGTCTGCATGCTTGTGAGTTTGATCACACTGTGAACGCATTCTTGAGTCTCCCCAGTCCTACAGAGGTTGTGTGTGTGTGCATGACAACACACACACACACACACACACGCCCACTAAAACAACATTGGCTCAATACTCACAGTGTCACCCTTTTCCTGACCCTGAACCAGAACATGTTGGATGCCTGTCAGGAAGGCTGAAGTGTTCTCAGTGTTTGACGAACGTGTTCCTCCATGCAATGCCAGCAGAGGCCACTAGAGTGCAGGATTTCCATACACCATTGTCAGAGGAGCAGAAGACTTAGCCACGAAGAAGTTTTCATTAGTGACCAAATGGACTGTGCCAATTACCTTTTCATGAGTGTTTTCTACAACAAGCATGTGTGTTTTTAAACCCCTCCCTCCCTCACCCTTTTTTTCTTTTTGTCCAAGAGTTTATTATCACACAAATGTTGCCTTTATCAGTAACAGCCCAAGGTACTTAGTTGCACTTTTTGTGAGGGTTTCTTTCATGGTGCCTGTGAAGGCCTCATCAGAGTTGGTGGAGGCCAGAGGCGCCGCAAGAGGCCAAACTGTTGAGAAACACAATGAATTGCAGCCAACTTTCCTGAGCATGTTAGTCAGTGGTTAAAGCATGTTTAATTCTTGTTCCAAGAAAGGAAAAAAACACAGCAGCAGAGCACAACAGTAAAGACTAAAGCACACAGGCCTTCTTCCAGACTTTAATATAAAACTTTGCATCTCTATTTTGTAGTACAGTACTATGATTTTAGTTCAGGTCCATACTACTGGGGACACTGAGGTCATGTCTCTGGGATTATTTCTGGAAATTGGGGGCATTTAATGACCTGAGGAGGAATTAACATTCTATGATTAAACACATATTACACATGTTGGGTTTTTAAGGCTGATTGAATATTTTTTTATAAAATGTGACTGTTTATAGGCATTAAAAATTGAATAAAGGGATTTAGTGTTATCCAACACCTTTTAGACCATTATGTTGGAAGATACAAATTTTTTTCCTACTCTCAGAACATTTTTAAATTGTGAAGAGTTGTTTTCGTGGCTAGTCAAAAATGTCTTAGCTTCTGCAAGGTTGGCTGAAGTTTCAAAGGACAATGAGGTAAGAAACACAGGGACTGAAGGACACATTTGAAAGAATGAAATGATCCAATAGGTTGAGTATTATAGATTTGTGTCTGGCTAGAAGAAGTAGACATATCAGGCTGAGAGAAAGAGGGTATAAGAAAATTAAAAAATTAAAAATGATTAAGAAAACCCTTTGAGGATGGAAAGAAAGTAACAGATTGATTATATTTAGCAGTATATAAAGGTGGATATTCCTTTAAGAATAAGGCTGGCATGATTATTAAATGTTTTTTATTATACAAATCCAATGAAAAGACCAAAACCAACTTCCTTACCCTGTCTGTGGCACTCAGCCGCAAGCCCATTGGTTCCTACTGAAGACATAAATCTTTAAAACTGGGTCTCAAATATATAGTTTCCTTTTTTTTTTTTTTTAAATCAGTGCGTTACTAAAACAGCTGGGCACTGAAGTTTTTAGCAAACTTTACGCAAACAAGATTAGATTTTAAAATGATTCCTTGGGAATATGTCACTTTTCCTGGGATTTTCATGGGATTTGATGACATATTGCCTTATCCTTTAAATGAAGCCATGTTCTGCCTTTGGAACTGGAGTCAAACATGCTCACTGATCTGAAGGCACCATGAAGACTGTTCAACTTCTTAATTGCATTCAGCAGTACTGTCAGGAAACGTGGTTGCAATTGTCCATGTGGATCCTGATTCTCCTCCTGCCTAAAGTCTAGCCTCTGAAAATAAAACATACTGGGTGGTTCTATATGACAGATCTGTGGTCCCAGATTTTGTTTTTAAATACCTGAGAAGAAGCTGCTTTTAATGCCAAACTTTCTCTAGTGTTTAGTGAATCAGTATTAGGTTGGGTTTGGTTTCACAGTAACAGCACAGAGTACATTCATATTTGTATCTGAAGGGAATCTGGGATATTTTTGATACTGTTTCCAATCCCCCTCATAAGTGTGACCCTTAATCTCCACCCTCCTCGCCTCCTTAACATGGCTGCATATGATTGGTCATCCAGCACGGACCTGCACCTGTGATTCAAGTGCCAAGAGTCTTCCCCAATCCTGAAGTGTACTGTAGTCATCCGGCTCTCTGATTCGCTAGTTTGATCCCAGGAACGGGCGATGGTGTGGATGTACCTCGCTACGGCCTCTCCCCCTCCCCCGCCCGGCCTCTACGGCGACAGGGTGGGCTGGAGGGGAAAACCGGGGCCCATAGCAGAGCTTTTTCTTCCAATCAGGACATTGTGTACCAAAGCCTTGAAACAGCCCCCTCTGTGGCATGACAACAATGTGCAATTTCATACTGCATCTTGAAGACTGACTGTTTACTATGTGTGTGAAATATTTTTGAAAATGGTGATCTTGGATTCTTTAACTACTGTGCAATTTCTGTCGTTTGAGAAAATCCATCAAAGTCTATATTGCTGTAAATACGAACCGAAAGCCCAATATTTCTATGAAGACAGTCAGAACATATATATATATAACTTATTTTGAGATCTATTTTTTATGTTGGTTTTAGCAGCACTAGTTGGAGGTGTATACTGTGCAGAAATGCAGAATGTGTGCAGACTATGTTACACGTTGACTGTTAAGTGTTCTTTCTCAATGTTGTGCACTGACTTCAAATTTCTATTTATTTAGAGAGCCACTGATTGCATTGCTGAACATGTATTGGTAAGGATGTATCATTTGCCTTGAATGTAATGTATTATTAAATAAGAGGTTGTTCATTAGTGGGCTGCTCTCTTTCCTTTTAACTTTTGATGCTACAGAGAAGAAGACGTTCTATGACTTTAAACGTGTTCCTTCTCGGTTTTTAATTGTTCTTCTAAAGGACACGAACAGACTGCTTTAAAGCTGCACTAATCCATATTTTTATATTAACAATGGATCAAATGGCTGTAATGTGAAGGGAGTCGCTTGTATTGAGCCGACTCTGCAGTTCCCCTCAGCTCTACAGAGCGTTTTAGCATCTTTCAGCTCATTGTTTTGGTTTTCCGGCCTGCAACTGTACTTCCTTGGTTCAGTCACTGCTTTCTCGCTGCACGACATTTACATAACGGAGAATTTAGCAGCTAAAGAGGCAGATATTTTTCTCAGGAGTTGGTGGAGACTAAAACAAACTTAGTGAATACTGGACTTACATTCATCAGATGGACACAAACCGACTCCAACTCACGTTGCTCTGTGTCTGCTGAATGTGTAAATAAGCAACTCTTTGCTGACAAGTTTGCTATTTATATATATAAACTTTATAAAAAGTGATGGTAGTGTTGCACTGCCACCTCATGGCCAAACAAAATCAATTAGTTGAGGTTTAAAATCAAAATCATCCAAATGAATGTGTGATACAAGCAGCAAATACATTTGGATAAATTACTGTAAGTTGTTTCAATTGTAAAATTGCCTGACAATCCATAGTATTTATTAAATTCTCTGACTATCCCTGTCTGGAAATCAGTCAGAAAGCCACAGTATTCCTGGAATTCCAGCACCAGAGAGGGCTCCGAATGTACTGGGATCTTCAAACCTTGGCTACTACAAATTTGTGACAGAAAGCCTGTGTAACAAGCTGTGTGCATGGAGTTTGAACAATTTGGGTGTTTACCAGGCAGGGAGGTTCTAATGAACAGATGCCATTGGTTGCATTATAGGAAATGTGGGATTCTGTGAACTAAAAGTTGTGACATCTCTGCCTCTGATGCTTTGATTTCAACCATTCTTTTTTAAACAGGTCTAAGTGTTAGAACGGCTGCAACATCCATGAAGAAGTTTCAGAAGAGGACTGGAGGTTGAAGTTTGTCTTCTTCCTTATTTACCAGTGTGCTCTGAATAGAAGTAGTTAGTGGCTGGAGATCCCTGTTCAGCTCAGATATGGGAAATTAAGATGCAGCCAATCACATTGGGAGGTAATTAGTGTTAGGGAATTGTTTTCCACAAGTTTGAACTGTTCTGTGGGAGCATAAAGGACTTGGCTCCTGTGTTAAGGGTAAGTCCACTTTTGGTACAGCTAAAAATGTAGTCATTTTATAATTTAAATGAGGTTTTGGCTGCCAAAATGTTTCTCTTAAAGCTGTTCCCCTCAAAAATCGTGCCAAGGAGAAAAATGTAAATAATAATTGTAAATCTAAACCCCTAGCATCCAACAATTCTGCACAAGTTTAGACTGTAGAAAAGCCAAGTGATAAACGTGATAATTGGAATCATATAAGCGACTGAATGCCTAATTGAGAAATGTAACAGTTGGAGCCAATATGGGTGTCTTTGGGTGTTGGTATGCCACGCCACTAGGGGGCAGTAACATGTTGGGTCACGTCACACAATCAAGTAATAAATAGACACAGGTGTGTAGTCTCATTGTTGAAACTGAAATATTACTGAATGTATAGCAATGAAATAGTTTGCCCTCTTTGAAGTTTCCAGAAGGCTTAGGTCAGAAATCAGATGTTTTTCTTTTTAGGGTTCACAGATTCAATGGTCCAATATTAGAAGTAAATAAATATATTTTGTACAGTAATTCCCAGTAATCAACCCTAAGCAGAATACAGTTTTTGCAAATACTGAGAAATGCAGCAATATACAATTAATATCATGCATACCTGAATAATGTTGATTAGTCTAGCGAGGTTAGTCAGTTAGTCTAACAAGGAGTCTGATGCTGAAATTGGATTGGTTAAAGTCAGACATGCAAAGATGAAAAATAATTACGTTTCAGTAAAATAAATTCAGTTAGATGGTTTTCAAGTAAAACATTTCAGTGCGTTTCAAATTTAGCTGTCTTTAAATTTTAACATTAAGTAGCCTTTATTTGTTTGTGGCTACATTTAAAGTTAAGTATTCAGCTGCTTAGTGCTCTACAGACAGATAACCATCAGAATATTCTAACATCTCGAAACACAAAACACAAAACTTTATTTAGGAATATGCACTGCAGCATAAACTAAAGTCTGAGGTTTTAAAACCAGATTTTGACAGTGGCCCTTTACAACATCAGGAAACAATGCAGGATCCCTCTCAGATTTAATTGATAGTGTACTTACTTGGGGACATTTAGGGGTATTTAGGGGTATTTGGGGGTCTGAGGCTCTGAGGCAGTTGCTTCCTTTGGCAGGTTGGTAATCCAGCCTCATTCATGTAAAGAATGCCATTTCTTAACATCCAAATGTATTTAGCGCTGTCAAGGACCATACAGTGCTTTGGACTTGAACTGCAATTTTCAAGACCTTGTTCTTACTGAAAAAGTTTCACCTTTAATTTTAATTAACTGTTATTGTTCTCTTCCCTCCCCTCTGTCTTTGGTTCTATTTGGTTGAATGGTGAGATTAAAGTTTTTTCTTTAACAATCAAAGAAACAGACAGACTGACCACAGGTTTTAAAAAAGCATCGTTTATCATGGTTGATACTTCAAACTGATCAGTACCCATGACATTGCACAATACAAAGGCATGAAAAAAAAGTAACATTAAAATAGGTATTGCATCTTCCAAAGGCTAAATTTTCCATTCATAAATACTTCTTGCAATTTCCGTTCACTGCAGTTTCTTACAACAGAATCACAGAGGTTTTTTTTCTAAATAGCCAGAAATTTCTATAAATCGATGAGTGTGATGTGACACGAAAAATAACAATCAGCAGACATTCTGTGGTATTAGTATTATTTTTTTTGGACAGTACAACATCGAAGGCCAACAGTTCTCCGTAGACGAGGAGTGGTAGCAGGGGCTGACTCTGCTGAGGAGACGGTCCTGCTGTGGTCATGTGACCTTTTGAGAGGGGCCATGGCCCAACACAGATGGTGAGATGGGTGAGACGATGTCCATGATTTCCTGTTCCACATCACCGAGTCCTGTTCTGAGACATGAGCATTTACTGTCTTAGTTCAAAGCAAAGTTGGTTTGTGTTCCACTGTGACGAAACATTTCCTGACTGTTCGATGACCTTTCATGACTCAGAGATCTTTTTCTATGAGCCGAGAACATTATTTGTTGGACTTATTAATGCTAGGAGTCTGTCGCCCTCTAACCAGCACGCCACAATTAAAGGAACAGTTCAACATTTTGGGAAATGTCCTTATTCACTTTCTTGCTGAGAGTTAGATGAGAAGATCTAGATCACAGTCATGTCTGTACACTATAAAGCTAGAGCTAGCAGTCGATTAGCTTAGCTTAGCATAAAGATAGGAGGAAACAGCTAGCCTGGCTCTGTCAAAGGTATAAATCTTCTTAGCAGCACATCTAAAGCTCACTGACGTGACGTATAACATGTTATATCTCTTGTTTAATCTGTACAAAAACCAAAGTGTAAACAGCAATTCGCTATTTTACAGGGGTTATGTGCCGGACTATTTCTTGGCTGGTCTAGCACATAAACCCCTGTAAAACAGCGTAATGTCAGTTGGCTCCAGCTAAATATTTAGTACAGACATGACAGTGACATGGATCGTCACATCTAACTCTTGACAAGAAAGGAATATTTCCCAAAATGTCAAACTGTTCCTTTAATCGTCAACAACTCTGATAATCCTTTATATATAATAAATTATTATACAAAATAACGTATAACATATAATAATAATATATTATTAATAATTTCCATTCAATTTCAAGCACAAATATCAAACATCGTCTGGTTCCAGCTTCTGAAATTTCGATTTATAATCACAGAAAACTGAATGTCTTTGGGAAATTGTGATGTGTTTTTCACGGTTTTCTGACATTGTTTTGGACTAAATATTAATTGATTAATAATCAACAGATTGATCAAAAAGAAATACTTTTTAGTTGCAGATGTGCTATGAACAAGATTGAACATTTGAGCTATGATCTTCTAAAGTTACTAAATTTCTAAAATATTTTGTCATTTCAACAGAGAATTGCCAAATCTGCCAAATGTAACGGTCTGAAGTACATCCCTTCAATATTCCAGGATGTTACAGGGATTTACATGACCAATGAAAAGCCACTTAACTGGCTGGGTTTGTCAGAAAAATCTAAAATGCATGTGTTATCCTTATTAGAACCTGACTCATGAGTCCACAGGGCAGATTAGTTTCACAGAAAAGTAACAGGAAATTGCAGCACACAAATGCCAAAATACAGTATTTTTGAGGTAAGGTAAAAACAGTGTCTCCATCACATAGTTTGTCCACCAGAGAGCACTGTCAAGTTCATTTCCACTCTGTAAAAGGTACTGCTCATTACATATGTTGGCTACAATTCTTTAATAACTCAACTGAAGGAGTCTTTATGAAAATGTTGGTTGTTTTTAAACTCTGATATTAATATCTGCCTCAAACATCTAGTATTGGCCATGCTCTAATCCTTAGAGTAGTTCAATCAAATCTAGATCTTTTCTGGGGTGGAGCTATTTAGAGCTTTATTGATGACAAATGGTACAATGTTTTTTTGTGGTTGGTGTACAGTGACCATGATACTGTTGTGATTCAAAATAATTACTTTTACATCAGAAAAAAAAGCAATAAATCAAATCATTAGAGAATAACCACTGTCTCTACTACATTTATCTGACAGCTATAGTTACAAGTTACTTTGTAGCTTCAGATTTTACACACAAAACATATGATCAGCTTCTAAAAAAAGGTACAGATTATAATACCAGTCTGTATATAAAATAGTTAAACTTAGCTCCACCTTGACCAACATTAAAATTCTGCTTTATGTAAAGACATCAGTAATAAAAAATAATTCTGCCTGCGTGCTTTCACTTTTGATACTTTAAATATATTTTGCGTATTATTGTAGGTTTACTTAAATGCTGCTGCTTTTACTTAAGAATACTTCTTCCATTACTGCACGGTAGTTATTTACCACTTGCCACAATAAATGTATCCAACAATGTTTGAGTGGTGGAGCTAATATTGAACTATTTTGTATACTGTTAGTTTAACTGATAACTATTACTATTACTATTCTCTATGTGGAAATATAAAGTGTACGGTCTAGACCTGCTCTACATGAAAAGTGCCCTGAGATAACGTCTGTTAGGATTTGGTTCTATATAAATAAAACTGAACTGAATTGAACGATGTGTCATATTTCAAAAGGTCATCATGTGTTTTATTTGTAAAATCTTCATTTATAAAGTAACCATAGCTCTCAGATGAATGTAGTGGAGTACAGTGTTTGTCATGTCCAGCTGTACCTGTGTGTTGTGGTGATGGCACTCCCTCTGCTCCTAGCTGGGGTTGGGTCTCTCTGCAGACTTCTGAATCTGTATGGAGGAACAAAGGGCAGACAGTTAGAGTATCTGCTCTCAGGATGATGGGCAGCTCTGTGATAAAGTCACAAAACTTGAACCACCAAGAAGATGACCACAGTCCACTGACTTTAACATATTTCTTTTCTTTTCCCCCTAATTCAATGAACAAAGAGGCCAATTGTGTTGATACAAAGGCGTCATTAGCAAATCAAAAGCAGACACACTCTTCTGAAGTGTATTTCTAAAACATGTAGAAAATAGATGTAGATCCATCTAACTACCAGAGGAGGGCAGAAGTGCTCTGCAGCCAACATCAGGCTCTTAAACCGAGACACACCAAGACAACACAAAGAGACTAACAAACAAAATAACCACTAAAGACCCAAAAAATGAAGACAATCATGAAGCGGAGACCAGAAAACAACAAAAAGCTGCATTATATGGTGAGAAACTCAAGTGAAAAAACAAGAGATGAGTAACTGTGAGCAGATGGAAATCTGTAATGAGAGCTTCCTCTGAGAGGCAGATGGTTTAACTCAAATCAGACACTAAAAAAGGCTGAATTTCAAGGAAAAAAAAGATTTAAATAAAATAAAGCTCAACAACAGGCAGAAATGCTACTGTACCTGTGATTGTTCTTTTAGGAAATCTGGTAGCTGAAATTCACCTTTAAAGACCTGGAAAAACAAAGGACCAGGTTTAGAGGTTTAAAGCTCCACAATTTCACCGACTCTGCATGAATTCATTATCTGAATTACCATGGTGAAGATTTACTGGATCGTCAGGTGACTAATAAAACACACATATTAAGTCACTGAATAAAAATCATCATTCTAAATGCACAAAAGCATGATTATCACTGCTTAACATGGGACCGGACCGAGAGGTGAAAAGAGACACAGAGCGGGGGAAGGCTGACTGAGTGTAAAAACAAGGGTCACTCACTTCAGAGAGAGGGGGAGGGAGGGTCAATATCCTATAGGACACACCAGGGTGTCCACTGTGCATGGAGAGAATTGTGTGTTCCTTTGCTCTCTCTCTTGCTGGCCTCAGCCACACAGTCAACACACACATGGACTACTCCTGGATCCCTCATGACTATTACTAACATACTGTGTCTTATTTCTTCAGAAATGTACAATATCTAGACAGGCAGTCACCTCCTCCGTGTTGAATGAAAACAACACTGTAGCACGAGGTCGTTCTGTTAGCCAGAGATAAAGAAGGACCTGGAGGAAAGGTGGAGCCATGAGTACCAACAGTATGATGATGGAGAGGAGCAGAATATCAGAGGAAGTGAACAGATAAAGACATGAAACAGGAGAAGACAGAGTTACTGCAGTATGTCAGGGGGCAGCAGAGACAGACCGCTAACTGTTATTATGAGCTCCCGTTTGATCTCTTTTCCTCTATAGTTCTCATTCAAACTACTGTATATCTCATCCTATCATATCTTATTCATATGTTTGCAGCAATTGGTTTACCTTTCCTAATAGTATAATATGTAGTGTAGTAATGAAGTATAATGTATGTTGTATAGTATTGCAGCATCATTTGTTGTCTTTTATTTTCTTAAGTTCTGAATTATTATACTCACATTGTAAACCTTGTACAACATGCTTTAGCAATAGCGTACTTATTTGACCATTTGCTAAACCACTCCCCCAACAGAGACTGTCCAATCACACCCTAGCAACTCTAACTAGGCACGGCAGGCCTGTCGAGCTTTGAATCTCTCCACTTGTTGAAGGGCGATGCATGGGGCTGTAGTAAGAGCCACAGGGCTCAGCAATGGGTCAATGCCAATGAAGTACGTTTGAAAGTGAAATTTGACTGCTAAACACAGAAGGACATGGCAGCCTTTGACCTGCACATTTCTTCATCCTGGTATTACAGTGTACTTAGGTTCACTGAGGTGAAAGACATACAAAACATATATACTATTATCTGATGAAGTGTAGGGGTGGTGATGGACAGACTGTACCTCTGAAGCGGTTCACTGAGCTAAATAGGTTAAACAAGTCCATGGATGCTTTAAGCACAACATGGATCTTGTTTCTGTCTTGTCCCTCAACACTTCAGTCATTATGATGAGATGTCTATCTTTAAATGCTATGTAGCTTGAGGCCAAGGAAACTACATGCAAGCGGAAGCCATTCGAGTTAAAAAATATATATTCAGTAAAAAACTGTTTAGTTCTGGATCTGTGCACTGGGTTTAGTTTTGACGTTTCTTGCTGCTTTTGCACTGCTGCTGTTGCTGTGACTTCCCCTCTCTGTCACCACTAACCTCAACTGCACCCAAAACATCCCCAACATCAAAAACAACCAAGGCAGAACACAAGGGCAATGATCAACTGAAGTTACAGTTACAGAAGTTACAGTACACAGGAAGTGTGTACTCAAAAAGTTACAAAATCCAGCTTTGAACGTTTCTTTTTCATCCTTTTTCATGAATAATGGGTTTCCGTTATAGAGCCAATAGACAAAACGTATCAAGTGTTGAGTTACTGTAATCAGATAATCAAGGAACATCTTTCATTTAAACCTGTGCTGGACCCCCACAGTGTGGGGGGAGTGGGTCAAAAGTCCTGTGCCCCCCCTCCTGGGCTCCAGTGATAAAAACTTCCCCTAAAAACAAAACTCATTCCTTAATCCCCCTGCGTGCCTTCATGCATGCAGGGAGAGGCAAGCGCATGTTTCTGATTTCCTCCTGGGTGCCATTTTGCAGCTTTCCTCAGCGTACAGAGGCTCTGGGCCAATCTGCTCCAAGCCTGTCCAAGCCTTCTGCTCAAACAGAAAAAGGAGAGCACGCAAAGGAGACGTGGAGCGGAATGCCCTGTGCACTTGGTCACACGCTCAGGGTAATAAATCCAAGTGGTGTATGATTAGGAAATGTACAGAAGAGGCTGAGCTGTCTGCTTTGCACGCCACAGATCAATCCGTCCTTCAGAGAGAAGAAAGACAGAGATGAAGGGCTGCCTTTGGGAAAGGCCAGACTTCATGTCTGCATGATGGGATCACTGCAGTAACATGAAGCCAGCCTGCTCTTGTCCAGCAGACTCTGATCCTCAAGGTCTATTACCTCTGAATGATCTGTTAAAATGCTCAGGAAAGAAGGGACATTCATAAGGTGGAAGATTTACAGTCTCTTCTATTGAGTCAGATGAAACAAGTTGAAATAGTGCTCAGCATGATCAGAGGGACCACTGACTGCCAATACAGTGCTCAGTCCCCAATCAGCTGACTGACAGAAATGATACTTTGCCTTCCTGTCATCTTTGCAGAGATGAAGACGGCAAACTGACCCCTTTTAAACTAATATGAAGGCATCTCCAAGTAGCACATTGCTGTTCATTAGACTGTTTCCTCTGAACAATGAGATGGTCTATAGCAAGTCAGCACTTCTGGTCTAACTGCATGTTTTCCTTTTATGTTTTCCTTTTTTATATATATATATATATATATATATATATATATATATATATATATATATATATATACACACACACACACATACATACATACATACATACATGCTATAAATTACTATATATTATACTATATAATTACTATATATCATTTTTCTGGGCATTTTGCCTTTATTGGATAGGGACAGCCTGCAGAGAGACAAGAAAGGTGGGAGAGAGAGGGGGGATGACATGCAGCAAAGGGCCCGCGCTGGAATCAAACCTGAGCTGCTGCGGTGAGGACTCAGCCTTTATGGTACGTGCTCTACCAGGTGAGCTACCAGGGCGCCCCAGGACATAGTAATTTGAAAATAAAACAAAATAATTGTCTCGGCACTACTAAAATCATCTAATTTTTTGGTATCCATTCAGGAACTTTATTTAGTTTTAGTTTTAGTTTGTGTTTTTAATTTAATTCCATTTATTACACTTTTATTTTTTATTTTAATCCTTAAAATCCCTAAAACTCCAAACTGCATCACAGTTTTTCAGGAAACACACAATACAATCTGGCATTTTGGCTGAAACAACCACAGAGAATAATCCAACCACTAACCCTAACCTCTGAAATATGAGGATCAAACATCACAAGACAACTCTGTAGGTGAGCAGAACCCTGAAAACTTGCCATGGCATGCGTCAGCAGAGCCAGGCAGAGCCCAGTTGGGTCAGCCAAGGTGCCTGCTCGTACAAGCACCAGGTCAGTCCATTATGGTAGTGCCAAACTAAACCCTGCAGCGGTTCAGCCTCAGTATTATGACTGGAGCTCCTTGTGACTAAGCCCCGGTCCCAAGGGGTTAAACGTGGCAACAGCCCGGTGCGTTTGAAAAGCTGCCAGTGTCGAGCCACGATCAGCAGGGGAGAATGTGTCAGCTGCACACCGATCTACCTTCACCCTCTATGGGATACTGTTACCTCAAACAAAATGCGTCTATCTGAACTGCACACTGAAACTCTGACTCTGACTCTGAGACTGGGTGTGAATACATGCTTGGCTCTTTATGTAGGCAGCGGGGTCCAGTAACACATGCTTGTACAAACTAAGGTATCGAAGTATCGATGCTGTTTATAGTACAAATAGTACAAAAGGTCCTGTACTATTGATACAGGACCTTTTGGCGACCTAAAAGCAGCCAACAGTACACAGTATCCTACCATTTGCTCTTTTCATGCTTAAAGAAGGTTTAGTATTCTTAAAACATGTCGCCATCCCACTGCTTCCCCAATCTCTCTCCAAGAAATGTATCTTTTGTTTCTTTGTACACGCAAAAAGTAATGGAAGAAACTGTGAAGAATGAAAAAAGGGAGCTTCATAGAGAAGTTCAAACCCTACCTTATTTTAAAACCTCAACACACCTGGCCAATCGCTGAAAGTTACAAAAATTGTCGGCCACAGATCCCCCTGGTTCCACCAGGTTTCGAACGCTGATAGACAATCCAAATTTTGACCTCTATAAACTATTTGACCCCAGCCATATGTGACTGATTGTATGATGATGTTCACCAAGATCCTAAGGAACAAATCAAAAAAGAAAATCTTGAAAAAGATATCTGGACATTATCTTATCAGAGAGCATCCTCCACTCTTACACTGAGTAGATCTGGCAAACACAAACTCAGTTCAACTCTTGATCTAAGCTAAAGGAGTAAGACACATCAATCAATAAACACTTCATGTGAGGTCCTCATTAATAAATCTTTTAGCCACTTTCTTCTTTCCATGCTTGTCCAGCCGATGGTTTCATGAATATGAGTCTCTGTTGAGGTCTAAGAGCCAAAGAGCGCTATGATGGCCGAGCACAGACGATGGCCCTGAATCAATATGATATGATTAGCCTGCACATCATTAACTGTCTTTGCATCAATAGGAAGGAAAAAGGTCCAGCCACAGACCTAAAGCACAACACGCTGGACGATGAACTCTACAGACATTCATTTCTCATCTCTCCACTAACTCATCTTATTATTGTTACTGTGGAGAAACTGAGAACTTATTGATCCTAATATCCATTTCTCACCAGGGATCAGCACAACTGCAAAGCCACTTAAAAGCTATTGATTGCGGCTTCAAGAGCCAGGCCCAACAAGCCTCATTTACAGCAAGCTGGAAAGACCTCTACTGACCAGTAGTCAGAGATGAAGTCCAGGTGTTGTCATTTTAGCAGTCATTAGTGGAGATCTCAATGCAAGATAGAAAGGATGCTTGGGTTCAGTTGAAGGTACACGCAATTTGTTCTTTTATCATTTTCTTTGCTTCAATTCCGTGACAGAGTTCTAAAACCGAGGATGGTACCTGCATCTTTAAGACCACAACCCGTTGAACCTGACTGGTACTGGCAAATTTGAGACCTGAACCCAACCCAAGACCTGACACTATATTACTTTGTCATCCATAAGTCACCATGCTAATGCAAGCGCCGTCTATCCCTTTCCCTCTTCCCACTGGGCTTTACATGTCTACTTGTAACACGTGACGCCAATGGACGCAGACTACTGGCACAGTCAGAACAGCTGGTCAACAGAGTTGTCAGAATTAATAAATATTATGTTAAATGAATATTATCGGGGTCACAGCAACAAGCGAGAGCAATATTTTATCTGATTATAATAATGCAAACAAGATATGTTTGTGAGAATGCTTACTAAAATCATATCTTGTTTAATACTATGTAGACCACAATTGCAATATTGCAATTGCAATTAGATATTTACCCTAGTTTTGTACAACAAAATGGCTCAAATTTACCTGAAACCCAATGCTTTGTCAGGACCCCATGGGTTCAGGTCAGGTACAAGAACTCTACTCCTTGACTACAGATAGTTATCAATTGTCTTCATATGCAGCAACATAACAGGGGTAGTAAACTATAATGAACAAAACCACACACCAACCTTTTTCTGACACAGCTGGTCCATGCCTTCCTCTATCTTTGTAGAGACCCATGTCTATAAATGCATCCCTTTAACCTTTCTGGGTTAAATCAATAGAAACACCGAGGTTTTAGGGAGATATGCATTGACTCTGTTAACTGCTTTGACCACAGGGCAGACACTGCTTAGAGGGATTACCTTTAAGACGGGTCTTCACTCACAATAAAAAACAACAAAGCACCACAGAGATAAGGCTCCTCTCAACAGGTCGAGCTTCCTTAATCATCCACACAGCAATACAAACATTCGGTTCAATGGCTGCTTCCAAACTATTTCTCTGCTGAGCAGCTAGATCCAGGCTGCACATTCTGTGGTGACATCAGGGCTGAAGACGAGATGAGACAGAGGGTAAATATTTGGATGGGGCTGGGTGAAAATTCAAGACAGCAGAGAGAGCATTTCCACATGTGGATTCATCATACAGTGGTTTAGTTCAGGGCTGGTTGCCAGATGTCTTATGCAATGCAACACAGAATTTGGGGGGATGCTATCATACTAATGGAGTGTGGCATTGCATTTAGTTACATCCCCAGTATTCAGAGAATAATCTTCTTCCTAAATAATACCTTGAGTTTGAGTAATTTAGAGAAGTAGAATTAAAATGTCATAAATGAGGAACAAATGACTGGAATGAGCACGTACCAACAAATAGTAAGAAAATGGACCAAGGGAAGGAGAGTTACGCTGATGGAGTAGGATAAATCAAGTCTGACAGTTATGTAACATTTCCCTGGAAACTCATCCAGCGACACTGACAGAAGAAAAACAATATTGACACAATACTAGAGTTGGTACCAAACAACAGCAAAACACTACTTTGGGGAATAAAAACACATCTTGTTTCTACACGCTTGTTTTTTGTTAATTTAACAAAACAAGCCACATTTGTCAAACACAGAAGACTATGTAGCCTTTAAAAAGAAGAAATAGCACATTACTTCTATTAAAAATGAAAATTTCAGCTTAAAAATAATAAAACACACCTTCCCTCAATTCAACATACTGGG
The DNA here is from genome assembly GCA_005408345.1 of Macquaria australasica. Taxonomy (NCBI): domain Eukaryota; kingdom Metazoa; phylum Chordata; class Actinopteri; order Centrarchiformes; family Percichthyidae; genus Macquaria; species Macquaria australasica. Next base: position 896,572 of record SEMN01000159.1, read on the forward strand.
TTTAGCTGGCCAATTTAGATCATTGTTTTAGATCGACTCCACTCTCACTCTCGCTTCCAGCAGCAGGCAGCTGTTTACAGCAAAACATAAACCCACTGAACACTACATGTAAAGCACGCATACCAGTCAAATTACTATGTTATTAAACTTATTGGAGCCACTAAAGAAAATTATATTTTTCCTCAGAAGTTGATGACCAAAACAAAGCTAAAAGGAGAGTGAATATTGGACTTAGATTTGTGAGGTGGCCAGAATCACGACTCCGAATGAATGTTGCTCCACGTCTGCTGGGTGAGTAAATAGGCAACTCTTTGCCAACATGTTCACCATAACAACTTTATAACATGACAATATGTCAGTGTTGTGTTTTTAGCTTGTTTTGCTGCCAAAAAGGTAAATAAAAATCAACTAAAGAAGCTTTAAATCTGGAAATATCTGAACAAAGCATTATGTACAACATACAACTTTTGATACTTGAAAGTTTTCAATACTTGATGCCAAGTACACATTTTGGTCGGTACTCAAAAACTATTGAGGTTCGGTGAATGACAATAAAATGAATTTCAGATGCCACTGAGTTAAACCAGATTACAAAGCTCCAAGAACATTGTCTCTAACTTTCTATAAGCAAACTGGCCACAGGGCCCTGTGAAAAACTTTTTGTTCCCTTGGATCTGGCTGGTAGGAGATCCTCCTCTGTATCCAGGAACTCCAGCCCGGGAAGGAGGGGAGGGGGAGGGCAAGCAAACAATAACATAAAGCCTGCAGCTGGGTTTGATGCAGGGGAATCACACTAATAACCTGCAGATGTACACAGCATAAATCTGAGTAAATAAGGAACCAGCACACAGACATGGATATTTACTGCATGTCAACAGGCACATTTTAAAAGCATTAACATGTACAACATGGTGATGACACGGATGGAACAGCATGAGGATTTGATATCTGACCAGCACACAGACATATGGCAGCCTTGATTAAAAAGAAAAAAAAAACTGGTCAGATACAATATAGAGACTCAGCTTTAAAGTAACAGTCCAACATTTTGTATTTTGGTAAATGTGCTTCTTTGTACTCATCTTACAATGAGACACTGTGGTTTAAGGAGCAGTTGACTTTAATTCATTAGACCTATTGATCATCAACAGCTGTCTGCAATGACTGCAAGCAGTATCTCAAAAGTTATGGGGCCACGTGCTGGTGATGGCGGTGTAATTTGTTATTTCAGCCTTTATTGCTGAAACATATATTACCTTTGACAGAAATACACTGATTGGCATTGGAAAAAAATTACTTTCACTTTAAAGTTTAAAAATAATAAAAAAGCAACTCTGCCACCTTGTCTGTAAATTCCATCTCTGTTTGTGGTCAGACATATTTTCCCAACAAATACCCAAATGAAAAAAAGAAAAAAGAAAAAGAAGTTCCCTCTCCCCTCACAACTTCTCCAAATGTTTTCCATTTGAGTCATAATGGTTTTGACAACATGACGAATTGCACCAAATTCATTCTTTCTGTGCGTCCTCGTTCCCCCTTTTTGGTTCCCCTCAAACAAATGGAAAAGCAATCCAAATGCTTCAGAACAGTATATTGGCTAAAACTCCAAACTGGGTCAAAGACAAACTCACCAAGCACTGTCAGAATGGCTCTCAACAAAGACAACATCAAACCACACAACCCACTGAGCAACTTCTAGTATAAAACCATCACTTTGAGGACATCAAACAGTCAAACACATTATATAAATTATTGTAAAATTTTATATACAGACCACAAATCAAGAATGAAATAAAAACACCTATTCTTAATTACAAAGTCCTTCTGTTAGGCTGATGCTTTTGTTCAGCTGTTCAAATGCCTGCATTATGCTACACCCCCTCCCCTCAGTCTCCCCCTCACCAAGTCTGCCTTGGATATTTAGGTTTCACTGAGTGTGCAGATTCTCGCCCTTGGGTGTTGTGTAGTTGTGCTGATGTACAGTATAAGTCACTGCTTTTTGTGACCAGGGAGACACTTCCTGCTGGAATGGGAAATGGCAGGAAACAGTGTTGATGCTTTGCTGAAACATCACTGTGCTGCATGATAAATCGCAGGCTAAGAGAGGACCTCCTGTTTGTGAAACAGAAGCACACACAACTAAACACAGCTGATGAGATAACTGGCTTCAGTTACTGTGACTTACACCACGCCACTGATGCAATTCAGGTGAGACAGAGTAATACTAGCTTTAACAAGGACACAGACCTACTCATTAGTGTAACAGTACTTTGTTTTCTCTGTCACACTGTGTGTGTTTGTATGTGTGACTGCATAAGTTCATAGCAGACTGTGAAAAATGCAAAGCAATGTTAACTGCCTGTTCCATCTTTGTAATCTAGTCATAGCTTGACACTAATATTGTTTAACTATTCAGTTATCAAATATAACAATTAAGATTTTACACTATATGGCCAAAAATATGTGGACACCTAAACATTACACCCAAGTGGTCTATGGGTGTTAATTTGCTGCTACAACAGCCTCCTGTGGTTTCTTGCTTTCCACCAGATGTTGAACCTGCTGCAGGGATTTGCTCCCATTCAGCCTCATTAAGAGCATTAATGAGGTCCAACACTGATGTTTCAGTTCATCCCAAAAGTTTTGGATGAGGTTGAGGTCAGGGCTCTGTGCAGGCCAGCCAAGTTCTTCCACACCAAACTGGGGAAACCATTTCTTTATGGACCTATAGACTAGAACTAGACAGATAAATCTTCTGAACTGATATATTGGCATATATATAGTACACTTGTACTATGAATAAGTATTTGGTGTGGACAATAATAGACACTACAGCTGACCAGACAAGATGTTTTAGGAAAATACCCAGATACCTGGAAAGAGTTCCAGGCTTTGTGCTTGGGAGCAACAAATCAGCCAGAAATGTTTGGACAGCAGTCCAACAGGGGAGAGGTCAAACTTGGAAAACATGCTAACAGTCAATGGACAGACATTCTTCAGTCTGTATAACCACTAAGCTACAATTTCAGTCTTCCAGCAGTGGACAGCGAACAATTCACCATCAAGTCATCACAGGAGGGAATTTAAGATAAGATAAGCCTTTATTGATCCCCACTGGAGAAATTCAGGTGTTGTAGCAGCACAAGGGCAGAAGTAAGTACAGATAAATAGAGAAAAGCAAAAAATAAACATTTAGAAGTTTATAAAATGAAAATAAGAATAGAAATCTCTCCTTCTTTTGCTTTCTGCAGGTGTTTCTGCCTCCGGAGCTGTAGAGACTGGATCTATGGTTGCGGCCACCTGCTGCCCCCATGCTCCTGCTCTGCACCCACTGCTGCTATTACTGTTATTGCTCTTATTATTAGTATTACTATTATAATGTTGCTCTTAGTATTATTTCTGTTGGTGTTATCATCAATACCATTACCACAACTATTGCTTTACATCCCTATGTGGAACTGTACTGTGCTGCTGTATGTTCTCTTTCCTCCTGCTCTCTCTCCCGCCCCCCCCTTCATCCCAACCGGTCGAGGCAGATGACCGCCCACCTAGAGCCTGGTTCTGCTCGAGGTTTCTACCTGTTAAAAGGGAGTTTTTCCTTGCCACTGTCGCCTAGTGCTTGCTCATGGTGGGAACTGTTGGGTCTCTGTAAATATAAATATAAATATAAAGAGTCAGTCTAGACCTGCTCTACTCGAAAAAGTGCCCTGAGATAACTTTGTTATGATATGGCGCTATATAAATAAAACTGAATTGAAAATAAAAATAAAAACTATACGAAGGAAATTCAACAAAATATTTACAATGTAAGCAGCATGCACCCTGCACGTACCCATGACCAGAGTTGTGCTTAAACTAAACAAGCAAAGTGACATAGTGGTGTGGTTAGTAGCAGTAAAGTCAACAAAGTATAGTATATATGTAGAGTAATATGATACTATCAACAGTGTACACCAGAATAGTATATAATATGATTATGTAATAATACTTGTCTGTATAAATACAGCAATAAGATGTAGTCAATTATGTAATAAACAGTATAACATATTATATTACACACATACATACATACACATACATATATGCATATGTAGACATACACAAATGGATTTGATGTTCTCCTTTGTCCTCCACCACTGACTTCAGGCTTTCCAGTTCCAGCCTGACCACAGCGCTAGCTTCCTCACCAGCTTGTTGAGTCTGCTGGACTCACCAGCACACCACCGCAAAGAACAGTGCACTGGCTACTACAGACTGGTAAAAGATCTGCAAGAGCCTGTTGCACACACTGAAGGATCTGAGTCTCCTCAGGAAGAACAGTCTGCTAGGTCCCCCTGTACTGGGGAGGCAGGCTTGCTGCAGCCAGTCATTCGCTCCATCCCATTCCACACCTCCTTTCGCACTGTTCTGTCCCATTTTGACTTCAATCTTCTCCCTGTAGTTGTTTTCTCTGTTTCCTCTTTAGTTTATTTTGGATAGCCCGAAGTTCCTCACGATCCCTTGCCATGAAGGCCCTCCTTCTTTCTCTTAAGAAGGCCTTTGTTCTCTTTCTTCCAAGGTTTATTGTTCGGTAAGCAGCAGACCTTTTTGGTGGGCACAATGCAGTCCTCACACAAACAGATGTAATGTGTTATGCAGTGAGGGACACCTTCAGTGTCATCCCAGTAGTGCTTCTGGAACAGTTACCAGACACATGAAAACACTTCTGGAGGGTCTCCTCTGCATCCTTAGACCAGACCCTCAAAGTATGTGTACTGGCCATCTGTTGTCTCACCAGTGGCTTATAGGTGGCCTCAAGGTGTATCAGCTTGTGGTCCGATTCTCTGAGCAGGGGGAGGGAAGAGGAGCTGCCTACTGCTTGGCGTCTGAAAGTAAGGAATTTCAATCTAAACTACAGCCACTGTTTTCCTAGAACCTCAGCTAATGTCTCCAGGGACTGTGTGCAATGTAAAGTAATCTTCTTACCAGTGGTCTTGATGATTTACAGTAATTTACCAATGTCTCAAAATTAGTGCTATCATGGCTTACTGATGTTAGCACCTCTTTTATTGCCCAATTCAACACATTAAGGAATTGGGCATCTAAGCACCAAGAGGACCTTGAAACCTTGGCCTCCACAGACCTTGAGAGATAAAAATAAAACTGAATTGTGTCCCCTAGCTCAGACATACACTATGTAACCCAAACAGAGGAGCTGTAGAGCATGTCACCTGATAGCTCAGCTTGAGGAAAAGGGTTTAATAAAACATATTCTGGTCCAAAAATAGCAGATGTCTTCCCAGGATATGAGAAGGGTTTGATGTCTGGCAAGGACATCACTGCCGAAGCAAAGAAGACCATGCACAAGCACAAAGTTTATGTGCGTGATTAATACCATTAATAGTAAGGGTGGTGGTTCAATCTCTGGATCTTCCTCCTGCCCACATGTCAAATTGTCTTTAAGCAAGACACTGGAAACCAAATGTATGTGTATGGGAAAAACACTGTCACTTTGGACAGAGGCGTCCGCTTAATGGATGTCATGTAATGTAAAGTGGTAACTATAATATTAGCAGGAGTAGTAGTACTTGTCATAGCAGTAGATACAAAAAAAATAAAAGTAGTTATAGTATACTGCACCTGTGCGGTTTAAAGTGTTGCATTAACTGATGGCAAAAAGAACCAAAACACTGGCCGAGATATCCTAACTTTTAATCCCTAGTAAGAATCCAGCTCTGAAAATACTAGTTCCTACATTTCGCCTTATCCAACTTGATAGGGTCTCTTCACTGGACGCTCCCTGCCTGTTGAACACCAACTCCACACGCCCAGTTTGTAACACAGGCTTTCTGTGATAAATTTGTAGTCTCCAAGCCCAAACTGAGATAACCCCGATTACATCACTATGACATCATCAGGGTTAGCCACATAAGATATTATACAACTGTTTTCACAGGCTGAGTAGTACTCCTCATGACAAGTACTGTACATAGACTGTCACTTTGACATGTAAAATCGATGGAGTGCCTCTTTAGATTAAGGGTTTTTATTATGAGACATTGTTCCTGTGGGGCCTTATTAAACAACAGTCAGAAAAACTTGCAAGTTGCATTGTTTCACTGCTCAGTTGACACTCAGATCAATTACACACCTTTAATTATAGTTGTGCTGTTCCTGGAAGTGCATTTCTTTTTAACCCATCAGTACATTGTTATTACTGTGGTAATGTTGAATGTGATGATCCCACATTCCAGAGAGCCACTACTTTCCATCTATTTCAGTGAAGCATGATAATCATGTTATGGAGGGCACAGTACTTAGTACTGAATAATACACTATATTTTACTATAATTCAACTGGCCCTTTTAAAGGAATAGTTCTGCATTTTGGGAAGTATTCTTGTCCACTTTCTTCCCGAGAGTTAGCTGAGAAGATTTATACCACTCTCACCAAGCTACAAGGAGCAGCCAGTGAGCTTAGCATAAAAACAAGAAACAGGAGGAAAGAGCTAGTTGGACTCTGTCCAAATGTAACAATACCCACCTACTAGCACCTCTAAAGTTAACTAAATTAACACACCATATCCACACAAAGTGTTCAAATGACAAGTTGTGGTTTTATAGGGTTTATGTGCTAGACTTTTTCCTGGCCAGTGACTTCAACAGGAGCCTTTGTCTTTATGCTAAGCTAAGCTACACTAACCAACTGCTGGCTGTAGCTTCATAATTACCATACAAACATGAGAGTGGTATCAATCTTCTCATCCAACTCTCAGTAAGAAAGCAAATAAGTATATTTCCCAAAATGTTGAAGTATTCCTTTAAAATATTCCTTTACAAAACTGTGACTTCCATGAGGATTAATTATTTAAGGTTCCAGAGGTGAAAAACTCCAAAGAGCCCCTTTAAGACTGACTGAGAACAAAATTATGAACATAGGAAAAAACTATGTTCATGTTCGGGTCAGTACTCACCCTTCTGGTGTTGTCCAGGACTTTGGGGTCAGGCCGGCCATAGTTGGGAGGGTTGGCGTGGGGGTCGTAGCCCAGTCTGGACAGCATGGGGGCGATGACTGCCATATCCCTCACTACGTCAGCTGGGATCTTCCCCACCCACTTGGACAAGGCCTCCACATTGACAGGCTTGATGACCTGGTCTGTTGACCTCTCCACCCTGACAACAGAACAAAAAAATGTTTGTTTCAGCTTACAGTTCTTGTTAATGTATGCCGCAAAAGTTTCTTAAGTCTTGGTAAAATGCATCACTTCAATTAGTGAACAACTCAACAATGTTTTAACTTGCAAACACAGTTCCCTTTGAGCCTTGTACTTATAACCAAGTAAAACAGCTCACACTTATTTAACAGTTTAGTGACCACCCCTTACTGCATGACATTAGTGTTTGCAATCACTGTAGTCACAGCATTAGCATTGTTAGCTCAGCTTGTACCCAAATGGCCCAGTTCACGACAGACCAGTCCATCTCTCAGTTCTGTTCACTGTAAGCATCTAATTGGCTGTAATTGGATCATGAGACACTATTAAAGATGGCTTCCTGGCCTCCCTCTCTCAGCAGGTCACTCTTAAGTATGCTGAATAAATGACCTCTCACTGTATCAGTTCATTCCTCTGTCAACATGCATCACATTTCATATGATTTACCATCCATGCTCAGCCTGTCTCAATGATATAGGTGGACCAAACATATTTTCCTTGAGCTCAGTTATTCACTTTAATCTCACTGACTATGTCAAAGGGGAAATACTGTTAAGAGCTGTGCATGGTCAAGTTTTCAGACAAAGCTACTGAATCTAAGTGACATGTCACAGAAAACATCTAGAACGCTTTAGTCTGTTTTCTGTGTAACATCAACTCCAATCGCTAGGTTTTAGAGAAATGTATGCTTCTTGATAGTGAAATTAAAACCTCTATTGTTTCTAAAGTGAAGATGAATCCACCATGTTGTACCGAGGTAAATTATTAATTGTCTAAAATTAAATATTCAAGAAGCAAGGGGATTGCAGCTGCTGGACTGCAGCTTTTGTTTTATGGAATGAGCAAAGTTTAACACCACTGACCATGTCAGATGTATGATGATGCAGATGACCGCACTCTTTAAAATTAGCAACCTAACAAACCAAGGGGCACACTGGTAGTGTCCTATTAGATACCATTAGCACAGTAAACCCATGTAACTGACTTGGATCTGGCCAACAAACATCAGCTGAAACACATTAAATATTAAACAAGCTCCAAATACCATATTGCATTACAGTCAGATTGGGTGTGACAAAGCAGCATTTAGACTTGTGAAATATATTCTCTGTTTTACAGAACAGACTGTGGGGAGATAAAAAGTTGCTGAACATATTACGTCCATTAAAAACTAAACAGAAGTTACATGTATACTGACATGTATGTGCAGTAAACTATAGCAGCACCCGTCAGTTTTTACATATGGAAACTGACAAAAACACATGATGGGACATGTATGAGGGGATGATGGCATCTCCGTCACAGTTTTATTCTACCTCAGTTACATTCTGTGCTAATTCCTTACATTTATACAATGCTCCTGTATTTCACTTTGCAAAAGATCTTCATATTTATTAGTTTAATTATTTTGTCTCTAAAATTGTCAGAAAATGGTGAAGAATGCATATCAAAAATTCTCAAATCACAAGGTAACATCTTCAAATTTCTTCCAAAGATGTTCAGTTTACTATCATAGAAGAGTAAGAACACCAGAAAACATTTACATTTGAGAAGCTGGAAATAGTGTTTTTTTTTGTTTTAGTTTGTCAGTTGTTTCACCTGTAATGCACAATGTATAGTGACTTTGTAAAGTATTTAGACCAATTTTTAAAAGTAATGTCAAACAATTCTTCAATCCTACATTCTAAAAATAGGAAAGCTATTAAAACCCTGGATATATGTACTATATGTATGTATGTATGTATGTATGTATGTATGTATGGCTTTGTCTGTTTATGGTTTCTGTATGTTTACTATGCTGTTTGCTAATAAAAAAGTTAAAAAATAAATAAATAAATAAAGTATTCAGACCATTTTCCACAGGTAGTGTGGCAAATTATATGGACTGGACATAATGTAGAAAGGCAGCTATCTTGTATAAGGTCGTACAGTTTACAGTGCATGTTAAAGTAAACTAAGTCTTAAAATATGCAACTCTGTTATGTCCTAGATAGCAACGTATTTAGGTACACAAAAGGTGTATACAACAGTGTGAAAGTGGCACGGTGACCTCCATTAATGTCAACTGGAACAAATTTGGTTAAAAAAAAAAAAAGGCTAAAATTGCTAGTCCATATAATCAATGTAAAGTCATCTGGGGAACTGAAAAAAAGCAGATCTTACGCACTTTTTCTACTATCCAAGTGATTTTTAAGACAAAAATTGTGACACATTCAATACACAACTTCACCAGTGTCTGTTACTATAGTTTAAGACTTGAGGGAAAACATTGCTGAAAGGTAATCATAATCTTCTTTATGGATTAGTATTTGCAATAGTAGTATTCTTTTAACCAATACATCTCCTAGGTTTCAGCCAGACTATGCACAGGTGACAAAAAAAAAGTTTGTGCCAAATATAGGCTCAAACACTGAGTTATAATGGAGAAGTACCAGGCCAGTCATTTCCTTTAAATTTTCACATTACAATAAAATGTGAGATTCACACACAAATTGTATGACGAACATTTCATTCTTGCTGAAATAAAAGCCACTTCTGGTGTACTGAAACCAAAAAGCCACTTCTTTTGACCTGGCTGTTCTCTCTCCCCACATGCAACTATTTACTGAACCATCTGCAGTCCAGCTTCTCCATCCCTATGTTTCCTGTCTGACTCTATACCTCAATATGGCAATTCACTTTCCTCTAATCCATTTACTTTGCAATTGAATCTTTACACTGTACGGGTATAGTCTCCTTCATGATTAATAGAGTGAGCTGGTTTTGTCATCTCAGGAGGATGGTGGAGATGGTTTCTGAGAGTCGGGCCATGATCCAAATATCCACTCTGCAACAAATGGGTTGGGAATCACTTTAGGTAACTCCATCAAGACCCAAGAGGCTGCTAAGTGTTGACGTGGAACATAAACAGATAAAGACAAAGATGGAGTGTAGCGAACGCAGCTCAGCTTTACCATCATGTTAGATGAGTAACTCCTCTATACACCAATACACACACCTCACCATATTCTCTTGTATGGTTCCTTGTCAGTCATGTGAGAGCACTGCCAAATCTCAACGGCTTGGGAAACAGATTTTCCCATATATATAATCTCCATCATACATAAACATCTGAGCTTTTTGAAAACAGCTGTTAACAGTTGTGGGAGTTGCATTGTCTATGGCAGTGGTTCCCAGCCTGGGGGAAGGGAGCACTTTAGGGGCTCACAAGACAATTAAAGGGATAAGAAAGAAACATGTATATTTGTTACTCTATTTTTCTTTTTCTTTTTTCTTGTGAAATACCTAGTTCTTTCATATTTTCAGGCATCTAAAAATCCTTCAAATTAAATAACCTCAGAAGGAAAAATTCACATTTTTGTCAAACTGACCACAACTCATGTCCACATTGAGGCCATAAGCTGTGACAAGGGTTTCAAGTAGACAATGCTTCATAAGGCGTTTTCGGGCCGAAGGAAATCTTTCATAGTTCTAAGAACAGTTAGAGGACCCCTTCCCTTTTTATTGTGTTCACACTGCAAGAACTGGGAACAATCAAAGTTCTTAGAACGCCATATTGAGGGACTTTTTTAGCTCCTACTCCAGAGTAGGTACTCTCCCAGCACAAGAGGAACGTAGAGTGACGTGAAGTGTACGTTGATTGGTCGTAATGGTAGCCTTAAAAAAATTACCAAAACACATACAGATGGACCGACAGTGAAGTCCAGGCTTTACTGTGCGTATATGCGATGGTGGAAATACAATGCAATTTTGACTTGTCAAAGCGAAATATAATAATCTTGTGTGTGACATTGTGAGTAACATTGCTATACCAACCGCCGACCTGCAAACATCACTTCAGCATTCCTATTGGCAGTGCCAATGCAAACAGAAAAAAAGCCCTTGAAGGTATATAGTTTTCAGGGGAACTCTCCACTGGGCAGTTCTTCTCAGGGAGTCCCCAGAACTGTTTGGTCTGAAAAGTATTTTAATAGGTCACCAGCCAAAAAGGTTGGGAACCACTGGCCTATATTAATACATTTCAAAATGGTATTCATAGGCCAGGAGTCCTGATAAGTAAAAGCTCACTCACCAGCTAAACTGACAATATAGCCAACCAGTGACGTCTTGATTAAAGTGATGCCAGATTAACAGTCTAAATATAATTTCCTATAAATGTCATATGAACACCTAATGTTGGATGATCACATACTGTAGGTGAATGTGTAACCTACATGCACTGCAAAATGATTCAGTCCAGACGTAATCACTCATGCCAACCAAACAGTCCTAGTTGAATTGCAATACATTCTTTCCAGCAAGGCAACCATTACAAATTTAGAATGCAACTATTGTACAGTGCTATTTAATATAGAGCTGAAATGATTAGCCAGTTGATTATTTTAGTAATTTTCAAGGGAAAATGCAATCATTCTCTAGTTCCAGCTTCTCTAATGTGACAATTTGCTGTTTAATTTAGTTGTACATGTTTGTAATCTAAATATCATCAGGTGTCGACTTGTGCTCTAGAATATTATCATGGGCAATTCTCACTGGACAAAACAATAAATGGATTATTAAGAAAAATGTGTTAATAAATAGATTAATCAGTATTGAAAATAACCATTAGTTGCATCCCTAATTCAATTCCCTGCCAACTCTGGAACAGCCAAAGACTGCTTGCTATAGCTAGTCGACTACAAGTCTGGAAGTCTGACTTGTTTTAGGCCATCAAGCACATCCACTTTTTCCCCAATTACTGTCTTTGTTTTTCCTTTTTATTCAGTTTTGCATCTATACAGAATAAATGTGGGAAATGACACTATACACTCAATTTCTTCCCCAATTTCTAATGAATAAACATATGAAGGTCAATAAGTTGATAAGCCAAAGTGTGACGTATTACACAAAAACCACAACCCAAAATCACTTGACTAAGCTAAGACAGAACAGGACTCCTAACCAGAGGCAAAAACTGTTTTTCAGAGATTTGTTTGATGCTTTCATTTTACAGAATGTGCAGTTGAAGGGTGTCAATAAACTGAGGATGTGTGGTGCAGGGGAGATGTGTGAAATAAAGCACGTATACATCTGCCACAAAACTGCTGGAGAAATCAGTTGTCACACTTTTGTAGATCAAGTTGGCCATGTTTTATACACCAAACATTACTAAAAACAAAGTCTTGTGATAGCAATGGCATGCCTTTATGAGCACAATAATTTATATGAATATTTACTAAACATTACTCAGGGCCATTTGCATGTGTTTCAGAGGAGATTTAACATTTGTGTCAGATTTAAAGTAGCAGTAGACAAGAGCTTTAGGAGAAAATTGCATCACTATGAACGGATACAATGTATAAATTCACACTATTTTTTATTATTAATATTCTAGGGTCTGGAATGGTCACTTGGAAATCTTTTTTCTAAACTATAATTACTCTCTATTGATTAAACTCCAGGCCATCTGTGGTATACTGTACATAGCAACAAACTCAGATAAGTTTGTAGATGAGTTTGTAACAGGCATATTTTTGTTTCTACATGAAAGGAATCAGATAAAATGAAGTTGCTTGTTGTTAGTGTCTTCAAAGGGTTCTTTTTTCCAAATGTGTCAGTCAGAAAAAAGGCAAGTAAACTACTAATTTTCTATGGAAGATATTACAACTTTAGCTTCCATTAAAAGGTGCCCTGTGGAGTTTTCTTGTAAACAAACAAAAGTTTCCGTTCAGTGTTTCTCACCAAAACTCTTTGTTTGTATCCTTGAGGCCTAACAAATATGTTGAATGTATTTCCTTCCTCATATAACATCTGCAAAGCCGATTTATTAAGTATTTTAAATCCAGCATTGTTTACATCCATGTTTACTTGCTAGCATTCTTCTTCTTCCCTGTGTTTGTAGTGCATTCCTGCTTACCTTGGCGTGTTACCGCCACCTGTGGATCAGCGGAATAGTGTGACACCATTGGCAGTCAGCACTGCAAATCGCGTCACTCGAGTGCACATGCATCAGACAAACAAAACAGGGGCTCATTCATGGAAAAACTGCTCCAAAGCACTACTAGAGGACAAAAACCCCACAGGAAACCTTTAAGTAAGATATTACATTAATGAAATACTTGACTTCAATCAATATTTAATATTCATTAATAATGATGGCATTCAAAAGTGGTGTTATATTCAGTGATAACAGCTATATAGTTGCCCACTTGTGGTAATAATAACAAGCTGCTGGTAAGTCAGGTCTGTGGTCTGACAATGTAAAAGTCTTGATATCTGACTCACCATGCTTAATGCTATTTCGAGCTCTGTACTGTACTGTAGCTGTTTGAGCTAATGTAAGTTTTAATGACTAAAAGGAAGAACATCAAAGCCGAGAATCCTGGAGGTCTCGAGGTGATAATCTAAAGAAATGATGTGATGAAAAGTTTAACGATCTAGCTTGCTAGATGGTTCCAAAACTTAGCACTCTGTTGAACTACACAGTCCCTTCACTATCTTTCCAAACATCAAAATTATACATAATGGTGTTTCTTTATCAAAGAAACCATCTTTGGCTGAGTATAATAGTGCACATACTGGCATGCAAAGAGCATATATTAACATTAATCAGGAAAAAGTCATGTGTTTAATTTACTGTATGGCCAACTCACAGCATATCAATGGAAAGATATGGAAAACCTAAGTTGTAATTGGAAAATTGCACTTCAAATTACAGTTCTTGTGATTAATTGTTCAGGCCTAATAGTGACTTGAATGTTACTCTCCTCCAAAAAGGGGCATGTTTGAAGAGGTACTAAGAGTGAAGCCCAGACACAGATACTAACAGTACAATAAAATGAGGGAGACAATCCATGGATATAAAGATCCCATCTGTTTGTTTCCTGTCATCAATCTGAAATCATTTGCACCCACACTGCTGAACAAGTGACGCACACACACTCCTTTTCTCAGCCTTAAATGCGATGTGACAAAAAACCTTTCTGCCCATCACATGACCACTTCCCTTCAGGCTGATGCTTTTAATGGTCTCCAGCTTGTCAATTATTCATTGCTGGGCCTCCTTTACCCAAGGTGGTGTTCTGTATCACCAATGGCTGATGAGAGAATTGGATAGAGACATCAAGATCACAAATAGAATGGAGAGTTAGGGTGGAGGGATGGAATGGCTCCCTGTTCTGGGATAAGTAATGGAGCAAGTCCCTCAGCAAGGCAGAGCCTCCACTAAATCAAGGCCAGGTAATTGATGTTAATGCTAAGACAAGGTCCCGCTCTGGGGCCTGGCTGCCCACTGATTGAGATTTTCATGTAGATAGAGCCCCGAAGCTGCGGGATGGTGGAGAGCAAAGAGTGCTGGTGGTTGTAGAGGGCAAGAGGAATTTTCTGCTGGGTGTCATGGGGGTTGACTTTAATGCACTGTGGGCAAAGTACTTGAGAGGAGGTGGGGCAAAATGTTTATGATGGTAAAAGGTAGTTGTGCTGCCCCGAAGGCTACTTGTGGCTGGCCTCCTCTTACAGCAAATTGTATCAGGACCCATTTAGGGGGGGGATATGATGTTGGACCAAAGCCTGTAATAGCAGACATGTAGGTAGTGTACTGAGTAAAAACTACTGTACAACGAATAGAGAATGAAAACCTTTTAAGACTACATTATGATACAAGCACAATGTAGAGATACTGATGCATTAAAGTTCTAGCTTAGACGAGCACGTCAAGAATTGTAATCATGGAGTCTTAGCATTCAAGAAAAAAAACATTCAGCTTGAAGTCACATACAGAAAAAAAAATCCAAGATATAAAGCTTTTCTGTTCAGGGGCCTGTTTAACCAATTTTGCAACATAAATCACCAACTATTCTTTTTTGAGTTACTTTTCAAGCAAAATTGCCAAATAGTTGCTGGTTGCAGCTTCTTAAATATGAGGATTTGCAGCTTATATCTGTTTTATATCACTGTAAGCTGAATATCTTTGGGTTTTGGACTCTTGGTCAGACAACACAAGATATTTGAATATGTCACCTCTCTGAGAAACTGTGATGGGCATTTTTCACAACTCTCTTCATTGGTCGGAGAAACGATCGAGCCAATCAGAGCTTTTAAAATAAGATTAAGAATGGGGAGGTCATCTTCCTGTCCCCGGACCAAAAAATAGAGCAACAAATAAAATCACCACAAAAATGGCACAATGAGATTGACACACCTGTACCAACTGGTGTACGTCAATTAATAGAAAAACTGTGAAGTGACACCGTTATGTCAGTCACTAGAACACGATCAGGACAAATAATGAGGTGAAAGCGAATTGGTAATTCAGTCTGAATAGCAGGCTTGTAGTATGGAGCTGTGGCTTTAAAATGATGTGCCATGGAGGCATGAGAGTCTTCAGGTTCCATTCCAACTAAACACTACATTTGCAGATTTCACACCAGTAAGAAAGTAGGAAAACAAATCTGTTCAATTTGCTGCTGTATTATTTTATAGAAATCAATGGCACCAAACTGAAATTCAGTGGCATGGAGAAACCATGTGAGGTCAACCCGATTGTGATTGTCTATTTTGGCCTGGAAATCACTGTTGTATCTGAAAGCATCATGGACTTTGTTCTAACTTGTTAACAGTTTGACTGTTTGATGTAGACATGCTGGACAAAGCAGTGTCTCCATGCCTATCTTCAGCTCAGCTCAGAGGGCTCTGGTTAAGGTCTGCATTCATTAATATTTGATGGGAATCAATTTGTGGAGGGGTGACGTGTGCACTAAATGACCACCGATCTGCATCTGGATCTCAAAGAGCTCTCATCACTCTCCCTCCCTGTGCGGGCATTTAGTACATTTTGGCCTTGTTTTTCTATTTCCAGCGGTGTGGCATTCTATAGTTGTGATAGGAAAAACATACAATCCCTGTTTTAATCAAACATGACCGGCTAAGATTTTCCCATGTCTGGACACAACTGATGATGAAGGAGTGTTATGAGAGACAAGAACAGTGTGGCCTTTCTGAGATACTCAAGGGTCCTTGCCATTGAGTCGTATCAGTCCAGTGTTGTAGTAGCATGGCTGAAGAGCACTTGAGAGTCTCCATGGTATCTCAGCTTGAACCACAACATGCCTGATTATTTTAAGATGAGTTTTTCAGCTTGGTTAACAGGATTTATCTTCGAGTTACCATAGATGTATAGTTTTTTTTTTGCTTCATGGGTGGTATATTTATAAGAATTAAACCCAAATCTAAAAGTCAAACTGTTTGATGACAAAGAAACCAGCAGTAAACTCACTAATTCTTATTTAATAATATTTTATTATTAAGAATTATAGTTTTATAATAATTAAATCTATTGGTGCTATTACACTTATTGTGAGAATATATTATGTTTATGAATGTGCTGATCAAGTTTTATTGGCCCGATACCACTGAGTCCTTTAATATTGGGTATCTGCAGATTCAGAGTCTGATCTGATACTTGGATACAATGCATTTACTTAAATGTTGATTAAATCTGACACACTAAAATAAGAGGTGTAGCCTATTCAATTTGGAACACCTTATTTTTCACAATCAACCCGATCCAAATACTGAAGGTCCTGGTTCAAAACTGTTAAGTTGATAAGCTTAAATTATTGATATATGAATGAAACGAGAGAAGACTCCTCACTCTGTTGGAGTTGTGGGAACTACAAAAACACTCAGTCCACTTACGGCTGTACAGTGGTTTTACAGAGTGGAACTTTAACCTGACATCAGACAAGTTTAATGTTGTCCTGTAAAGTTACTCACAGAATGAACATGAATTAGCGACAGCTGATATGACCTGCCGCTGGCGATGTTTGTCATTTTAACCAGCAAAAGCAACGGTCAGCACCGGCTAAAAATGAGAAGTTGCTACCTGAATGTTTTGTACTATGTTCTTTGCTAATGATAATTGGAGTCGGAGCTTAGTGAATTTTATTCTATTTTGCCAACCAGGAACTCTAATTTTCACTCGGATGTACGAGCAAAATGCTCGCACTGTAGAGCCCGGCTGTCGTAAAGGAGAACAGCACTGCAACACTAGCAGATTGAGGAAGACAAAATACAGAGTACTGTTTAACCGATCCAATAAAATGATACTGATACTTAGGATCGGCTCAGGACATCTCTAATAATGTTATGAAGAAGGCTTTCAGTCTATAGAAATTGCTTTAGGCCTAAATATTTTAAAGATATGGTGAAGGTCTTAAGCATGACCATAGTGCAGACACAACCTCAGTTAAGAACTGCAGTTCACAGTGTATTCTAATTAAAGGTGGGCTGGAAAAATCCAATGTGCCACTCTACATACTTGCTATCTTTAGTACAGATGACCTATTCTTTAAACCTTCAGCGCAACGGACCAGTCATCACTAATCATTTACATGTACTGTACCTCTTATCAAACAAAGAAGGATGATACTGTGCCTACTGGTTGGTAAACAAGAGATGAATGTGAATTGTGTTCACAAAAGCTGTGTAATGTAAAAATTAGATATCGGTTACCAGCAACATCAAATGACTAGTGATCACCAAACAAAGATTGAACTCAAGTTGTAGCTGCAGGTTTCTCCAAGCTTCATGCAAAAGTCGACACTGGGCGTTTTACTGGGTGTGTTCTATGTGAAAGCATCACAGCAGATAACCAGGTTGTTTGACATAATTTTTGAATGTAAAACAATTCTGTTCTTATGATTGCTCACGCACACCTGCCATGCACCAAACTGTAAGTTATATTTCTTGTCAAACCTATCAGGTTATGATTGGTACAAGTTGTTATAAACATAGAGCAGAATGTTTCTGTAGTCTGACTGTTTAAACATTTAGAGAGTTGAGTTGTGACAAGAGAGAACCAGACTCAAAGACTAAACTGATCTCAAATACAGTGATGAAAAGGGTTGAAATAATAAGCTGAAAGGAGCCAAGCATGCTCAGTTGGATATAGTACATCTCTTTAACTCCAGGGTTTTACTAGATTTGTGGTGGCAGTGGATCTGGCCACAGTTGCCTTGTCTAACTCATTTTTTTGGCCCCCTTCTTTTCCCATGACCTCATCTACAACATTAAAAGGTAGGACATGGCAACTGTTTCCAGGTTAGCAGTCAATATATAAACCTAAAGAACATTTTCAAGACATCAGTAACTTGGTAGTTGTGTCATTATTGGGTAATATGTTTTAACACAAATTAACAGTTCAAATGATCAAATGACTCAATGTGCTTAAGCCTTACTGTCTGGATGTTGGAATTACGAACAGGTTTATGACTCTGGTCGATCTCTTCTTTATGTAGTGTGGACTTAATGGTCATCCTTGAACCACAACAAGTAGATTCAAGCTCATGTGTCAGCAAATATCAGCACTGCTGAAGAGTTCTTGAGAGAGAATCCCAGTGCTTTGACGTCATTGGAGAAGGGCTAGAAAAAACAACATTCCTCTATAAGGATGAATTATCTAACGTTGTATGTCTTGATGTTGCATTTGTCAAATTTCTTACTTGATCTAATATCAGTTGAATGTTTGCTTGATGCCTTTTTGAAAATGCAATTAGCTAAACTTGGGCATACTGCTCATCCTCTACATCAGTGGAAATCAAATTGTGTCCCATGGGTCAAATCCCACCCTCCAACAAAAATATTTGGCCCTCTGATGAAAGCTGAAGTTTCTCCTTTTATAGTTTACAGTAAAACTTTTATATCTTTTGTTCACCGATCTACTGAAGATAAAAATGTAAATACAAGGCTCATGTAAATTCAAATATTACCTACTAACACCACATGAAGAGACGCATGCAAACCGAGGCTACTGTGCCTCGTTAAAATTTCAGAAAATAGAGAAAAATGCTTATCACATTTTCCCAGAGTCCTTGTTGATGTCTTCTAATGTGTTGTTTTGTCTAACCAATGGTCCAAAACCCCAAGGTATTCAGTTTACAATTAAATAAAACAGAGAAAACCAGCAAATACTTACGTTTACAGAAGCTGAAACCACAGAATTTTTAGTGTCGGGTTAAGTGTCCAAAATGTCATGAAACCTCTGACAAATAAAGGGCTGAAATAAAATGAGTCACAGCATGACACAGTGATGGATGGTGATTCGGTGTGTCCTCACTGGTAGTAACCACTTTAGAATGGTGCAAGTACCTAAATGGCCCCTAAGTTTAGTTAAACATACAGTGGTACAGAAAAAGAGGCCATTAATTTTGGCATTTTTCCTTAAAAAGTGGCTTAAACAATTAACTGACAATCAAAAAAAGTTGCAGACTAATTTTCTGTTGATCGACTAATTGATGAATCGGCTAATCGTTGCAGCTCTACTTGCATTCAACCATTACTGAAACAGG
The DNA here is from genome assembly GCA_005408345.1 of Macquaria australasica. Taxonomy (NCBI): domain Eukaryota; kingdom Metazoa; phylum Chordata; class Actinopteri; order Centrarchiformes; family Percichthyidae; genus Macquaria; species Macquaria australasica. The sequence continues at coordinate 916,090 of SEMN01000159.1, forward strand.
CCACTGTGTATTGTGTGTGGTCATTTACATCTTTTGTCATGCAACACAGAATACCTTCATACAGTCCATTTTTGCAAAATTAGTACTAACATAAGCTGCTGTAACTGTTAGCCCTCACTTACTAATGGGAAAAATGACATTTGCCTTCTGATACAATCCTTAAACAAATCAATGCTATTCTTAAATGAATTATTATTATATAGTTTTACACTACGCCTGTAAAACACTGCCCCCCCCCGATCACTGCTGAAAAAACTGGCCCAAAACTGAACTTAATTCCTGACCCTCGCTCTACATTATCATCACTTTGTTCTTTAAATTATTTCTTCCGATAGTCAAACAGATCAAAGTCATGGAATACACAAAGGAAAGAGGAATGAAATATGTAACCAATTAGAAATGCAGACAATAACAAAACATGGCCCAAATGTCTCCAGAGGATATGGAGTGTGTTCTGGTGCTACGTGGCAGGAAGAGGGTGGTAGCAGAGGAGGGGGCAGATAGAGGCGAGGAATGGGTGTGCACCCCATCAGTATTTCCTCAACGACTTGCAGAGGCCAACCTCCCAAATCACTGAAACCAAAACAACTCTGACACCAGGCAGGGCCATTAGGAAAACCTGCTTACAGTACAGTAGTGCAGACATAATCTCATGTTTTAAGTCACTAATGAGTAGGTTCCTTGCTGTGCGCTGCAGTAGGATGTTTAATTTCCAAATGAAATGTAATGATGGAAAGTCTGGAGACTATGAAAACATGAGAAGGATAAGTCAAGGCCAGAGGTGCATGCTTATTTTCAAGGCCTGCAGGAACTGAAGATTATATAGAAAGTGATACCTACGACTTGACACACTGCTCCTTACATGTCATTTTTCCCCAGGTTAATAGCTAATCCATTCTTTCTGTCCCCTCCAGGAGAAGTAGTCTAAAGCGAAGTAGACATGGGCATGTCCCAGCTCATTTCTACTGCACTGGGAATGCGATATATGACAGGCCCAGCTTACCATGTGGAGCTTGTGAGGCTGGCACAAAACACAACTTCTTACAGCAAATATTTATCTGACCAGCATTACGTCAGCAAAAAGCTATTTAATGAATCCGCAGCTGTAGAGGAAGCATCTAGTAAAAATTAAGCCTCTGTAGAATCACAGAGATCGTAGACAGCTTCCTGAAACTGCATTCCAAACAGGTTAAGTGTCCAAAAGGGCTGAAAATGAGTCACAGCATGACACAGTGATGGATGGTGATTCGGTGTGTCCTCACTGGTAGTAACCACTTTAGAATGGTGCAAGTACCTAAATGGCCCCTAAGTTTAGTTTAAACATACAGTGGTACAGACAAGAGACCATTGACCCTCATTTTACAAGGTAGTGCACTCAACCCTAATACAACAAACTAGAAACAACAAGAAGACAATGGAGCTATTTCAGTTTGACGTAAGTGCTTAAAAAAAATCTTTTCTTCAAAGGCATCGCAAGGACTTATGTTGCAATTACTCTGAAATTAAAGAGTTTTGTCTGGACGTAACAACATAGACAAGTCTCTCCCAGAGCTACGAACAAGAGGGATCAAAGACACAGTGGCAATAGCCAGAGTGTTGTTTTACTCTGTGGCTGCAATTACTACAATTACAGTGCTAACAATGAACTGTAAAAGTTCAACTAAACGCGACCAAGTCAGTCTACAGATTCTATCTAATTAAACAGGGCCACTGATGATTCATTATCTTTCTTCTACACTCTATTTTCCCTATAGGATCCAAACTATCATCAAAACACAAGACATGGTGAAGGTCCATTGGCATCCTTGCTTCAACTTATACCTTCCAAAGTCTGAGTACAGAACAAGATGTCAGGGCTTGGGTTTTGGGCTAGGGAAAGGAAAAAGGAAATGTTGTAGCTGCCAGCATTACTTACTTGGAGAGGGACACTCCTCCCGCTTTCCCAATGAGCTCCTCATGGTGGAGGACAGCATCATTCCAAGGAATGTCAAGGAATTTCAGCAGTGTCCTCATCCATTTCTCAGGATGAAGGACCAACTGTTCATAGTGCACAGGTAGGCATTTGTCTGCTGCCTCCAGGCACTGAGTGTACATGGTCTCTATGGCCCGATTCCACTTGGTGAGGCAGTCACGGTAGCTGCCCAGGTCAAAGCCGGCGATGGTCACCTTCCGTGAGATCATGGAGTGGACTGAAGCCCGGCCATCACGAATCATGAGTACAAACTTGGCACGGGGAAAGATCTTGGCCAGGTAGGAAAGCGACTTAAGCGCAAAAGGGTCCTTGTTGCAGAGAAAGTTGGCAGGCTCTCCATGTTTGACGATGATTTCCAGCAGGAAGGCCTGCATGGCGGCGTCCAGCACCTCATCTGTCACACCAGCTTCATCCAGGCGCATCTTCTCCCGGCCTGAGCGGCTCCACATCTGCTTCATGGCCAGAATACGTGGGATGACGCGGGTTTCTTCACCACAGCGCACCTCAGGGTGGGCGTCCAGCATTGCTCGCATTAGCGTGGTCCCACTGCGGGGCACTCCACCAATGAAGATGAGCGGCATGTCTTTGTTGTAAACAAAAGGCGTGCTGAGATTCTGGCCTGTCCGCAAGGTGGTCCGCATGCTGCCTCCCAGCGCTGACAGAGGCAGGATCCCACCCGGCTGGCTGCGCTCCTCAATGCGATGGTGGCACTCCATGGCATGGCGGCCCAGGTAGAAGACCGTGACCGAGCTGATGACCAGACAGGCCACCAGCAAGTTCTGTTTCAGCTTGCCAATCATGTTGCCAGCCACAGACGGGAGAGGACAATATCACCACAGGGGCAATTTAGGGGGAGGGATGGGAAAAAGGAACTGAAGGGTAATTAAGGTTCCCACCCTTTATGGTTGTTTGCTGGGAACCAGGCATGGATCGAGCTCCCTGGTGCACAGCAGGCGTCGAGTCCCCAGCTCCATGAGGTCTGGATTGAGACACAACACAAAAAGCACAGTTAGTTCTGATCATACACCAGGGCAACATTCATCAAGCACAAAACAACAAAATTTAATCAAAAGTACCATTTCATTTCCCACATTTTAAAATAACTCATGTGACAGATGTCAGGCACCAGGACACTCCACTGTCATTATTGCATGAACATCAAACGTATCTTAGAACAACATTCAACAGAGGAGAAATTTGTTAAGCAGAGTGATCACCACATTCTCTTTATTTGACAGGCCAACATTACTGTGCAATTCTACATTGCAGAAAGCATTGAATCACAGAGTTGACACAGAATTGCTTCAAACACAATTATGACAATGGAGTTGCCACCAGAAAACCTAAATGAACTCTGTCTCACAGATGTTTTATAGAGTTCCATAAAGCCCATTGAAAAGAAAAATGACTACAACTCTCTGCTGATAAGAGACATAGAATGTAAAACAACAAATATATGCATTTAATCAAGGATAGCTCTATTTTCCATCTTGCTAGACATCACTCTGGCTTTGATTCTCTGGTAACGCATACATCATCTGTGACAGTTAGCCTGCAGCCTCTAATTTTAGCATAAGCATGCACACAAACTCATTCTGTAGACAGGGCAATGTGCACTTGCACACATCAAACACACACACAGACACTTCCTGCACATAAATTTTACACATTGCAGAGGGTTGGCTGACAGCTTGTCCTCTGCTGTTGGAAAGTGAAAGCTGCAGGTTTTGTGCAGCTCATTTGTTGGAGGGTTTTCTTTGTGCTGGCCCTGCAGCCACAGTCACCCTCCTGAACAAACGGCCTGGGTGGGAGAGGAGGGAGTGAAGCACAAAAGCAAGCCACAGCATGTCAGTGCACAGCAGTGTCAGTCAATCACATAGTCAGTCAGGTGTAAGTTTCTTATTAGGTTAACCTGACCTGGATAAAAATTTTGGAAACAGTGGTCGGTAGTAAGTCATCTACAACCTTATTACCTTTGACCTTTAGTAACCAGTGCGAGCTGCAGCAACACTGATAGAACTTATCTCCAACTATGCAAGACTCAGATACTGAACCCGCCCTTCTCATTCTGTAGAGATATGGTGTATCTCACCCAACACAACAGACGCATCTTCACAATCGAGAGATCCAATTGAAAGATCATAACTGAAACATGCCGAGGACGCCAAAGGACCTGGCCAAGTAATCATAGTCAGTGCATTAAACTGCATCTAAGTAACTGGGTTCTGGTGGGCTTTCTGCGCCATAAACAAGAAACACGGTTTTTAGATTCAGGGTAGAGGATAAGAGAAAACTGATTTCCACAGCTAGATTATTTTCTGGTAAGAAACAACTTCTTCTCAAAGTATTATGCATAACTGGGTTTCTAATTGGCTTTTTACATGTGCGCATGTGCATGACAAAGACTACAGACAAGGAAAGTATTGCTGTCACAGCAGAGCCAAAGGGGGAAAGGGGACATCATTACAAGTAGAGATGCATCCTCATATTCAAAACTCTAATTAAATTAAATTCAAAGTTGTACACAAAAAGCTGCACACATTCTTACTACACAGACTGCAAGTCAACAGACATGCTAGCAGCTCTGTGAGGCTGTACTTAGGCACAACGATGCATTGAGCTAAATGCTAATGTTAGCATGCTAAAATGCATATTTTTAGCAGGTATAATGTTTACTATCATCACCATCTTAGTTTAGCGTGTTAACATGCTGACATTAGTTAATTAGCACTAACAAAGAACAGCTGAGGCCAATAGGAATGTCATTAGTTTGGCCATAAACCAAAGAACTGGACAAATGATGGTGGTGCTAGATGTTAAGTGATCACCAAAGTATTAAATGTTTGCATCAAATTTGATGACAATCCATCCAAAACTTGTCAAGACATTTCACTCAAAACCACTGATGTCAACGTCATTAGGATTCATCCTTTGGTGATGATGGATTTTATCACTAGTGCAGTTTAATTAAGTAATCATGATTCCAGTGGATTTAAATGTGTTGTCCAAGTGTCACGGGTACTGATCAACAACCCTATCCTTTGCCAGACTGAGGTCATTTTGTCATTTGGGGCTGTGGAATCTTTATACACTACACCCGCCCCCTCCACCACTCATTAGACCTGTCAATGTGAAGGACAAAGAAGAAGAGCAGTTTTACTGACTGTGTCACATCAGCGAGGTTCTCCAAACAGCACCACAATAGATATCATTATTAAGCACAACCGTTATGCACAGCTGTGGCTATTTATAGCGCCCATACCATTAATTCATCAAATGTATCTGTAATCATCGTTATTAAATGTCAGAAGGATTATCAATGATGAATTTATAGCGCTCATATTGAAACAGACTTTACAAAGTGCTTCAAATTGAGGATAAAATGAAAAGACGGGGAAATAATGGCTCGAATGTAAAAAAGAATGATAAAACTCATCACTCATAAAAAAGATTTTTAAATTAAGTCTATGAATGTGCCTTTGGTTGAAATCTTACAGTTGCTGTGTAGATTGCAGAAATAATAACAATATCAGAGAAATAGACAGAAGACCTAAACAGACAATGTTTTACTTTACGATTACACCTCTCACCTTATATTTAATCTCCTCATCATCATCATATCACCCACAGCTGGCTGTAGAAAACCGTGTACGTCTGGTCTGAAGTCTGCTTTAGGTACACACATTCTCACCACATATTCTTCCATTATAAATACCAGTTTATGTGGGGGAAATGGCATATGGTTTAAGAATGAAATGTTTTAGCCACACAATCGAAGGAACCCCAGTCACCTTATTTGCTCTGCTGTCTGTTTACACACGTCCCACGTCATCATGAGCATGATGGTTAACAGGCTCTGTCAGCATTGTTCTGCCAGAGCAGTGACTCTGACATCACTATGTGACAGGCTGTGGTTCATCACAGCAGAGCAATGAACCCAGTGCAGCTAACTCCCCCTTCATGGTATCTGAGGGACTGTTGGATGCATCCTAGTCTGGGCAGAGCACAACAGGATGACGCAAGACACCGTCATCTTCTTTGTTCTAACTCATGAAGTTTTCATTATCGACTTTGTTCCTTCCCAGCAAATACATAACTGCTGATGGGCATTTAATGTCCTGGAGATCCCAAGTTCTTCACATACAGCTATGTTTAGAAATGCTTTTCAGAGTACGTCTGGCAGGCAATGTCGACTGCTGACGAAGGCAGAAATCAACCATTTCCATCTGTGCCCAGCCCTGACAAAACCACACACTGGCTAAAACACAAAACTTGAAGACAGGAGAATAATAAATGAATAATGAAGACATTGCTGACTAATTCTCAGAATAACTGAAGACTGCAGGTTTGGATGGTGATGGCACCACAGAAATTCAGGAAAGGATTTACTAAATATCACAAAGCTATTACATCCATCATCATCTCTATTATGGTTAGCCAATGTGAAAATTCCATCATCCAAATGCTAGTCAAGAGGATTTTACCATCCCAACAAGAATGCTTGGAGAATCAATCACTAAATATGTGTTGGATGAAATTGGTTAAATTTACAGATACTGAATGTTGGCACATACCTGGATTCACTAACTGCCACGCTGATGAATCGCTTATTGAACATTTACTTAGTAGAATTCTAATTTCCAGCCGGTGCTGCCCATCGCTTTTGCCGGAAAAAAATGACATCACCAGCCGGAGATTATATCCATTACAACTATTGGTTGTTGTCTGGTTAATGCAGTGTCTGCAAGCCTGTGTCTCTACTTGGTCAAAGATCATTTGAGGGGAACAACACTCTGTAACACCACGTGCTGAACGCATATTTCAACATTTTAAGCATCTATGGTATTTTGTAGGGGCGAGAATCTCATGATTCTATTCAATTCTGAATCTTGGTGTCACAATTTGATTCAGAATCGATTCTCAATTCAAAACCGACTCCCGATTGAATAAATGGGAAGGGGTAGCTCTAGTTTAAGGCTATTACTCCACTGCACTGTGAAACCATTTCCTTGGGTCCTTAGTCCACTGAAATGCAATATGAAACATATCTGGTGGTTAAGCTAAACGGTCTAGATGAAGGTCACTGTCTGAAACAGAAAAATGCAGAGAGAAGTGTGTGAGAGCACGCAGCTCATTTATTTAAAAAGCTCCAACCTGAGTTGGATGAAGTTTTGTAAAGTGTTGCAGAGTGTGTTGGTTCGCCATGTTTCTACCTTCTCAGCCAAGAAAAGGCGATTACAGATCTTTGAGTTTTAGTTATATTTCAATATAGTTACTTACAAATATTAATTAAATTTGATAACAGACTTTAAGGGATTTGGATTCAATATTGTTTTTTTATTAAATAAAATGCTATGAACCCCAACTCTGCATGTGGATATTGTTTTTTAATCCAGATAACAACAAAAAATTTTATTTATTGTTCAATTGTATGCAGGTACCACAATGATAGGAGTACAGCTAGTGTGGGTAGCTGGTGATGCTACAGTGGTAAATAAATGTTTGTATTTATGCAATAAAATAGCTAATGCGCTCGACAAGATGAATCAAACCAACTTAAAGTGTAACTCACATTCTGCTAGAACCCTCTCTGCCAGCAAATTTAAAAACTGCAACAACTGTAGGTGGTGTGGCCTCGTGGCTACGTAGTGTGTGGATCAGGGAACACGGGGAGACTGACTGACACTGATTAGTCTTTTCTTATATACATTTCATGACGTAGACAGGTCCCAACCGGTTGACTCTATGTCAGCATTGGCCTCACAGGTTCAGGTCTGAACAGTAGATGGTGTGTTGAGCCATTTTCAACACATGAAATGCTGTTTTTTATAATTTGGTAAGAAATGTCAATATTAACAGCAGCATTGATGTGTTTCATCATAGTGCAATCATATCATTTAGTTTACAGCTCAAAAACCACGTCTAAGTGTGCGGTACCTTTTTAAGTAAGCCCATATATTCTGTACTGTATTTGAACATGTTTAGCCAGGTTGGGACAGACCAGGGGAGGCCAATGCATCACTCTACCATCTGTTCCCCTCTGACACCATGTTGCCAACTTCTTCTCAGTGGGTTACTTATGCCTAATGAGCCAAGTGGCTGTTGTTACTTTTAAGCAAACATCCTCGACTGTTAACTTTCACAACAAAACATTATAGCTAATCCCTTGCATTAGCCTCCCTGTGAGTGGGAGCTCATGCAAGGCTAAGCTGAAGATAAATGCTTCAAGTATTGCCTCTGCACTGTGACTGAGGAATGTAGAAAATGTGTAAATACTGCACGAAAGTTCTTCCAGCGCAGCATCTGACAATGTTTATTTCTTTCTTTTCCTGTCGTCGGCTGTGTCTTTTCTTTCACCCCACCCACACAATCTCACATCTCTGTGTCTTCTCCTTGGTGATTCAGTGTTAAAGGGAGGGGAAGTCACAAAGCATGCCAGGCTGCCAACACCTTTAGTCTATTAGTGGGAGTACAAGAGGGGCCTGCTGTTTCCCCAAGGCTGCTGCAAGTGCCCTTAAAGGGAAAGTCCACCTTCTGATTCACATTTGCAGGTAGATATATTATCAATCTGAGAGGTTGAGTGCACTGCAGGTATGTCTCGTGAGATTTAACATCATGTTTACAAGGAAGACCTTACCAAAACAGCAGCTGCACTGATACAGACAGACAAGTACCCACAAACCACATAAAATAACAATATGAATAAACGATGTACAAAATAATAAACTATGATCATCTATAATAGGGAACAGAAAAGATAACTCTGCAGAAAATGCCAGGAAGCAAAGCAGGTGAGTGACAGATGCGAGAAAGAAAAAGGTGAAAAGTGAGAAAGACAACAACAGATGAGTCACTGGTATCATCACAAGCCAGTCAAGGTAAAGCAAACTATACAGAACTCTTCTTCTTACACAATGAGTAACCTGTGTGCTTTACATAAAAATGTAGTTTGAATGAAAATAACATGAGGAACATGTAGCTTCCCTGCTATTTCATATAATGATATATTTGATTAATCTAATCAATTCAGTCCACTGCAATAAAAAGACTAAATATAAACTTACGGAAATCATATACTTGCACTTTTATTTCATTTCTTAGCTAATATTGGACTTCATAAATTCCCAGACTTCCTTTAAACAATTCAGCAGCATTCAGCATCGCAGTGTGGTCCAATAATGCCAGGAACAAACTAGAAGACTTGAAATACTACCTGATTGTGAAAACCCTAGGCATCACACATTAACATCAAATAATGTTCAATTCAATGATTACTGTGAACATTTCTATTGTTAACCTGCTCAGACTTGACCATGATCACTCCGACTTGTTGCTATCTCAACAATATAGCATGCTGCTGGTTTGTTGAGGTCACAAATTGTTTTTGCGCAACTTTGAAAAAATATCATTCATCATGTTCAGGGTCATCACTGGACTTTGTATTACGTGTGTTCCCAGGTTAACCTCTACCATCACTGGAGGCAGTGCTATTTCTGGCAGGACAGCAGCAAAGCGGGGGCCAGCACTTTAAACCCAAAAGTCTGTGATTTACTGAGTGAGTGATGAAGTTACACCATTGGTCAGTCGAGTGTTGGAGTTTCTCCATTGGCCATTGCTCTTTCAAAATGAACAGGCACGAATGTTAGTTATGCACTGTAACTCCCGGTTCTATGAGTATGAGTATAGGCGCCGCCCTCTAAGGCTATCGCTAGTGTGATAAGGGCAAAGTCCTCCGTGGTCCATGCCCCACTGGGTCCGTCCGGTACACACAAGCATAAACCCACTTCACGAGAAATCAATAACTAGACCATACTTCGCCAGTGCATCACAGTACATCATATGCGCATAGATGGCACAGTGTCTCTCGTTCTCTATGGTGTAACACCAGCAATGGCAGCCTGTCACCTGCTGTCAATCAAACACGGACACCCCCCTCCAACCAGACGAAAAGCAGCATTACCGATATTTCCCCAAAGACCGTTTATCTTCCTTTTATGACAAAAACTATTAACAATACATTTAAAAAGACACATTGACATTTTTTTTGGCTACAAAAAGGGATGACTAAATGAGATTTCAGTTGTCTAAACACAAGCAGCCAAACAAGAAGTTTACGTTAATAAAAGTCTACAATTGGCAAAATTCGGATTAAAATCAGGAACTTTGTGATCAAAGAATACATAAAGAAACCTGTGTATCTGACCAGGAAGGGAATTCCAACTTTCAGTACTTTTTTTTTTTTAAAGCATCAATTTTCAGTACCCATCCCTACTGATCGGTGGATAGATGCTAAATGTTCTGTTATTTAATGAAATCGTAGCTAGAAATCACAGTCAATGTGAGGCTAGTTTGAACAAGTATAAGGAAAAAAACAACAGATTGGGTCCCGAAATGTATAGGACATTGCAAGTGGCTGTTTTATTGCGGTTATTTGTTGTATTTTGTCCTCAATCATTTTGCATAACATTATTTATATACCTGTCAAAATCCAAGAAGGAAAAAATGGAAAAGAAGCTAAAGACTGGAGTCCCTTCAGAGGTGGAGCCTTACGAATGCCCGACTGATAACAAACTGCGGTTGAGATTCAGAGCAGTGTCGTGTTACACCTTGCACCGGGGCTGAGATGTGTTTGTGTTAAATTAATTGAGGCTCTTCTCTCCCGTTAGTGATATTGTATCCTCCTCGCAGGATATTTTTCCCATTGATCTGTTAGGGGAAGCAGTGGAGGCTGAGGCTGCTCTCCATGGAGCAACGGTGAAACCAAACCACATCAACACTTAATAATGAAGGCAACTCTGCACTTCATGAAGCACTGGTGAGAGACGTCTATGATACGGAAAAGGAAAAGAATGTAACAGCAGGAAACCAGAATTTTATAAAGTGTCCTCTCACTTCTCAATCATTTCTGCTCTGAAATTAATTGCTTGATAAGAATGCCAGCCAGGTTAAAAGGTTTCTTCCATTAAATGTTCCAATGATTAGTGGATGAATGATCACTCCGTCTGGCATACGCAGGAGAAAAATCAGCTGGTGTGAGCAGTCTGTCAAACACTGTCAGGAGCTGAACAGAGTCAGTTTGTTGCCTCTGTCAACTCTCATGGGGGACACAGTTGATTCAATATAAACCAAATGTAGGGGGTTGAGCCTGGGCGCCCCCCTTCCACTCTCACACATAATCAAGCACATTGAAATAACTTGTCTCACTATATTTAGAACTTTTTTCTTCCTCTTTTCTCTAATGAGGCCCGCTGAAACCATGACGTCAGTCTAGATATCACCAAAATCTACATTAGGGCTGCAATTAATGATTATTGTGATTATCCATTAATCTGCCCATTATTTTTTCAATTAATCAAGTAAACGTTAGAAAAGTGTCAGTTTCCTGGATTCCAAGGTGACATTGTCAACGTTTTCTCTGACCAATTCAAAACCCAAAGATATTCAATTCGCAATGATACAAAACTGAGAAAATCCTCACTGGAGAAGCTGCATCCAGAGAAAGACATTTTTTCACTATTTTGCTTGAAAAATGGCTAAAGCGATTAATCGACTGTCGATCGGCTGATCAATTTATCGACTAGTCGCATCCCAGAATGCAAAGAACACTGAGCTACAGGAGCCGTTTAGCTCAAACTTGTGGAGTATACCTGGTAGTTGGGTCGGATCAAGGTTGGATCACATTCCCACCACAAACGAACTGCTCCAGAGTTCGTTTGGAACCGGACCGAGACCACTTCCTCGGTGCAGTTGTTTTGGTCCGCACCCGAGTGTGATTATTGCGTTTACACCTGCCCAAATGAACCGCACTAACTGGGTAAACGCACCAGGGTTCATTTTAACCAAACAGGTTAACGCCAAGCGGAAAACTTCCTCAGTTTAGCGCAAGTGTTCCCATACTAACTCTCTGCAATAAACAATCATTCAATTTGACAGACTACATCTTATTTCACTGAGTGTCCAATGTGCATATGAAAAGCTCTCATTATCAGTCCTCAAATATTCAAAACAAGCACTATGACCAAAAACACAGCCATCTGCAGCACACAATGAATTCATTTCCATTTCGCTCTATTTGATGATACATGATGCCAGCCATCCTGGCAGCAGCAGGACAGTAGAGCTGCTTGTATGTTGCCTGGAGAAACCAGTCAAAAGTGATTGATAAGCTGGCACTTAATTTGTCCAAATGCTACATTTAAAATCATAAAAATAACCAAATAACCATGAAGCGATGTTCTTTCAGTTTTCAGTTTTATTTATATAGCGCCATATCATAACAAAGTTATCTCAGGGCACTTTTTCGTGTAGAGCAGGTCTGGACCAACTCTTTATATTTACAGAGACCCAACAATTCCCACCATGAGCAGCACTAGGCGACAGTGGCAAGGAAAAACTCCCTTCTTTCACTTCAGAGACATCTCCAAACTTCTGTCCATTCTTTAGACACACTGGGGGCTGGTCTACTGCAGTGCTGATCGTGGCGTGGCAGGAAGGAAGGCAGGATGAAAGGAAGAAAATCACATTTGACATACTGTAAATTAACTGAAGTTGAGGAAAGACGAGCCTTTTTTAAAGATGATATTTTTCCCTGTCAGCAGCTTTTTAAGCTTAAATGTAGCTGTGATAAATGTCCCAGATTATATCTTATAGTGTAGTCATTTACATGATAACAAATGTTATAGGGTTTGTAATGTTTTGTCGATTAATCGTTACATCTAATAAAATGTCAGATAGTTGTGAAAAAACCCTTAAAAGTCCACAGTGATGTCTTATAACTGACCAACAGTTTAAAAACCAAAGATATTCAATTACCTACAATCTGAGATATGTAAAGCAGCCAATCCTCACATTTTAGAAGCTGGAAACAACAAATGTTTGGCATTTTTGTTTGAAAAATGTACCTTGTGATTATCCACTGAGCGATCAATTAACTAATTGTTGCAGCTCTAGAATTTTTACTGGTTTTAGCTTAGTACATGTCTGCCAGCAAATTGTAACAGTAGTTTTTGTTTAGAACAGGACTGTAAAACCATTTTGTTTCAAGCCAGGCTTCTATGTCAGTGGTAGGAGATTTTTCATAATGAGTTGTACACATCAGCCAGCTATCACTCTTCCTGCATTGCCCTCTTATTTAATGCAAAGCACCTTCTGGTAACTTGTAACTCACTCACAAACTCACAGTCTGATGTTGAGCAGCTTCCCAAGGGAGTATCAGACTTTTCTTTGCCTGTAGATGGCGCACAGCAGCAACAGCATCTGCATCTGCACCTGCTGGTGCGGTTTCTTTCCTTTCTTAAAAGGTGGCTCAGATTGGACTGGAGGACTGCAGGTCTGAAACTGCTGCTGCAGCTCCGGTTTTTAACCACAGTTTGCGACACACGGCCTCTTACCTGTTTACGGTCAGCTCTGTGCGTTGTAAACAAACCAACTAGCCAACAGTTTGGAGATGCATGCACAAAAGAAAAGCCCCCATTTGTTTTTGGAAGGAGAAACACACCTAATTTTGAACATTATGAAAGACTGCGCAAATATCGAAACGCCAATCTTTACAAGAAGGTGGTTGAACGAATGAAAGAGGGAGGCTGAGTTAGTACGGTGGAACAAGGCTGCGGAATATTGTCTTTTTTGGAATAAGGGCAAAAACAGAATATTTTGTGCATGTAAACATAGTCAATGATACTGTGTCCTTGTTTACAGAGTGAACACACTTTCACCTGGAAAAGGACTGAGACTGAGGTTTCAATGCAGTTGTAGTTCAAAATTGCATGGAATGAATGGAAGAATGGAAGGAACACTGACTATCACAAAAAAAAGTAGCGGTAAAAGTATCAGTATCTTCTATCCAAACATCTGTATTGAGCATTAACTTTCAAAAACTCACAACATATCACCAATATCCGTGACCTAAATTAGAATATAATTTGGAATAATAATAATAATAATAATAATAATAATAATAGGAACCTAAATTACCATGTTCCAGAGAAACAGAAGTCATCACAGTGGCCATGCTTGTGCAGCCCTGGTCTCCAACTGTCATCCTCTTACTGACAAATGATCCACCCTTTATTAAGTTTCCAATCAGATCTGTGATCTGGCACATTCCTGCAGGATCAATCAGCAGGACTGTAGCCATTACCCTGTCCACAACCTCTGTCCCTCAGGCTCTGTCATAAATCACATGCTATGAACAAACCCAATCAACCTCCAGCTAGACTGTATGACAGGGAGAAGAGATGTCTATCTCCAGGCAAGTAAGACTCATTCCAGTTGGAGTAAAGTCATGATGCGGCATGTGCAAACTAATCCACTGGTGTGACTTTCTGCTTCTTAATACATGGCTACTGTTCCTCTGCATCCAGGCATTATCAGCAGGGATTACAGAGCAAATAAACTAGGGATGAGGGCAAACACAGCCGTCATCCTCCCCCATTATTTGTACAAACCTTGAGTCAACCTTGGGTTCCCGGGAGATTTAATTTGCGTATGCACCTGTCACACTGTTTATGACCTGCAGCGACCCGGCCTGCGTGTTCAGAATAGATGGCGTGCAATTAAAGCTGGGACAATCTGACATTTATTTATACAGGAAAAACCCAGTCCCCTGGCAAGATTCCTCTCTGTTAATGTTTGTTTAATCACTGGGCATGTAGCAACGGAAAAATACTTGAAATATTTGAGTAGTATTACATTCAGTCAGCCGAAATGTTAACCAAATTAATGAGGTGTTTTGAATAGAATGTTACGTCTGTGTCCCTTTTTACACATAAAAGATCCCACACAATATATCCATAAAATCACAAGCAAAGGATGAGAAAGGGATAAAGACTCGATGGTTGAATAACACAGGGAGTGGTTGCTTTACTGTGATCTGCTAACAGTATTAGGTTACCTTTTACAGAAGCAGAAGGACATTAAACAAACAGCCTTGCTCGAACTTCTAACAAGGAGACCCCATATTACATTATTACTGAACTATGACATCAAATTACAGAAAGTTCCATTTGAGAAGGAAGGAACAGCAGTGGGTTCCTGAGCTTGGTTTCCGCAAGTTTCAAGTTGTGCCTCTGACAAGAGCTTCTCAGTTGTACCGGGATGATAATGCACAACTAGCTCATGAGCAACTATCTCAGGGGAGCACCAGAAACAGGCTGCTGACTTTAGTCTTTCAAACTCGTAAAGGACAACTCCACACAAACTTTTTACAATGTACCAAATGAAGAACATAGAAACAAATGACATTCTGAAATACCCACTTAACTTGAGCTTGTTTCCACCAACTTGCACAGATCTTTTAGTCTCTTACAGTCAGGAAGGAGCATAAACCTTATACCTCAGTAAATAAATACACTAGACAACACACTGAACCACTGGTCAGTAACCACTGGAGTATTACCAATTTTTGACCCCGCAAATCCTGCGAGAACGCCAACTGTCACGTGTTCTTGTACCACAACAAACAGACAGCAACCAGCAGCTTGCACTGCTTATATGCAGTTACATTTGTCCTGAAAAGGCTAAAAACGGAGGGAAAAAAGCACAGAGAGAGATCCTGAATGGAGAGGCATGTAGGACGGTATAGCCTATAGAGGGAGCTGGAGGTGAGTGAAATTTGTGAAATAATAGCTAACTTCAGGTAAAGTATAGAGTATGTCTCCCTCGGGTGTCAAACAAGTGACGTCATCGGTTGCAAATATCAAACGTATAAAAATCGAATGGCAGCGACTGGACTTGAAGACTTGAGATTACAATCTTATATGACACGCTATGATTTTAACTTAACACCAACTGACCCAGACTGGAACAGACCAGGTCCCATCAGTTGTCACGCCCAAATAATGTTCATTATGGGCTCAATGTGTGTCCTCACCTTTGAATATAAACACAATATCACAATATAGTGTCTGAGCTTGAATAAAAAGTCACTCTCTAATACAAAAATATATTAATAAAAAGAAACACAATCTAGCCCAAATCGGGCTTGGACTTATGCTGTTCTTTACTGATGCAGGAATGTTTCTTTTATGAAGGTGCCCATAAATGTCTCTGTAGATCTAGACAGAAGGGTTATTTAGGTAACCGTGGGTCACAAAGGCTCAGGGAGCAGCTGACACACACACAGCGCCTTTTCAGCCAGCAAGAGTCTAGAGTCACAGTTACAACATTAACACATCATCAGCATCTCCTAATTATTTGTGGGTCCATACACCTGCCTTAAGTCCCAACAAGATCTGTCTTTGCCACAGATTACACAATAATGACTGGGATCACTTCAGGACACAACTACCCACTATGGGACACTGTTGGTATCGCAAGGGACAACACTGTCATATCAATATTGATGCGCTGGGTACAGACATATTTAGAAAGATGACAAATGAAAAACCTGAATAAATGAGTGGAGAAACATAAGCAACCACAAGGTTGCAACCATCCGGCTTCCTCTAGCATGAATTGTGTAAACTGTGACTACCCCCCTCCAAAACCTACTCACTGTCAATAAACTTGTGTGAGCCTATGTCTTACTAGAGTACACATGCAGTTCACACAGGAAGTAGTCACACTTCAAACCACAGCAGTCCTGCCTGAAAGCATCTGAATATGCATAGGGGGAGTGGGCAGCCTTTATTCAACTAGTATGAATACCATTTGTAAGGCAGCGAGACACAATCTGGGCTATCAGGGCTGTTAGTGTAGGAGTGTTGCTCTGGAGACTGTTTTTATTCAGATTGTTCCAGATTCATACTCATGGTTTGCATGTTTTCAGCCTACAGTATTTACAGCAAAGCCTACATACTTCACTGCTGATTATTTTTAAATCATGCTGCATTGTATTTTCCAGTTGTCCGGGGGGGGCAGTGATTTCAGTTATTTTAATTTACTATGCTATTAACTTTCTGGGACATGAAACATGCTTGACATAGTTAATCCATCACAGTGAACATCCTTGGTTTGTGCACCTCTCAATGATCTTAACGTTGCGTATAGCAGGCATGTGATTGGAAAAGGAGAAAAAAAGCAGGAAAATTTACAGAGCCCCCCACGCTTTCACGCTCAGTCTCACGCTCTCACGCTGCCCAAACAATTCTCACGCCAAAACACTGCGACAGCAACAGAGATGAACAGGCGAGCGCACGTACTGTTGGTTACGTATTGTAACCCCCATTCTATGAGTATGGGCTCTTAAATTACTCTGTTTGGTCCGTGATATGTGTGCGATGCTTATCACCTTGTTGACAGCTGTTCTGGCAGAAAACCCTGCGCTGGAGCGCAGAAGGCGTTCAAGCAAGCTAGTAAGTGAGTGTGTTCATATTTCGCCTGTTCATCTCTGTTGCTGTCGCAGTGTTTTGGCGTGAGAATTGTTTGGGCAGCGTGAGAGCGTGAGACTGAACGTGAAAGCGTGTTTTAACATAGTCTTGTTTAAAGAATTGTGACCAAGATACATACTGAGCAGGACATTTTACAGTTGAGAAATAAACAGTTTTCTTTGGTGGACAAACTACTTAAAGCTGACACTGTTTCTAAATGACCTCAAACCTAGCACAATTCCGTGCAGAAATTTCTTGTCACTTATAGGCCAACATATACACACACAACATATCTGCAATAAGCTAATATTGGCTGATATATCTGCCTGGCTAGCTCTACTATGTACATAATCATCCAAAGTTACAGCCACAGCTCATCAGAACCCCTCCTGTCTGCCGCACTGCTCTTTCATAATCATTTGGATATTACTGTTATTTTGGATATTACAGTAAAATATAAAAAGGGAATGGCAGCCATTTGTGCTTGTGTTGTATCTGAGTAGGGCTGCAATGAATGATTATTTTCATTACGGATTAATCTGAAATGAATCATTTCAGTGCTGCCATATCCGAGTATGACAGGCCAGACTCACGATCGGCTGTGTCATCTTTTGAGGTTTCTGCAATATGTTAATTCACCATGTTTCAATGTTTCATCATGTTGGCTACAGGAAATTAGCCTGCTGAACATTAGTGGTGAAACTACTAAGCCATTCATTGATTAGTGCATTAACAGGAAATTAAATGATTACAATACTGTTTATCTATTAACATTTTATGTAATTTTAAAGTAATGGCAAACAATTGCTGTTCATTATCAATTGTATACATTGGGTTATTTAGATCTAAAGCATCCCAGTCTTTGGGCTTTGCATGCATGCAGTTATACTACATCTACAGTATAACACACACAATAATAGGTCCATTCATTTCCCACTGAGATCCAGCAAGTCACCAGGGAAACCTGACAAATGTGTGGGCGGTCATCAAACTTGTCAAAAACTGTTCAGCCATGTTTTCTTGTTCCTCATCAATGTGATTTTAATGCCACTTCCCTAGAGTAGCTTTAACTCGCAAACATGGCAAACACTATGAAAGGTAGTAGAGAGCCAAACAAAATTCTGATGTGTCAGCTGTAAACTGTGTAGCCACAGACACCTGCATAAGCACAATTGAAGGCTCTGTCCTCACTCACAATCAGTCAAGAAGCTGTGCAGGAGATCTACTGACGTCTCCGGCCATCAGCACTACTATTCTGGGAGGTTTGATGAATGTGGGCCCCCACATCAAGTTCTTGAGCAGCATGCACTCTTTGGAGGAGCTTCATAAATATTGGACCCTGCTCTGCAGTTGCAACCCTGACTGGGCTCAGTGGTCAGACAGCTGCTTACTGAATGTAATAATTGGGATGCAGCAGTGGGTGTTCTTTTCAGACAAGGAAATGAGAGTATAAGTGAGCTGGAATCCAACTGATCCAGCTCTGCAGCTGTGGATGCCGAACCACTGAAAGCAGCCAGCACTGAGAAATACACTGAATTCAACTGGACCTTTTTTTTCCTACCAGACCACCTGCACACAGCAGATGTGTTCCTAGCTACCAAGACACTGGTAGTCTATGCCCCTTGCTGGCCACTAGAAACTGTTTCTTCAGCTTTCTAAGACTTGCTATAGTATATTTATAAACATTCATCATTGTAAGCCTGCAGGCTACAATTGTATCTTTTATTAGTTTTTAAATCCGCTGAACAATTTCTCTGAGACATAAGCCAAGTATTTCCTATATTTTCTTGCCAGTCTGACATCTTCAATAAGCAATGGAGGGGAATATGAAGATACCAATGGTCATAATCCTTTCACTCAGCAGCGTGGAACATAGCAGTGGTAAACATCAACACTACTGTCTGAAAATGATGAAAAAGTTGTGAACAGTCAGTTTTTGCACTTATCTGAGACCACATCTCTCTGGTCCACTGCAGGATAAAGTGCAAGATTTGTTCGGTGTCTGACAAGACCTAGCCAAGAAAATAACTGTTGTTTCTATGTGTGGAACTGTAACATGTCACCGATACACCAATACATCTTAATCTATGGTGCAAGCAGGCTACTTTGCATGAGCTTGACCAATGTGATTAACATTGGTCAATGTTAATCACCAACCCCCCCCCCCAAACACTTACATATGGAACCCCAACACCTTCCAGTATCTATTAATGTTATACGTAACCTCCTCAAACCAAATTCTATTAAAAAATACCGCAGTTTAAATTATGTCTCGTTCATCAGCAAGTAAGCATAGTTCATACTAAGTTAATGTTATGGTCTCCTGCTTAATTCGGCATACGTATCTAAGCCACTAGGGCTTCAAATGCACATCAAATATGAACTTTAGATTTTGTTCAAAATGCTCTTTACCGCACACAGCACCGTCTATTTTGGATAGGAAGGGGCTAGTAAGAATAGCACTGAGGACATGATTTAAGTTAAATTTAATTGCAATGCGTACTGCCTGGTGGCACAGACGTATTCCGAGTGGAAGAGTTGCCTCTTAAGATTCGTAAAATGTCTTCGGTGATCTTCAAGGTGTATAACGTAACCTAACTACGTTCGTTGAAAATCAAGGCAGATAGCGCGACGTTACCCTGAGGGCGGCACGTAACGGCGCTATTTGTCAACATACATCCCAGGATCAATGTATTTGACACGGGCTTAATTTGTAACGTTATGTGATTAACGTTATATCAGCCGGGGTCATTTTTCCAGTATTGATAGCTAACATGCCAAACACTAGCAATTATGTAATCCGCATCGAAGAGGACGAGTGGCTTTGTTAAAACGACGTATTACGGTTGTTCAAACCCTCTGCCAAAATGTGCGTTTAATTGTCGCAGCTCCTGGGCTAAAGGGAAGGAGAGGAAAGGGACATTACAACACCACAACGCCAAAAACCTACCTAATGCTGCGGATACGGCGCAGGAGACTCGGGTTTGTCGGTGAGAAAAACTCCACAGAATCCAGTGCCAGTGTCCGGACAGTCCTGCCGTCCTCTGGAGTCACTTTCCGAGCATTTTGTGTGTTCATAGACCGTGTCAGTCGCACAGCGGACAGGCTTGTTGCGCTGGTAGACTGGAGGTGAGACCAACCAATCTGCTACAACTGGACTGCTCCACTGGTGTTGAAAGACGAGCTGTGATTAGTCTATAATTCAGAGAGCGGCTGTGTGTCAGAGCTGCTGATTGGTCTATACAGTGTAGGGCGGAACTACAGTAGATTTAAAAGCACAGTACATCCATGATGACTACTGTTTCAGGTTCAGCAAAAAGGCAATGATCAATTAAACACAATTAAGCACTTCTGTAGATATTGATTTTAAAATATTTTAAATAGGCCTACATCAGTAATAATTTTAATGCAAATCATGCGGCTGTCCACTCAAAGTCCCTGCATCTACAGTCATTTGACACCATAAAATTTAATTTTTTTAGAAAAGTGACTGGTGTCAGAGGATATTATTGCTTGCTTTTACCAGTGCATATGTATCCACACTAGGAAGTAAGAGGCAAATGTGGCCAAGTTGGCTCCCTGGTGTGAATGTACATGGCCTCCTTCATTTTGATGATTCATCTTTAGAATTATTACTCGATTTTTGAGTTCTCACAATTACAAGAAATACCAAGAGCCTCCCTCTTGCCACACATAACATTTGGACTGCTCACTGCACTGGATGGCTGTAGCCATGTGATGAAAATTGAATCATATGAATGTTGCATGTCTGATGGGCCCCAAATACCCCCCCAATTCCTGCCACTACCCCCAGAACTAGGCAGTGAGGCAATGTTTGCGTAGTGGCCACAGTTGAAATGCAGACGCTACTTTCATGCTCAAGTCTTAAAACTAGATTTTATGTCAGTTGATTTGAGGTCTAGTGGTGCATATTACAAAACAAATTTTCCATTAAATTAGTACAAACCAGTTGCCTCACAGTTAACCTGGGGCCTTCAGGACCCCTGGAGCTTTGGGGCTCCAGGGCAGTTGCCCAGTTGGTAATCCTTGGTTCCAAACTCTCTGTGTTACCATATCACATCTGTCCCAATCATATCTGTGTTGCCCCAAGCATATAAATGAAAATAGCGGATATAGAAAAAGAAAGCAAGGGTGATTATAATACAAAGTGGTTATATAAGAGAATTATGAACAGTGAACAATAAACTTAATCATTATATAACTTGTGTAACTTGTGATCTTCTCTCATATTCATAAGGTGTACATCCAGTCTGATTGTTAATTTTATGTATTACACATATTATATGTCAAGACACTTAAATGGAGATTGAATAGAAATTGATGGGGAAATAAGACCAACAGGTTATTTGTTATCTATGTGTCTTGCCTTTTGGAAGCAGGTAACAAATTGAGCTGCTAGTCTTGTGGTGTTTCTGTCTTTTCCCCAGCAGTGGTGGAAGTTTTTCATCGTCTTTCAGTTTCTTAAGAATGAATTTTATCTTGCTACAAAAAGCAGAGCAGCAGCAGCCATTCATCTGGTCTGTTTTAAACTAGCTACCCTGCACAGCTCTGCATCTTCCAATACAGATAATCCCACATAAGAAAATACAAGGCAGGTCAGCAGTCAAACACTATCAGGAGTGTTTGACTCCTGATAGTGTTCTAGAATCTGTCTGGATTCCTACCCACTGAAATGTATATAGTAAATGTGTCATATTGAAAAACAGACTCATAAATACACTGTATAGCAGATTATAATAGCTCTCTTTGCCCGTTCATTACATGAATTGATGTCTCTTTTAATTCATATTAGTAGGTGAAGCAGCTGCTGTGTCCCATAGAGGAGACAGAAGCCCTTCAGCAAGCAAACACATTATCTTTGCCTGAAGGTCACAGAAAGACTGAGGCAGCGGGACTAAAAGCACATCAGGCCTCAGAGGGTAAAGGAGGGACGATCAAGCCTGTCACCAAGATAAAGATTGCTTTTCTGTTTCACAAATATTTCTCATGGCAGTGGAAGCTTTGAAGGCAGTGACAGAGAAAAGATGGCCAATGATCAATGATGCCATTATTGCGGACGCTCTGGTTTCAGTCACGGTGAACGGTCAGCAGAGACCAGCACTCAGCATCTCCAGCAGAGTTCAAACGTGCATGTTAACTGATACGAGCAGACACAGAGAAAACTGAGAACAAATGTTAAGGTTTGAACAATGTGAAGGCTGATACTGATATTTACATTTTGAAATAAACTTGACAATAAAAATGACAAGCACTTAGTGTTTTCCCCCAAATTAATTCTGTTAAAGTAGCATTTGGATAATTATGGGACATTATGTTTTGATTTACAACCACTCTTATATATAAAATAATTCAGTAAAACAGTATTGACCAAAGAAATAGTGCAATGAGACAAAAAAGGAACTTGCAGCTGTGGTCAAGCAGGAACTTCCATCATATCGGATGACTGGATATATGATATTTGTTTAAATATTTAAGCATGTATTGATCCATCCTGACCAAATATCTGGACAGTCAATGGACAGTTGACACCTTTAGGCCACAAAATAAGATGTTCAATGTCATACAGTGTTGATTGCAACAACATCGAGCAGTTTGATCTGATGATAAGGTTTGGCCGACACTCACATTTCCCACGAGAGTCATTTACAGCAGAGCAGTAACAATGCACACTCAGTGTGGAAATGAGTGCTGACTGCAGTCATTTGAGATGTGGGCAGCACAGCACCATTACACCACTGCTGATTTCTTATCCTAAATCTGAGATTTCCCTCATTCAAAGTGGTATAACTCATCATCTATTGATGGGCTATAGAGGTAGATATGGGCTAAAATAGCTGCTGCCACAATGCAGACCCTTGAGACTTTTACTCAAGGGTCTGCTGTACTGTGAGAACGGATGGGAGTCATGAGAAAATGGGAGGAAATGTGTGGTGTCCAACAATGCCCATCTCCTCTGGGAGGAGGTGCAAAGTTCAAGGTGTTGAGGTAATAAATCACTTATAGAACAGAAACTAGTGCAAATGAACAGCAGTAGCTATGTAGTTTGGCCTAAACTAAACATAAGTGCACTGGACAATGGATAAAAATGGGATACTAGGTTATTGGGGGGGGGGAATGTATAAAAGAAACAGTCCAATTATCATTTTTTTGCAATCAAACCCAGAGTCAGATTAGAAGATCGGTTTCATCTCTGTGCATCCTGCAAAAGTTTGTGTTGTGGATGTGTAGCTTTAGCCTAGTTAAAAAGGAAAAAGCTAGCCTCGACTCATCAAAAGTGGAAAAAAACAGCCGCCACCACCCACAGGAAAAAAATGCATTTTAGAAGCTGCATTAGTTTGCTGTTTTACCCGCAGTTAAGTGATAAAATGTCTCTATTTAATCTCTAAGTACAGAGTATATGTATGAGATAGCCTACTATAGCACAAAAACGGAAGGAGCTAAAACATCCCAGACGACTGTGTGTGATTGACTGGACTCAGTTACAGCTATCGAAGTGGTCCATTAATTAATGAAGCACTTAATTTAAAAGGAGCTGCTATCCTACTACCTTCAAATATGAATTTATGTAGAACTCCAGAGCGTTTTGTTTCCATATTGTATCTTAGTTTATAGGTTAGTATGCAATTCATCCCATAGTTGGCTACTTGTGTTCAGAGTTACAGCTATTCACAAACCTGGTAACCCAACTTTGAGGGCAGGACGTTTGAGTCCATAATATCTCTTTTTTACATTTTTATCACTACATGTTACATAAATGAGATGCACCATGTAAAGAAGACATTTAGGAGTTGTTGGCATCTATTTTTCTTTTTGCTTGCTAAGCTAGCAGCTTCTTCCTGCTTCCATTCTTTGTGCCAAGATAGGCTGAACATATCTCACACATTTCTCTGCACTTGATGCACAGAGATGAAATTGATATAGATCTTATGAACTTACTGGGTATAAGACAGCTGAGTGTACATCCCAAAATGTCTGACTTTTCCTTTCAGCTGCTAATATCACAACAGCATGAATTTAAAAAGCTCTCATTTTTGTATTTTGTCGGCTGACTGACCACGAACAGCTTCAGGATATATACAAGCTTGTCATTTTACACTCTTCAAGAGGAACACAGAGAAAATGTGTCTCTGACATGTCCGTGGCTGTATGAGTTGCTGCATTCATCAAGCTTTCTTAACCTCAGAGGAGGATCAGCCTGTGTTTTCTAGAAAGAATGTAGCCTTGATTGACAGAGTAATTTACTGGCCTCGCCCTGAGTGTATCTGTGTCAGTGTTTGCTGTTTTGTGGTACAGATTTTTCTTGGCAGAGATATCTTAACAAAAAACATGCCACACTTCACTTCTCTAAAAGTAAGACAAAAGATTCAAACTACACCAAATATGATGGAGCGCCAGAATCGGTTTATTGCCAAGTTTTATAAGGAATTTGCCTTGGTATCGTGGTGCATAACAGTCACAATAAACATAGTAAAAGAAAAAAAACAAGTACTGAATCATAAATATAAAACAGAAATATACAATAAAAATATGTAAAATATATCTGCTTTAAAATGAAAGGAGCTGTACAGTGTTTAAAACAAAGAGGATGGAATGAGAAAAATATTGACTAAAGAATGTGCAATTGTTCACAGTATGAAGAGTATGTGCAATGTGCAAAAATAATAACCCAAGATGTGCAAAAATGTGCGTTAATGTAACACATTGAGTCAGATGTAGAGACTTTACGTTAATGTAACGTGTAGTGTCCATGGGCCGGGATGAGAGTCAGTGTCAGTGGGGGTCCCATGCCTTGTTGATGAGGCCAGCTACAGTCTGGAAGAAACTGTTCTTGTGGCGTGAGGATTTGGTGTTGATAGACCACAGCTTCTTGCTGGAGGGGAGGATTTCAGAAAATGTCTTGCCGGGTGGAAGGGGTCGGCCACAATCTTTCCTGCTCACTGGATGGCAGTTTGCAATTAATCACCTTTCTTGGAGCGAATGATACAATGAAGTCTGCCCTTGTCCTTAATAGTGGCAGCTGCGTACCAGATGGCTGATGGAGGAGATGAGGATGGTATCAATGATGACGGTGTAGAAATGCACCATCATTGACTTTGGCGGGTTGAACTTCTTCAGCTGCCACAGGAAGTACATCCACTGCTGTACCTAGTACCTAAGAATCCTGTTTGGTAAGTTGTTTCAGCTCATTGTTGTTGCAGACAGTAAAAATGTTGCCGACTGACCAAGCAACATACTGAAACGATGAAGTTACCTGGCAGTGTCATTCAACTGGGCAGTGGTGACCTGACAAACTTGATCAACATGTTTCATTAGCAGAGTACACAGAGCCTCTCCAACCACAACACACTACACAATAAAGATGGATATACGGTAATAACCATATCTTCATTAACAATACTAAGAATCTACAGCCATGCTAGAAGCTCTGTGAGACTGTAGCCTACAGTGCTTAGTAAATGCTAACGTCAGCATGCTATCATGCTCACAATAACGACGCTAACATGCTGATGTTTAGCAGGTAATGTTTACCATGTTCACCATCTTAGTTTAGCGTGTTAGCATGCTAACATTAGCTATTTATCACAAAGTACAGCTGAGGCTGATGGGAATGTCATTAGTTTTGCAGGTATTTAGTCATTTAGTATTTAGTATTTAGTGCCCCTATAAATGCTGAAGAAGTTTTCCTGGCTTTGGAAGCCAGAAGATCTCAAAGCGATGCGCTTTCCTGGAAAAGCTTGGCCTTCAGCTGTTGGCCATGGCTGGAGAAAAGGAAAGAGATGCCACGACTTCCAAAAGCTGATGGATGCTCTAAAAGTCTTTGGTTTGCCCAGACACTGAATCGCTTCAGCTGAGGAACTCCCACAAAATGGAGATGCCACATCTGTCTATCTGCACTGAACCACAAAAGTGGTGTGCACGTTGCGCACAACCATGTTGCAATGACCTCAAGCAAGTGACTGTGATTTTTGATTACTTTTCTGACTAATTCAGGTTTGGTAGGTGCCAGTCTTTATCTACTTCCTGTAATGCCAAACAGATGCCATATTCCCATGATGGTTTCACTTCTCCTTGAATTGTGAAGTTCCTGATGTATTGTGCTGGCTGTGTTATGATCTCACCTTTTTCTTCTGCACACTGAAAGACAAAGTCTTAAGATTTGGTTCATTTGACATGAATCAAATAGAGACAATGTAAACAAAGAAAGAAAGGCCATGTACACTGTGAGCTGTTTGACCAAAGTTGCATGTCTAAAGTTGTGCTTCTTTCCTTCGGAGCCCCTGAGGCTTTTCTGTCCCAATTAGCAGCAGTGCATCTGTGCTGATTAGTCAACAGCTTTTCAACCCCTGCCAGCAAAGGAAGCCAAAAAATGAGAGAAGGAGCTCTTGGCCTAGATACCCAACTATTCAAAGTCTAACAAGGTGAAGTAGCATGCATAAAATACAAAGACAAAAGCAGTCTAGATGTCGCCAAGCTGTTTGCCTTCCAAGGGACGATGGAGGAAGACAAAGAGCTTCACTACTTCCACTCTCATTCAGCTGGGAGAGGAAACTACTGAATATAGTACCAAGTGGGATTTGCTTTGGGCCATTACAGGCAGGTATGATTTCCAGTATGAAAGACAACCAATAAATATTACTCATAGTAGAAGAACTGTCACTTTGCTTAAAGTGGCCATAAAACTGCTGTATTTATTTAAAGCAATAGTTCAGTTCAGTTTTGGGAAACATGCTTATTAGCTTTCTTTCTGAGAGTGAGATGAGAAGATTGATATCAATCTCATGTATGTGCCTTAAGTATTGAGCTAGGGGGAGCAGGACATGATTAGACTAGCTTAGCATGAAGGCATAAAACAGGGGAAACAGCTAGCTTGGCTCTGTCTGCTGTTAAAGAATATGCCTAACAACACCTTTAAAGCTGTCTTTTTTACATAATGTATATTGCTTGTTAAACACCTTACATGAACAGAAATTTGTGATTTTAGGGAGAGTAACGTGTTGGAACTATTTCTTTTATCCATCCGCCTAGCACTTCTGCGCAGCGTGTCTGACTGCAGTGCAGTTTGCCAGCTATACGGTCAGTGAGCACAGGTTTTGGTTTTGGTCTCTGTACAGGCACAATGGTAAAATATGGCTCACTGTCACACTGTCACAGCTTAGTGGGACACTTGAATACAACAGAGCCATCATTAATGTTAGTGGTAACACCTGTGCTCTTCCTGCTGTGACAAGTTAAATGTCTGCTGTGAAAAAGGCCTGTGCTGCACACAGTCACTGTTGGTTGGCAAAAGTAGTTCTAGCACATAACTCTCTCTAAAACTCTGTATTCTTGTTTTTACATTTCTCTGTATGTGTGGATTAAACAAAATACAATGTTAATAAGTCAGCTTTACAGATAGGTGTATTTTCACTTTGGACAGAGCCAGGCTAGCTGTTTCCCTTATGCTTCCAGTCTTTATACTAAGTTATGCTATGCTATGTTAAGCTAGACTAAACACGCCCTCACTCCAGACTAAAAAGGCCAAAATGACATAATGAATAGTTAGACATTTTGGGAAATACGCTTATTGCTTTTTCACCAAGAGTTAGACTTGGACAACTCTGCACGCTAAATATGAAGCCAGAGCCAGCAGGCGATTAACTCAGTTTAGAATAAAGACTGGAAGCACGGTGAAACAGAAAGCCAAGCTCTGTACAAAGCAAAAAAATTTAAATTAAAAAATACAGCACCTGTGAATTTTACTGATTAACATACATCATCATCAACAGAAATCAGAAAGATTTGGTTTTACACTGAGTTATTTCTTGGCTGGGCTCAATTTTTTTTAAAACTTTGCACACAGCCAAAAATATTTTTGAGTAAGATTAAAACAACTGATATGCAGTAAGCAGTACATACTCAATTGCCAGAACAGCATTATTTCCACTTGCTCCAGTACGAAGTTATCACCCAATCCGCCTGATCCTCTTTAATAATAATCACATTAATAAACAGAATTAATCTCCATTGGGGCTGTAGACTGTAACCTCTAATTGCCATGTGTTGTGAAAAAAATAGTGTTTCTCTCTGTGGGACCAGTTCTCATACACACACACACATTTCCACACACAGACTGTGAATTAGCAGGCTGTCTTGGCGGGTTAAGTGCGAGGCTTGTGAGTCTGGTCAGGTTTTATCCCATAGTAAGCTGATGGTCAGGGGTCTGTCTGTTGTTTGGACAGATGGTGAAGTGGGGTGGGGGTGGGTGGTGCAGTCGGAGTGTGAGACCACAGTATAAGACATGAGCGAGTGATGAATAACCACTTACCTCTGAGTCAGCAGTATCCCAGTTATTAAATCCATACATCGCATATGTCACAGCAAAGTAATACAGTTGACACAGTCATCAGAAACACTGACCACAAGTTTTTCAAGTTTGTGAATAAATGTGTGTTGCAATAAAGGGGAAAAATCCAGGGCACTCAACAATATTAACATCACTGTAATAAAAAATAAAACAACTTTATTTTTTAAAGATATTCTTTCTTCTCCTGTGATGAGTACTTGAATATTCATGTGGCATTGTTGACCTTTTGAGAAAACTAATCATGAATGTTTTTTCTCCTGATTGAAATGCAAAGCAGATTATACAAAATTGTACAATGTACAAAATTTACCAAGCTGCAGTATATAATCTCTTTATATATTATATATATATAAATATATATACATTCTCTCTAAATTTCTCCCAAACGTCCAGAGTGTTACTCAGTAGGTCATAAATACTTTGTAATAACAGAATAGTTACCCGGTAGTTAAAAAATAACTACAGCATAAATTATTTGTAAATTCCCGAATTGTTACCCCCTTATTCCATAACTGTTCCCCTGTACCTACTTGGTACGTACTGTACTGGTACACTGTAAGTACAAAAGATTACACTGTAACTCCGGAGTAATTACCCTGTACATTGCGGGCTGTAATCTAAAGCGTTACCGCAAGCACTTTGGCACCATCTCTTCTCAAAGGTATTGATGGTTTTATGCTTGGATGTATAGACAAGAAGTTATGGAAGTAGTTATGTGTTATGTTGTGTTATGTTATGTGCTCGCTGTTATACATTCTGACAACCTTTTTGTTTTAAGCAAATAAAGGCCTTATCTGTTGTCTCTTGTGTCAAAGTCTCTACAGTTGAGGGCTATTTACGCCAAGCTGAGCCACGTCGCTACCACTGAAGCCATGTAGTGTTGTGGTATCAAAAGGGTGTGAGAACCAGTGTCTCACAAATTATGTGTCTGTGTCATCACTGGATAGTCAAATATAAACCATTCATTTTCAGGAATGGACTCCCTCACATAATCACTATGCATGGACTAAGGTCAATTTCAATCACTTTATCAAGTGAGTCCATATAAAGAGCAGCCAAGGTGTTATTTGATCCTGTACTAAACAGCATGTCTTCTTAATGAATGCCTGAGAAAACAGCAGAGAGTCAGTCTGCTTCTTTCTTGCATTGCTTGTTAAGTTGATGTTGTTAGAAGGGCTTCTAGCCTCCTCTCACCAGCACTGACCATCACTGTAGAAAGTACCTTAATGCTTCTTCTCATTAGCCTGTCAGCCCATGGTAGTGATACTGCTCTCACTGGCAATGACTGTGATAAGAGTGCAATTTTCTCTAATATGTCTGTCACACATTAACCCTACATCTCACAGAAGCTCTTCAGACTCCATCTTGGGCATTAAGCCTCTGTGCACTTCCAAAAAGCTTTTAAACTTCGGAAGCTGCTGGCAGCACAACAAACATTAAGGTTTGCCCAACCCTTTGCACATGTAGATCATGTCCTTGTGCTACTTTAGCCAGTTTACAGCAGTTCTTTGGGGATTGTGGTAAGGTATGAAGCTGTCTGGCTTTCAGGCTGTACCAAGACTAAAAAGGAAACACTGTTAGCGTATCAATTATAACACAGTAAAATATACCACTAGTGCAGCCTTTTGCTCAGTACAACGGATACAGCAATGGGAAGACTGAAGTTAAGTTATTAAGTTGCTATGTGTATGAAACAGTCCAGTACGTTCATAGTGGATAATTTTGCAGCAGTTTACATCCAACACTCTCGGCCAGTTCAAGAAGCAGTGTGCCCTTCATGTTGCAGAGTGAAAAGCGAGGTTTGAGATGTCGGGTTGGTGGATGGGCGTGTCGTGCGTCCAACTTTCAGGCCAGAAACTGGAGTTTGCATGCCGTCTCAGACCAACAATTATTGCTGTCTTTTTTAACCATAACTACGGTCTGACCAAGTTTTAGTTGCCAATCCTTAAAAGAGTACTCCACCGATTTAGCATTGCACTCCTATAACATTGTATGACTCACAATGGACCGTTGCAGCAGAACCAGAGATATCGTCTTTTTTATTCCATGCATTCTTCAACCTTGTCAAAACCTCGCATCTACATTACCCACAATGCCACTCAACCACCAACAGTTCAGTCGGGAGATTCAGGTGTGTTATGCTAGCAGTGGCTAATGTAGTCCCGTGCGTCTGGCTTCAAGCAGAGATGACGAGCTGGCTACAGAGGTCTGGTAAGCTCACTTCTTTCTAACTCCACACCCCCAGGTTTTCTTCATTTTCAAACTTGTAGTCTTCAGCCCCTACACTGACTCAGAGGACATCACTAGAGGACATTTATCAGACTTCACACAGCTCCCTCTCGAGACACAAATACAGAGAGACATAATCATTTCCATGCATGTTGGAATTGAACATTCAAAATTGTCATTTGAACAATCCAGGGATTGGCAGAATTATCCAAAATCAAGGCAATAGAGTTGATCTGAAACATGAAGGTGTAAAAATAAAAAGTAAGCCTAGAATGTCAGACAGTGGAATAGATTATTTAGTGTGAAGGTTAAAAACTTCTATTAATTTGTAGTATAATGGATATGTAAACACATTTTGCACAGCATGAGACTTGTTATAGGAAACAAACACATCTGTGCTTGTTAGGAATGTTTCTTTTGAAGTATGACTTCCAGAACTAATAAGTAAATTCCAGGCGAATTTGGAAGTTGACATATAGGTTTTGGAAGTCAGGATACTAGATTTGGAAGGTAAAAGGCCGGTGACTTCCAAAATATGTGGGGCTGAATGTTGAATTTGGAACATCTAAATTTTATGTAGCATTGGCACATCTAGTTTTGGAACTTTCAAATGTTATCATTTCACTTCCAAATATAATACATTACAAGATAGATCTGAATTTTGTTTTTAGAAGTAATACAGTATGTGGACACAATTCTCCTCTTCAAGTCTGGAGGTTTCCAGCAGTGCCGTTGGTTTGGTGTTACAGCAGTGTTTGTGCTTTTCTACAACTCTAAAGATAACCAGATAACTGGGTTTAGGAAGTTAAAAGTTTACTTTAACAAGCTTATTTAATCTTCGTAGTTAATCTACCATGGCTGTTGATTTCCATAAGGCTGCATTGACACAGGTCCACAAGATAAAACTAACTAGCTGAACTAAAAGATGTTATTGTGCTACATTTGGTACATTTTGGTTAACAGTGTACTGTTTTGTTGTCTGACAAAGCTGAATATCATGTCTGCCTCTTCACTAAATTGACTTGAATTTAATTGACGGTTTACTTCCAAATCCAACTTAGTGTACAAAGTTTTGAGAAGCTGTATAATGTTTTTGAGGTGTTCTGTTGTTCTGTGGGGGGTTAATATTCTTTAAATCAGAAAATGACCATAGCTGTATCTAAGTATTCAAAGGATTCAAAAGTTAATATGGGAGGATGAGGTTGGGGAAAATGTCTATTTCTGAGGGAATACATTGGTATGTAATCATAATACTCATCTTCTTGTTGCGGAAGGAATGATTTGACCTAAAGTTGCCTTTGGTTAAGCAGTGAGGATTCCAGGAAGCAGGAAATGAACGTGATTGATAGAGATTTTTAATTTATTCTCTAAGAAAAACTGAACTGGCCAGCAGCACTGCCAGCAAATAATATCATACTGCAATGATGCACATGTTCCACATATTCTGAGGAATGACCATCACTGCTGAGCCAATATTTCCTGCTTCTGCCAGGTCACATACAGAAATAGCACAAATATGTAAGCCTTCAGGCGGAGGAGGGTGACATGACATCAGCAAACAACTTTAAAATATAATCTATAACGGACAGTAACTAGGCAGTTTGAACACTATACTGAAATATTTCCAAAATCAAACCTGATGAAAATGTGCTCAAGGCTTAAGACTACAGATGGCTAGCACAGAAACACATTCGCCTTCTTAAACTCTCACATTTACCTTGGCAAAATATAAATGTGTGAGTTTTTATATTAACTATGGATCAAATGTGTAATGTGAAAGGTGTTGCTCATACCGACTAACCCACAGAGAATTCTCCCTGGACTCTGCAGAGCATTTTAGCATCTCACAGCTCATTGTTTTGGTTCTACGGTCTGCAACTAAATTCACTCTTACAGCTCTCGTCAGCAGACAGCTGTTTTCAGTGTGTAAAAAGCTCTGATAAACCCAGTGTACACTACCTGCCCAGCACCAAACAGCAGGCAGACAAACCAAAGAACCAACAACACTGAGTATGCTATGGACATGGACATGAACATGGAATAGTGCACTCTGTCATGAACAACTGGTCATTGTGGATACAGATGTCCAGTTACTCTGCTCAGTGATTATTCATGTTTTGTATAGAAAGCAGCAGTATAATAGGTATATTATGGAACCGTTCACAATATCAGGAAGTGTGCTCTCATATGCTTGAGCTGTGACTATAGTGGACCACCAACAAAGTCATCTCTCCGAGCCAGCATATACACCGGCCAATCATTGATCTGCTGTCGCTTGAGAGTAATGCTAGAAGCAAGCAGCTCATATTTATGTTTACTTCTTTTGCCTGTCATTTATGACGTGCCTGTATGATTACTTATGTGTTATTTTAAAATGTTACAGTAATGGCTAATGGCTGATGGGAGTGATGAAGCATGTTGGTGAGTCGAGCCAGCACTCCATTAAACATCACTCATTTTTTCCATGTCTTGGGCCTTCCACAGAGAGGTGAATTAATGGCCATAATGGCCAGGGTGGTGTCTGCTGCAGCAGAATTTATGTCCTGCATGATGACCCAGGCAGCAAATAGCATTTTTAC
Source organism: Macquaria australasica (assembly GCA_005408345.1). NCBI lineage: Eukaryota > Metazoa > Chordata > Actinopteri > Centrarchiformes > Percichthyidae > Macquaria > Macquaria australasica. Next base: position 949,543 of record SEMN01000159.1, read on the forward strand.
ATTATGCAAAATGGGTGGCAGCAACTTTCCTAGAATCCTTTTGCTGCAAATAAGCTAGCAACGGGTGAGCTGGACCTAATGCATTTATAGTTTAATTGGCCCTGACACTTTATTGTATTTCCTTCCCACTTTGCTAATGCCCCAGGGAGATCTAGCCCCGTCTGGTGCCTCATTGGCGAAACTTGAGCTCAATCAAGACGATAGACTCCTCCAGTAAGGACCTCCTGATTGTGCCGTGTCAGAGATTCTGCCTCCAAGTCGACTTTCTGAGTGGGGAGATAGCTTTAGAAAGTCGAATATGTCGTCCCGACACGCTCATTATGTTTGACGGGGCCACCACTAATCACGTCTTCGGTTGACGCTGCAGTAACTGATAGCCAGGCCGATGGAAGATAGAGCTGAGGAAGTGGTGATTTTACTGCCGCTAGGACATTTTCTTCAGTCGTCCTTTAATATTATATGTCTAGACTTAATCACTGTTCTCTGTATAAAAGCCTGCAGACAACCAATATAACTGTAGTGTAGATATTAATATTCGACAGAGGACTGACCTTACACTCCATGATATCCAAAGTGACTTCAGAATTCTTTACATATTTTTAAGTTGTCCTGTGATCTCTGCCCATTCTTGTCATGAGGACTGAGTCAGAGCTGTCTTTTAATGTCTTTTTTGTGTCCTGGCATCCTGACAAAATTAGACTTGTAAGTCGTATGTAAGTCGTAGTCCTACCAATAAGTGCTCCCTCTTTGGCTGACATCGCTTCTGCAACTGCATGATATATTAAAGCTTGGGTTTGTAGCATATTCTGGGAGAATGCATTCGAGGTTATGGGTTGAATTCAAGACCTCAGGAACAGTGCTGGGCTGGTAGGTGATTTAGGTGTAGTGGCCACAATCAGTATTGTAGGTCATGTGAAGCACACTGGCCCAACAAGGCTTTTTCTCATACGCAATCATTACAAAATGAAGAGCTGTTAAATGGTAAATTAATTTTTCTGAATCAGAATTTGAGCCGTTAGGTCCAATAGAATTTGAGAAGAGCTGTATCAGTAAATTCTTTTTGTGACATTCATGTATGCAGGGAGCCAGCAGGAAGTCAGCCAGCTCAGCCAGAGAAGGACTGTGATGCATATGTTCTATGGGCCAAAAGAGAAAAGCAGAAGCCTGAGAAAGCTATATATGCCTTAGGAATAACTTATATTGGAATGAATGGGGCGACATCTTGGTTCACAGTATCTAGTTCTCCTAATACATCTATGGTCGTATTAGGTTCTGTATGTGACCCTCAGGCCTCAGAACACTCTGAACAGCAGCTTGACAAGATGAACAATCCATCTCAATAAGCTAATTTAGTGAAGCAACGGATGTTGATGTTATTACTGTAAATTGTCATCTAAAAACCAATATTCAAGCAACTGCAGAGACTGCCGGTCGAGGCAGATGACCGCCCACCTTGAGCCTGGATCTGCTCGAGGTTTCTACCTGTTAAAAGGGAGTTTTTCCTTGCCACTGTCGCATAGTGCTTGCTCATGGTGGGAACTGTTGGGTCTCTGTAAATATAAAGAGTCGGTCTAGACTTGCTCTACTCGAAAAAGTACCCTGAGATAACTTTGTTATGATATGGCGCTATATAAATAAAACTGAAGTGAATTGAATTGAAATAATAGTAAGGTCAGCACAAACAAAAACAGACTGGTTGCTTATAAAGGCCTGGAATTACCTATACTATAATGATTCACAGAATCATTTCAGCATAATGTACATTTCCACAGCACTCATTCCATCAATACAAATTCAATATAGATTCATGTCATGCTCACCACTCTGCTGCTCTGAATTTCATTTTAACAGAAGCACAGTTTTTATTCACTAATTATTTCTAATTGCTTCCACTGTGCAGTTTTTTTTTTTGATTGAAGTAGGAAGAGACTGGAAATAAAACAGTATTTCTGAGCAACAAAGTGGTGAGGGTGGCATGACTGTTGTTGTAATGGAGGTAGTGCTGTGGAAATGTACATTATACTGACTTTATCAAAGGAGATAAACTGGAGGAAGTTATGAGTTTGCACTAACAAGGGAACAGGGGAAATGAATTACCAATTATTCGCCCATTCAACTGTGACAAACCCCACACAGGGATCAGCTGAGCGTGCTGACTCATCTGCTTTTCTACTTCTTAACTTGCAAACATACTTTAAAATTAACTTTGGGGGAAGCTGAAACAAGAACCAAAGTACTATAAGTAGCTGGTGAAGAGTGAGTCAGATATGTACTTGTGATGACCCAGTCCCTGCCAAATGTGAATATTTCCAGTGCCCTGCCCTGCAGCAAAGCATACAAGGCTGGTGGTGCACAAGAGGGGGCATGTTGAAATATTACGCAACAATGAGGTGCAAACTAGTGCTAACACAGGAGTGTACCTCACTACACTTTGTGATAAATAGTATGTGTTTTGGTGCCTCTGGTTGACTCAGAAAGCTTCTGCCATGACACACTGGAGTTTCTGTACTAATGCAGATGATTTTAGAGCACCCATCTGCATCCATAAGTCGCTAAGATATCTGTATTTAACCACAGGTACTGTTAGAGAGTCAGGATATAGGAATGGAAGACTGTGATGAGTGGTGTGGGGATACATTTTAGCTCTCCACTCATCTAAACTTGGACTGAACTCCTATTGGGAAAGAGAAAGAGCGAGGGATTACAAACGGCGCAGAAGCTTTGTTAACTGTCATAACTGTTCCTCGACAGGAAACAAGCGAGGCGAAAAGACAGACAGAGAGCCAGCAAAATATGACAAAAGCATGATTCAGAGCAGTGGGAGTGCAGCGCAGGCCAGTGGACTCCGAAATCGGCCAGCTGCAGACTCACAAACGCCTAGAGTACAGTAAACAAAGACATGAATGTTGCTGTGTGAGTCACTACCTGTGGGTGTGCAATGATAGTAGATGACATACAGCTTGAGGTACAAAAATAACCCCCTTACTGCCATGTATATTCAGACTAGCAGGGAATATTTAAAGTAGGATTCTGCTACTCTCTGCTCCACAACACCAGCCATTACAACTCACATCCTGACTCTGCCCACTGAACTACCACTCAGGCTAGTTGGCTTGATATATAATATCTCTATAGGATTCTATACATATATCAGTTTGAAGTGGGTTAAATTGGTTTAAAATGTACAGGTTTCCGAAGGGAAGTTCTGAGCATGGATTTGAGTTTTCAGCCCGCTGCTAATTTGCTAGTTACTGCAGCCAGAAATCCAATAACCCATACTTAACCCATTCACCACTGACCTTTTAAAGCCTGTCTAATCCCACAACAGCAGACGAATTTTCTGAATTCTCTGAATATCCAGAAATATAATATGAGTGTAATTTTGAAATAACTGTGTATTGGTAATTTTTCAGAACAAAATAACTACAATAGTCCTAGAGTTGTTGTTGTTTATAAATTATAGGATGTTATAAATTCTATGATGATGTATTGGCGTAGTGCCCCAACAGTCACTCTGCCCAAACCAGTAGCAGTCCACTTTGGGCTGCTTATCAAGCATAGACAGCCTTATGGTTAGATGACTGACATTAAGGTCTTCTGTAGTGGTATATTTGACTATAATCATTCTTTGATGAAAAGAAGAGAGGTAAGCATGCTGTGTTGGTAGTTCCTACTACTTGGTTGGCATTACCAGCAGTCTATGGTAGTGTGCCTTCTATGTAGTGAGGCAGAGAGTAAGGGTGTGGAGGCCGGGGTGGTGGATGAGTGTGTAGAGCATCAGAGTTTCACGCAGGAGACCAGAGTTTGCCTCCCGTCACAGATCCACAATTAACATTTTCCTTTTTATTAACCATATATATGATCTTTCCCAAACCTTTACCAGGTGTTTTAGTTTCCTAACCTTAACCATAGATTATTTTCCATAACTACGATCTCTCCCTAATCTTAACCATAGTTACCATGCGTAGATATTGACAAAAGCCAGAATTTTGTCATTCAACGTAATTCTAGGCTTTTGTGGAAACGTCCAATATTGACACTGAATAGTGGTCTTTTTTTCTGATTCTTTGACTTTTGGACAGTCTGCAGTTGATATATGAACCTATACCAAAATATAAGGAGCTGCTGTGATGCTTGCCCATGTGCCTGATGAAGGCTGTGTTTTCCTAAACGTCCTGAATATAAATATACCAGTAGTAAGTGAGACAGTGTGTGGGAGTTTTTACACTTTTATTCTACATGATTAGATTAAAAAAAAATGCACCTTGAAAACCTCTTAGATTGGTGAGGTTCAACATTGTTGACATGCAGGTAGGCTACTAATGGAAGCTATGTAGATATTTCTTGTATAGATGTAGATATAGAATTATACTGAAATATAAACAGTACTTCATTACCTCTGTGGATGTTTTATTATCCATAAAAAAGCACAAATGAACACTAGCCAGGTGGTTATGTTCTCAGTTCGAGGACAGTACATATGGCATGCACCTGAATGTGTGTGGAGTATATTACAGGGTGACCAGACATCCCAGTTTTGAGCAGAACACAGTGTCCTGATTCGTCTCTGAGATGTTCTGCATATGTCCTGATTTCAGCCGCCAATCCTCCAAAAATACAAGAGCAGTAATATTTTTAAATGTATCCCACACGGCCGAACCCACACATTCAATTCAATTCAATTCAGTTATATTTATATAGCACCATATCATAACAAAGTTATCTCAGGGCACTTTTTCGAATAGAGCAGGTCTAGACCGACTCTTTATATTTACAGAGACCCAACAGTTCCCACCATGAGCAAGCACATGAAACAACCGCTGACTCTCATAACAGAATTATGAGTTTATAAATATGTCACTCTTACCTTGTTGTGCTGGTTGCCATGACAATGAGGCAGCTGTAAGCTCCAAAGGCTGCTTCATTGTCATCACCTGCAGCACTTCTCCTTGTCAGTTAGCAACCAGTGTAACATCAGTCATGCCTTAAAGGTTGTTGTTTTAATGAAGAACTCCATCAAATGTACATTTTCTACACAGTAACTATTTAGCCACCATGTGCTTGTCTATTCCTTCCCCAAAATATACACATGCATGAAAACTTTAGCAAATCCATACACTCTAAATTAAATATTACATGGCCCCAGGTTTATGATGTGGTTGGTATGGTTGGTATGATTTGATTAAACACACACCTGAAATAGCAGGTCTAAACAAGATTTTGAAACAATGACCCTGTTCAAGACAGGGCCTTAAGATTAGAAAACAAGACTAAGGCTGAATTCACACCAAATCAGGCACTGCAGCGAAAACGCCAGTCCTCCCATTCATTTGAACGAGGGTAATGCATTTAGGCAAAACATTAAAACAGAATCAACTTTTGGAGAAACACAACCGACGTCACGCTGCAGACCTGAAGACACCCAGGTGAAGAAGAACTTTGTTTACCATGTAGCATTGTAGCATTCCGCTGTTTACCGAGCAACTGTGAAGATGGAAGAGAGACTGATCGATCGCCGCCGTGATGACCTTTCCAGAGCTGTTCAACCCTGCCACGAGGGAGTACAAAGACGTTCTGCAGCGTTACCACAGTTAAGTAAAGTCAGGGATCACCAAAGTCAGCAGGATTCATCCTCTGGGGACCATGAATGTGTGTATCAAACTTCATGCCAATCTTTCTTATTGTTTTCAAGGTATCTCAGTCTGAACCAAAGTGGTAGACAGATCGACTAACCAACCTTACCATCGCTAGAACCAGGCCACTAGCATGGCTAATAAAGGTCCTTATCAGGTCAGTTTTAATTGTGCTTTAGTGATGCATATTTCCACATCCTGCAATACACCAAGTCTTGAGCTTTCAGGGCCCTGGGAGCGCTGAGTCCTTGGGGATGATGCCTGCTTTGCCTGGTTGATAATCCAGCCTTGAATATGTCTCTTCAGTCTTGTAGTGGTAAATGTAATGGGAGGTAAACTGACCTTCAGGTGAACAACCCAAATATAAACAAAATTGTCTCACCATGAGGTCCATTTAGTGGCTGTTCTGCTTATAAGTGTAGTCAAAATTCATTCTTGACCTTGGAAACAGCAAACTCCATGTACTGATGAAGTTCATGAGATAACAATAAAAGCTCCAAACAGCTACTAAATGGGCCTTGTTTCCAAGGTCAAGAATGAACTTTGAACCTAAAAAAAACCCCCAAAAAGCCATTATAACCTAACATACTGATACTGATTTTTCATTATAATTTGTAGAACACAAATTTATATGAGCCGACAAAGGTTGTAAACTATAGCCTGAAAATAAAAAACACATTAAGGCTGACTTTAGTCAGCTTACCTTTTGCTATCCCTGATTATAATGCTATAGAAAATGGATCTGGCCGAGTTCTTCTTACCCCTGAGTATTATAAATACTTCTTAGTAAATACAAAATGACAGACATATTTATACAATGGTACCGTCTGACATCAGAGCAGTTAATGGAAACATGGGAAATTCCTACCCCAGGGAATCATGAATGTTATGCTGTTTGCCCAACAACCTTAATCTCAGCAGATCGATGCACTAATGAGTACAGATGACTAACAGAGACACCATCCGTTTACATAGCTTGTAATGACTTCCAGCCATGACAGATGGTAAACAATGGTGAACTTCCAAACCAATCAATATTCTAGGCTCAAATGTATGTCCAATACAAACGGCACATTTTAATATGAGGACTTGACAAGCTATCAGAATATACATAATCCAAATGATCAAATTGGTACCCAGTGCTAAAAGGATCTTGTGGGATGGCCTTTGGGCAACATCACAGTCCTGCTCCATTGTTTTATTGGCAGGTAATCTTGTATTAAAAAAAAAGCAACATTGTAGTTTATAATTAAAGGAACATTTTCTAACTTAGCTCTATTTGTATCTAGCCATGCAAACAGTTTGGGTTTATATGCACAGATTTTAATACACCCACTGCTGAGATGCTGCTGCCCCAGTACAATGGAGGTGAATGACATTTTGTGTGTGATGCTTAAAGCATCAAAAAATGACATTTGAAAAACACAATAATGTTTCTTTCCATAAGTGATGTCCCAGTTATTCCTGTTGAGATTTTCAAATGCCATTGTTTGATGCTTTGAGCACCACAAACAAAGTTGCATTTTCCTACATTCTATAGTAGATGGTTTGGCAGAAAATATCTCAAAACCTTGACTTTGAGGCTCATGCCCTTCCTCATGTCCTATTAAAAGGAATTTGAGACAAAACAGTTCTATATAGCACACAGTATAATATATGTCTTTTATGTCCCGTGTCTCTCAGTAGAGCCCCTCAGTAGAAAGTGATTCTGCTTCACTGTGAATAATGTCAACAACACCTAAGCCAATCCAACATAGCACTCTGAATAGAGCAGAGGTGCAGAGAGCATGACAGCACTGTACAAATAACACCAGATGTCATTTGATTGCCTGGTACTCCAATAATACCATCACCTCCCAATAAATCAATTGCTAAATACATCACGGGACTTGTTTCATGAAACAGCAGGCTGCGGCTAAAGTCACATTTACGTCAGAAGTCACAGTGACATCAGCATCAAGGTGTTTGTTTTAGATAGCAGCATCTCATCCAGAACACTAATCCATAAGGATTACTGCAAACTGTTTCACTGGCAACTCTGTGTCTCAGTGATTAGCCCGATCGCTTCACAGCACCAGAAGGTTGCAGGTTTGATTCCCAGTACTTTCTGCATGGATCGTCCATCTCCACTTGCATGTTCACTTGGGATTCCTCCTGCAAGTCAGGTTGTCCATAGGTATCAATGTGTTTGTTAGCCATGTGATTGACTGTTGACCTATCAAACCTGTCTACCTGACTTCCACCCATTGCATGATGGGATAAGCTCCTGTCTCATGACCCTAGACAAGTGTCATTCAGTGTAACGCCTGAATTGGTAGGGAGCAATGCCTTGCTCACACAGGACATAAAACAGCTGCATAGTATTGGCTGCTTAATGAATGTTTCACTGAACAACGTAAACAGTTTCTCAACAAATGAATGACAGGGGTTTGTCTTTCTGATATTTAATATAACTAGTCCACCTATTTCAAAAGGAATTCACACACAAAAAAAACTCTCCTTGCTAAATCCTGACTCATTGTTAAATAACAATAGCGCCTCGTAGGTTGGTGGTTGCTGGAAGAGGAAGAGGAAGCCCATGATTTGCATAAAGTATAGACTGATTCTTTGGTATATACAAATGTGAAGCAGCTAGCGTGAGCCAAAACTTGACCTCCAGAATTGGTCAAAATGTATCATCAACAATGAGCCTTGCAACCACAGTCATATTTTCATTTGTCCAAAACTAAACAGATATAAGGGACTGAAGGAAGGAGAATATGTGTCTCTTAAAAGCAGATTCTCTTTAGAGGATGGTTTAAGATTTTTGAAAATATGCTTATGCTCAATTGTGGACGTAGTTAGCCTAGCTTAGCATAAAGACTGGAAGCAGGGGGAAACAGCTAGCCTGGCTCAGTCCAAAGTTAAAAAAAAATAAAAAATAAAAAACATCTACATGCATATCTAGCTCAGTAATGGACACGTTGTATCATATACAGAAATAAAAAAGGTAGAAAGATTTGACGCTGCTGAGCTCAGGTTTTAGTAGAGGTTGCTCATGGTCACTGTACCTGGCTGTTCTCCAAACAAACCAACCGGATGATCCAAGCTGCTGTTGGAAGGTGGGTTTGAAATGAACATGTGAACATTATACCAAAAATCTGCACAAGTATAAAAGAAAAAAGCCATGCGAGTGACTCCTGACAAACATCTGTGCGTGTTTGCTTCGTGTTCTGGCACTCACTCTGATTAAGATCAGAGTGATCATTTGATATCCATATCAATGCACACGAGTCAGTAGCAACGGTAAAGAAATGCTGTATGTATGTGCTTCTGTGGTGAGAATAGAATAGAATAGAATACAATAGCATACAATAGAATACAACTTTATTGTCCAGCCTATCTTAAGATGCAATAATAGCCACATACATAGTGTATATCTGGCAGGCTTTACTATGAAATCTGCACATGAATAAAAACGGTCCAGACACCGGAACTATCAGAGCAGGTCCTGAGCCACATGTGCTGCTGTGAACAAGCCCCTCAAGCAGTGAGGAGGTGGGGGGATGAAGACCCATGGGTGAGATGAAAGAGACAGCACACATACACACACTCAACAGATGTTGCTATACGCACACACTGAAATGCATGTTTATATCATCATAAAATGAAAATCTAACCCATTGTGCGTGTTCAAAATCAATATATCCATTTTAACTGGAAAACTAAAGCACAGGGTGAACCACAGGGAGGAAAATGCTGATGAGCGATGTAATTGTGAGGTCACTGGAAGAAGTTGCAGCTCCAAGGACAGAGTCAGATGACAGCAATGCTTTCCAATATTATGATTGAGGCAAAAGTAATATTCTGAGTAGCACTTTCATGAAACAAAACAGCTGCTTGATGATTTACAGTGTAGGGTTTCCAGGAAAATCTCATATGCAACACAAACAGAGAAAAAATATCTTGTCGTGACAAGTTTTGTCAACAGCATGGGATTTTCCATAAAACATGAAATGGTTTGATAAGCTCTGAACTCCTACAACAATAAAACATCAGCAGGCAGAGAGCAGGGAGTGTTCCAAGAGGAACTGAGAAGGATAAATTACAATCACAGCTTGACCCACTTAGAACAAAATACACTATTGTTATCATTCAGTCCTCCTGGATCTTAGTATTTACTGTCCTCAGCAGGGAGAGGGATTTCCACTCAGGTCTGAAGCCAGGACTGACTGTGGGATTGTCCACACCTATAGTTGATAGTCATCATGTCTGGACAACCATCAGGGTGAGACCGATGAGAAACAGAGAAGAGGTCACTGTTTAAACTGGGGATACTGGGGATGGTTGCACACACTTTAACTGTGGCACACATTTAAAGGATGAATAAATGTTTATGTGATCATTTCATCTTTCAAATTATTTTGATGGCAGTGTAACACTGGTTACTCTTAGTGTTAACTATAACTTTATAGTTACTACATTAAAACTACTTTCTGCACGTGGGTAAAACAAGAGCACAGTGACACTTGGTCCACTTTAATGTCTGCAACCAAACGTGATAAAACATCTCACTATCTTCCATCATATCACTCCGCCAATCTTAACCATCAATAACATTACAGACAAGGTGCACTATATATATATATATGTGGTTACCATTTCTTAAATTATGCAAATCTCTCTCTAAATCTGAGAAGGTAATCTTCACAAAACTAAATCTCATCTTACAGAAGTTTTGTTAGAAAAAGGAGTTCACTGTTGTAAACACAGTGTATGTTTTGTTTTGATACTACCACTAGGAGGAGGTTGCACATTTTCAAATTCTACAAATGGGTAGTTGCTTTTAACATGATAATCTTCTTTTAGTTGGTCTTTTATAAAGATGTTTGTAACTAACGTTAGCATTTTAACATTAGCAAGGTTGTGGGGAAAAAATGTAATTAAATTAAGACTTTTTAATTGTAAGCTGAAAATAATTGTTTGTGGGAAAATCATCTTATTGGACACTGACAGTATCACATATATATTCTGCATCAGCTTAATCATTGAAGCTATATGATGCTCACACTGTGTGAAATATTTAAACCTAAGACTCCATGTTTATGGATGCACTGTTCCATCAAATGGAAGTATTCTAAAAGTCTTTTGCATCATTTTATACATATTTCCCCCAAAATTCCTACATGTTAATAAATATATCATTCAGATATATTTGGCATCTTAGGAAACGTTGGGATCTTCACTTGAATTAAAAATTAGCAGTGGATTTGAACAATGTTTGGCATGAGTTTGTAATGACCGGCCCACTGCTATGTCAGTGGCTTTAAGACACCAGAATTAAGAATTGGTGCTGAAGATGTGTGGTGAGCAGTAACCTCTGTTTAAGGGGTAAATAGTGCAGAGAGAAAGTTACATTTGCAGGGCCAGTGGAGGCACCAGTGTGATTTTAGTTCAAGATATACTAGGAGTAGGGCTCCATACTTTTAAGGCTTAAGATAAGCCTTTAGGTTTCTCTCTAACTTGCATAAAACTAGTCTGAGAGGAAGTCTAAGACTGACCTATCTGTCAACCAGGGGCTTGTTTCACCAAATTTGCTAAATGCAAGCTGCCATTTGCGACATGAAATCATTTCCCCTTTCACACGTTTTGACATGTTTCATTTATCATAAGAATCACCATATTTGCGACCCATGCATAAACATTCAAAAGTCCCATAGGACTTTCTTAAAATGGGCCCCAGTCTAATATCTTTGTGACATTAGAAAAAGCAGAACAAAACAATCTCTTTATAACTTGGTGTCCTTGTGTTAAATTTGTTGGAACATACTAATCCACAATCTCAAGAACTGTGTGTATACATGTTGCTCACCTCCTGAAGAGTTTCTCCCATAGCAACTGTGTTGGCACACTTTTGCCACAATTAGCAACACCAAGTGGCTTCATGGAAGATTGTCGCAATCAATTCTGAGAAGTGCTTCTGAGGAAAGCAATTCTTGCAACCTCATTTCTTACACCATCACTCTTGTTGATTACCAAAGAGAAACATCGCACGTTTGCTTTTGGTAATGTGTGCATGAAAAGAAAATCACTTGTGATGTTATTTTACTTCAACATATCATTTTACCCATCACAATAACCGGCTACTTTTTAAAAAACACTTTTATTGTTTAACAAAAATGTAAAGGTTCTTGGTCAACAACAATGGGTCACTTGAGCTTGCCACTGCTCCTCTAAAGAACAGACAGATTCAGTTGGTACCAGAGATGAAGAATAAATATGCTGTGATTTACTGCCGACATCTTGAAAATCATTGAAGGCTGGCATCAGCAGATGAAAGCTGAGGAATGCACCTGAAACTGGAGCTTTTCAGGCTGAGACAGAGACGTGAACCTGAAACCTGAATATAATATTTTTGAATACAAGCAATATGGTTGTTTTAAAACTATTATATTTCTTGACAAAGTGCTAATCGTGCTGCTCTATTCTGCACTTTCTTGGCAGCACTTGACCAATTACTGAGCAGTGATCCAGATGAGACAATACTCTTAGCTGGTATTACCTGCAAGGTGCAACTTGGACTAAGACATGGGGAGCACCCTCTTCTATGCATTTTATTTAATTTGATCTCATTTAAAATTTCATTTTATTCTATCTTTTATTAATTGATTTCATTCTTATTTCGAATGTCATTCTAATGCTTTTCTTTGCCTATGTAAAGAGCTTTGAATTGCCTGTTTGAAATGTGCTATATAAATAAAACTGCCTTGCTTCGCCTTGTAACGGATATCCCTCTTCCCATTTTTGCAGCTATTCTGTTTGTGACTTTCCCAGGATAGTTGCTCATAAAGCATTTAGCCTCATTGACTTCTATAGAGGTGCCCTTGACTGAGAGACATAATTGATTCTCTCTTCTTAGTGCGTAGTTTGAGCCAAAAACCATGCATTTAGTTTTGGACGCAGTTATAACTACATAGTTTTGTCTGCCCAATTTATAATCTAATCTAGTTCATTCTTCAGTGTTTTTTAAAATCAACATTAGTTGATGTATACACAGTGGTATAGTCAAACAGTTAAACTGGCTTTATTTAGAACAAGTGACATTCATAAATACAGAGAAAACCAACAACCATACTTTACCTTCCTTGTTTGAGAACACTACCAATAAAAAGAGACTACTTGCATTCTACCAGTCAGGTAGCTTCTCATCCAATAAAAGGCAGAAACGATTAAATCATAAGCAGCAAGTTTCATTTAGAGTTTTTCATGGTCTATTAAATCAAAAGGCATTACCATTTTGGCCATTAATGATTGCATGACAAGAGTGTTATTTTCAGCATTAGCTGCACAAGGCAAACCTCCCGTTGCTGCTCTATATTACAAAGTCAATGAAAGAATGTAAACGTAATTACTTTGGTGTATATAATTGCAGCATGATATGGCCTGATATTGTACAACACAGATGTCTACTGCACAATTCTGTGACCAGATTAGGAAATTCAGTCTTGTGTCAGTGTCTCTCTTTGAGATTATATCCCAGGTTGAGGTAGAACCACCTGTGTGTTGAGATGTTAGAACTTTTATTGTGGTTTGCTACTACACATAAAGCTGGTTTCTTCACTGTAAACTAAACTGGGTCTTTGCAGGCTGATCCAGGTTTCGGTTCACCTCGGGTAGTGGCACTCCACCCCAATGACAGCACTCTGGGTCCTTATGATGTCACTTCTGCCGGGCACTTTGGGGTTGTAGACCAGTGTAAAGGCATAAATGACGGCATTCTCCGTCATCTAAGGAAAAGAGAGCTACTGTTTTAAAATCTGACATTCCTTGACTAAAAGTGTACCATCAATGCATTATATGAATAAAAGCCTCATACCACCAGTGTGCTGCCACAGCTATGCAGCTCACATTCAAAGATCAGCACATGAGACAAGTTGTCGAGCTTAGTGGCTGAATAACCACCAAGTGTGATTTCCTCTGGCTTTATCAGCTTGCCGAGGCCCAGCAGGTCCTGACTCACTTCCACCTGGACCCTACTTTCCCCACACCTCACAGCAACACGGTGGGTCGTTGCTGGCCGCCGCAGTTCAAACTTGACAGGAGGCTTATTCACTGGGTCCACTGGATCTTCTGGAAACTTCCAGGAGAGTGGTTCCACTTCTTGTTGTTTGTGCCTTGCCTGGAGCCTGGCGGCTTGTTGAGCGGTCTTCCTGGAGTGCTGTCTCTCAGGTTCCGCTGCTGGCTCAGCCTCCACCTCTGCAGGCTTCTGCGCCTCGACCCCCCAGTAAGTTGGCACTGTCATAATGAGGAATCGAGCGTCACTAAGCCTGACACATGCAAGCACAACGCCAAACACAATAAGCTGCCTGGACCCCATTGTTGCAAATAGACTGGTATCTCTGCAGCTTTCTTAAAGCATGACCACTGAGGCAGACAAAGGAAGTGGCTCCTCCCTCTGTCTAATTAGCTGAATCCCTTTCCATACGTGTGGATCTCACAGCTGCACACCCCTCATTAATTGGTCAGTCTATGACCTGTACAGTAGCTGTATGAAACTCAACCATCCAGTATTCATCTGCAGGTGCTCCACACATTGCAGACAGTGTGTTCTTTGTCTCAAAAGGTGCTTTGGAAGAATGAATATCTAGAGGGCAGTCAGGTGGCATTTGTACAAGCATATGTCTTGCTGTTTAATGGACGTTCATTCATGCAAATACTTATTTATTTAGTAAAAACTCACAATCTCAGCCATTGTTTCTATTTTGTTTATTGATGATAAATAAAAGAGGTGAAGTTCAACTAAGTTCAAGTACTGTATGTATTTGTACTTCTACTGCATTACATCTCAAAAGAAACATTTATCTGACACCTATGGTTGAGATGATTCTATAAAATAGGCCTGCAACTAACAGTTGTTTTCATTTTTAATCAATATGTCAGTCATTTTCTTAATTAACCAATTAATTGTTTGGTCTATTAAACAAAAAAAATATGGGGAAAATACCCATTGCAGCTTCCCAGAGCCCAAGGTTACATTTTTGATGTCTTGTTTGTCCAACCAACTGTCATGATCCCTAGGACTCTGTGTGTTTCTTGTCTTGTTGTTTCCTGTTTTATTTTGAAATCACGGTTCTTGTTTTCTTGCGTGCCTTATTTCCTGTCTTTGTTCTTTCCCTCCAGTTTTGATTGTTTTCACCTGTGTCTTGTTACTCACCTGTGTCTGCTTCCCTCGTTGTCTCCTCCCCTTTATATACCGGCCCTCTCCCTTTGTTCTCTGTTGGGTCATTGATGTTGATGGTGTTGTTGGTCATCTCTTCGTGTCGTGTTCCTGGTGTTTGTAAGTTTATTTTGTAGTTAATAAGTCTTTGAATTGCTTCAGCCTCCCCGCCTGTCTGCACTTGGGTCCTCTCCCTGCTGCCTAGATGGCTCATCGTGACACCAACTGTCCAAAGAATGCCAAACAGAGATAAAACAGCAGATCCTTACAGTAGAAAGCAGCAAATATTTGTAATTTCTGCTTGAAAAATGATACTTAATCTATTATAAATTTAGTTGCCAATCAGTTTTCTGTTGTTCTGTTGAAACTAATGGTTTCAGCTCAACATTTGCTTGTAATGGTATTTTTACATTATTTAACTGCTACTTTTATTTAAGTAAAAGATCTGAGTACTTCTTCTACTGCTGAATAAATCCACGAAAAGTGCAATGTATAAAAAATGTATATTGACATCTATACATTTCCAATTAATAAATAATCCAATTCAACATGAGTTACTTGGTGATATCAACTGCAGGAAGACTTACTGATAAAGAGTTTGAGTTTGTCTAAGAAAGTTTTAAAAATCTATTTTCTTTCTGTACACTCATAAAGTAACATACAAGTCTGTTCGCTGCAGCATTTCCAACTAGAATGTAGCCACACAAAAAATGCATGTAATGTGGAGATCACAGATGGAAAATTTCCAAGTGAAATAATAGCTTCACTCCAGTAATAGCTTCTGCAATATTTTAGGAGGTTAATTTATGGTTACAGTGAGTAAAACTCATACGGGCACTTTGGGCAGCTTAGGGGTCCTTTAGGTAAGACACTAGAGGGCACATGCGTCATTCAGTGGACCGAGATAGCAAAATGTAGTATGCAGCTACGTTGCGCTGATGTGCTTGTGTTTCTGTATTTTCAGAAAAGAACTAAAGGACTGTTATAAACATATGCACGCTTGGAAGTCCTTTTTTTGTCCAAGTGTGCAACACTTATAATGGCACCAACCCCCCCCCCCCCCTTACTTTTCAGCCAATCGTATGGAAAAAAAAAAAAAAACGGCAAAAATCAGGCACATCCTGTCTCAAAAAGATGCAGAAAAACTAGTCCATGCATTTGTTACGTCTAGGCTGGACTATTGCAACTCTCTATTATCAGGCTGCCCCAATAAATCCCTTAAGACTCTCCAGCTGATCCAGAATGCTGCGGCACGTTTACTGACAAGAACCAGAAAAAGAGAACATATTTCTCCAATATTAGCTTCTCTACACTGGCTCCCTGTAAAATCCAGAATAGAATTTAAAATCCTTCTCCTCACCTTCAAAGCCCTAAATGGTCAGGCACCATCATATCTTAAAGAGCTCATAGTACCCTATTACCCCACTAGAGCACTGTGCTCCCAGAATGCAGGGTTCCTTGTGGTTCCTAGAGTCTCTAAAAGTAGAATGGGAGCCAGAGCCTTCAGCTATCAAGCTCCTCTCCTGTGGAACCAGATCCCAGTTTGTGTACGGGAGGCGGACAACCTCCCCACATTTAAGAGTAGGCTTAAGACTTTCCTCTTTGATAAAGCTTATAGTAGGGCTGACTCAGGTGACCCCTGAGCCCCCCCTTAGTTATGCTGCTATAGGCCTAGACTGCCGGGGGACTTCCTATTATGCACTGAGCTCCTTTCTCCTCCTCTTCCTCTCTATCTGTACGCCCTCATATCCCATTAATGCTTGTTATTAATTCAACTTCTTCCCGTAGTTGTGTGCTTTCTCTCCCCTCTCTCTCTCTCTCTCTCCCCTTCTGTTGCTTTCTGCAGGTATTTCTGCCTCTGGAGCTGTAGAGTCTGGGTCTGTGGTTGCTGCCGCCTGCTGCCCCCGTGCTCCTGCTCTGCACCCGCTGATGCTATTGCTGTTGTTGCTGTTGTTGTTAGTATTGCTGTTATAGTGTTGCTCTTAGTGTTGTTTCCGTTGGTGTTAACATCAATGCCATTACCATATCTATGCTGTATTGAGCTGCTGTATGTTCTCTTTCCTCCTGCTCTCTCTCTCCCGCTCCCCCCTTCCCCCTTCAACCCAACCGGTCGAGGCAGATGACCGCCCACCTTGAGCCTGGTTCTGCTCGAGGTTTCTACCTGTTAAAAGGGAGTTTTTCCTTGCCACTGTCGCATAGTGCTTGCTCATGGTGGGAACTGTTGGGTCTCTGTAAATATAAAGAGTCGGTCTAGACTTGCTCTATTCGAAAAAGTGCCCTAAGATAACTTTGTTATGATATGGCGCTATATAAATAAAACTGAATTGAATTGAATTGAAATAAAAAGCACTATAATATTATGAAAATAAACTCCAATAAAATAGTTACTATGAAATGAAGAATGATGAAATAACATTAAATTGAGCATTTAATCATTTATTAAAAATATTTAACAAATTATTGGTTAAATAATTATCATTATTCATATTTTTCACTTTTTTGCTCACCTGTAACTTTAAAACTGTTTATGCTACATGTACTTTCATTGATGTGTGCATGCTTTTACAGTTTCCTGGGTTTTCATAAAAATGTGCAGACATTTGCATATTAGATTCATGAATAATATGACTTTTAAACATACAATAATTGTTTTTTTTTACCACTTTGGGGCAGTGGAAAAACACTGTAAACACATGACTGACATATTATTTTCTTATAATGTTGAAATGGTGAACTTGTTAGCAAACACATCCAGCAGACAGAGCAACATTAGCATTGAATTGGAGCTGTGTTTCAGTCCACCTGATGAATGTAAGCTCTGTTTCACTCTCCACCAACAAAAATATCTTACCAACAAAAATCTTAAGCTGCTAAATGCTCCACTTTGTTCACCAGCTAGTCACTAACTTTGTCTGTCTGCCGTTTGGTGCATAAAGTGGGTTTTTATTGCTTTTTTTACTGAAAACACCTGCCTGCTGCTGCTGGAAACAACACTGATGGCAGTGGTTAGAATGAACCAACAGCAAAGTTGTGGGCCCGAAAACCAAAACAATGAGCTGAAAGATGCTCATTAAAACACTCTTTAAAACTGGAGGAAACTGCTGAGCTGGGTGAAAATGTTCTGTGGGCTCATCACAATGAGCGACCCTTTTCACATACAAGTATTGTGTTATCCATTGTTAATATAGAAATATTTATTATAGCAGCTTTAAAGACATTTTCCTTGTATCTGCTCCTACAGCTTTCATGCTGCCAAAACAATGCACATGTCAAATAGTGCATAATTACTTGTAGATGGGTGTTATCACTTTTTTTGATAACGTTAAAACAATCCCATAGACATCCGTTGTATTTATATCTCAGGGTACAGTACAAACCCCATTCAAATTTTAAAATGTACTATGTATGAGTTACATAATGCATTAAAGTTTATGGAGGCCCATTCAGTCCCATTGTATTTGTGACACAGCACCTGTATATAGTACAAACTTCAGCAGCTACATCTGCCTAACAGCTGCATTATGTAGCCTACATTTTACACCGCTGCCCCAGGGGTTTGCCATGCCTGTCTCTGAATGAGCCATTGAGCCTATTGATGAGCAGAGGGCACCAGGGTCAGTAGGGAAACAAGAAAGTAGACAGCAGAAGCCAGTCTAGTCAGTGACCATACTGAATCAGGCCTTCTCCATTTTCAACCATATTTCATGGTAAAATAAACACGTTTAAAGAATGTTCAGAGTGAATAATTGAGCTTGAGTGCTTGTACATTCTGCTTTTGACCAAGAAGTTGACATATTTTAAACACAAAGCGATGCTGTGTATCTTTAGGAAAATAAATCACCTTCTAATCAAAATCAGACACTAGCACCAGCCAAACACTCTTCTGAAATACAGCAGAATGACTTCCAAACCAGATGATGGTTGACCTGAGTATACACACACATGCACACATTCCCTTATAAATGCATGCAAACATATGTTCACTTTCACTCTTGTTCTTGAATCAGTGTCAAGGTTTCAAACTTTCATCTTCAAAGGTGTTTCTCTTCCTAATCACCTTCCTAACACCTCATGAATAATGCATCGTTTGCATTATTCATGAGGTGTTGGCAGTAAGGCGGGAGTGAGACGAGACAAGAGACATGAGAAATACTGTACCTCACATGCCTCAAAGCGAAATGCTATGCAGAATGGAATATGTGTGTAAGAGAGGGATATCCTTCTTTCCAAAGCAGCAGTGTGTGTGTGTGTGTGAGAGAGTGAAGCTCACTGCCAGCACAGTTCAATCAGACAGTTATGGCCAAAGGTTCTTTGGCAGTGTGTTTTATGCACAGAGGACAAATGAGGGCAAATGTCTGAAAAAGTCAACTTTACAGTCCAGCAGCAACAAAGCCCTGAAACTACAGGACAGTCTCCTCAAGTGTCTCCTGCGGTGCATGAGTCATCTGCTAATGGAACATATCACAACAGGAGGTCAGAACGTTGGAGACCTGTCAAACCTGCTATTGTAGACATCAGAGGGAAAGTCCTTTTTCACTAGACCACGTTCTTATATTATTATTCAGACAACCCTCTTACACTACAAACAGAAAAGCAATCCAAGAAAAGCAATCCAACCTCCTGGTAAAGCTCTTTTACATCAGCTGTAACAAAGTGTCTTCATTCCTAGATTGAGGTGAATTAAAAAACAAATGATCTGGTTTTAAAAATCTTTCAAAGAATGTTAGATTTTTTGCTTATCAAGTCTCCTGTATTTAGTTTGAAGGTCAGTTAGTGTTTTGTAGTGGCCTGATTTTTATGTCCCTTTCAAGAAATCTCAATATCGAGTCATTTAGGCTCAAAAGATGACAGTTTGGGTCAGTCCACCACTTTGGTCCAAACTGAAGTATCTCACTATTGGACGGATTACGAAATTTGGTTCCAACATTTATGTTCCCATAAGGCTGTACTGTAACATCTTTGGTGATCCTCTGACTTTTCATGTAGCGCCATCATCAGGTCAAATTGTGAATGTGTCTAATACTTTCATGACCAAATGAACCAAAGTACAATGTGCAATGTTTCTATAATGATATGTATTTGAATACATACTGTTAGATTTAGACTTTTTGCTGTTATAAGGTTATATACCACAGCTCCTGGTGGCTGACAAATTGTGCTTTTGTTGGAACCTTTAGTAAACCAGGATATGTCTGTGCCCAAATGGGACACTACAGGGCTTCATTTTTGCTTTCATTGATGAGTGTTGAGTGGCCAAAGTGGCCTCAAATACCCCTCTGGTTAGTTCAAATCCAACCCTCTTGGCGAAAATGAATATTGACTTTTCTACAATAGTGCAAATACCCTCACTTTTTCATCTAAAGTGTATGGAATGGAATACTTTGCTTGGTTGATGCTGTATATCAGTCAGGCTCAGGGGCGTATATATGGACAGTGCAGGCAGAACAGTTGTACTGGGGCCCGTGGGGGGGCATAACGAGAGCGGACCCTCCAACAATGTGTTGGGACCTATACATTTGTGTTCAAAGAAGAAGTCACGTTAAATTAAAAATGGTGGCATTTGCTATATATGCCCTCAAAAAGCATATATGTATCCCCACATATACAGCATTTGTTTTTGGTTATAGATTTCTAAAATAGTCAGTAGAAGTCTAACAAAATGATATGCTTACTCTACATAAACTCCAAAAACTATGAAAAACTATTCAATTAAATGAATCATTTCTTATTTTCCTTGGTAGTTTTGTCGTGTACAGACATGTAATGATGATTGCTGGGTAATATGTATGTTGATGATGTCCAATGAAGTCTCCATTTGATCATGTGACAAGATGATATGATATACAATAGCTAGTTTAGGCACAACATCTGTCAAGACTGACAAGCTGAGCAAGCAGTCACACCTAAACATAAAAGTGGTTCTGAGAGTGTTAGAAGGCAAGTCAAAAGGGACCCCGAAAACAGTAGAACACAAAACACTGGCGTATGGAATGTCACAACAGTTTATTGTAGCTGGGTGGTGGTATGGGAAGGAGGCTGGAGACGGAGAGGCAGTTGAGCCAGGAAATAACCCTGTGGTATGGAAGTGAAGACAGGCAGAGCAGGCGAGGGGAATCCAGGAGGGAGGACAGGCTGGGCAGGCTGGGCTGGCTGGGCAGGCTGGGTAGTGGCAGTGTCAAACTGGCAAACAGAACGATCTGGCGAAGACTGGAGAGTAGAGCTGGGTATATAAGTGCTGCAGGGATGATTAGGTGATGAGCCCCAGCCACGCAGGTGGATGAGTAGGAGCAGGACTCTCACAGCCACGCTCAGACACAGACACACAACACAGAGACAGACAGAAAACCAGGAACACAGGGGAGAGGGAAAACAAGACCACAAGAGGAAGGGAGAGGGACACAGCCCTAGCCATAACAGATAGCTTTCTCTGTGACCGTCTACTTCCCCATACAATATCTTAAGTAACTCATTTGACTGTAAAACCCACATTGTTGGTCAAATATATATATGCCTAATGGTGTGTGTGTGTATGTGTGTTTCATAGCTAGTAACTAGCGTGCACTAGGGCCCTTCAAAATAGCATGCAGTGGGGGCCATCATAACTACCTTACGCCACTGGTCAGGCTAGCACCTGCTGCACCCACACCCAGGTGAAGCTCCAAGTTACTGTAAATAGAAGAGGTGTATTTTTTATTTTTGGCCCTTAAAGAGTCATAGTGCTAGTAATAATTGTAGCAATTATCACCATCATTCCTATATCATAATCATGCTGTCATTAGAGGATGCCAAAATCACTTCATGTTCACTCATCAAGAGTGAAACACACAAATCTTCACATCCTGCAATCTGGTGATATTTTCAACACCAGCTTCTAAATGTCACCTACAACTTACTTTAAAAACAGTGAGTTTTACTGCACTTTAATGCCAGCAGTCTATTTTTAGATCAGCTGCCCCACTTTTCCAACATCTGATTTCAGGACTAAAGTCTAGACCAAACACAAAAGAGCATCGATAAGCTTTCTATTTTTAGTTTTAGTGGGAAGTGAAACTGTATAGAAAGGTAAATTATGTGATTGTGCACTCTTTTACTCTCAGTGGCCAGTTTAACCACACAGAACAGAATTTGACATTAAAATCACATACACATCCATCCTAGCTTGTGTCAAAGGAACAGGCTTATAGTGGTTGTTTAAAGGTGAGAGACAGAGCATACCCGAACACTGTTGTTGACCAGGGCTAACCCTTCATGGCCAGAAGCCTGCACAGAAGTAGTCAGATCCCACCAATACTTTACTTCATTACAAGTAAAAGTCCTGCATTTAGAATCCTACTCAAGTTACACAAGTATTAACGGCAAAATTTACTTATTAAGTATCAAAAGTAAAAGTACTCATTCTGCAGTAAAATGTCCCCTGCGACTGTCCAGTGGTTCCCAACCTAGGGCTTGGGCCGCTCCAAAGGGTCTCAAGGTAAATCTGAGTGGTCGTGAGATGATTACTCGGAAAGAACATACTTTCGAATTTTTTCTTATCTTTGTTTTTTTGTGAAATACTGGGTCATTTTACTTCTTTGGGCCTCGGACAGTGTGGAGTAGAAATCCCTCTTTGGTTGAACTGCTAACAACTCATAGAGATCTGAAATGGTTGGAAACCACTGGTTTAATCTATAACAGTGTGTTGTATTTTATAAGCTCATCATATATGTTTATGTAAAATTTGAATCTGCAAAGTCACTAATAACTGCAGCTGTCAGATAAAAATAGTGGAGTAGAAAGTAAAATATCTCCCTCCGAAATGTAGAGGAGTTGAAGTTTAAAGTAGCATAAAATGGAAATATTAAAGTAAAGTACAAGGTTGAAATAACAATAGAAACGAATTTTGACACTGCATGTCACTAACAATATTTAATTGAAGGGTTCCTTTTAAAAAATGTGTCTGTGAGCGCCCATCCCTTTGTATTTAGTTTTTTATAAAACTGGACCGGGCGGCACGGTGGTGCAGTGGTTAGCACTGTCGCCTCACAGCAAGAGGGTTCTGGGTTCGCACCTGCCGGCCGGCTGGGGCCCTTCTGTGTGGAGTTTGCATGTTCTCCGCGTGGGTTCTCTCCGGGCACTCCGGCTTCCTCCCACCATCCAAAGACATGCAAGTTAGGTTAATTGGTGATTCTAAATTGTCCGTAGGTGTGACTGTGAGTGTGAATGTTTGTCTGTCTCCATGTGTCAGCCCTGCGATTGACTGGCGACCAGTCCTGGGTGTGCCCCGCCTCTCGCCCAATGTCAGCTGGGATCCTCTAAGAGGATAAGCGGTATAGAAAATGGATGGATAACTAGCCAATCACAGCGGCTCTGTACAAACAGTTGGTGAAACTGACATGAGGCGATCAGACAGAGAGAAGACGTATTACTCTGGACTGTCTGGAGTTGTTGGAACTACAGAAACACGGTTGTACAGTGGTGTTACAAAGTGGAGCTTCTTCCCTCACAAAGGATCAGTTTCTCACCTCGGAGTCAGACATAACCAGCCGAGTAAACAGACATTAATTTGCTAGTTAGTTACAGCAGTTGACAACCTTGACGTTCCGCCTCAACCCCAGCAAGATGCGCGTGCATGTTTGGTACATCATTTGGTTGGAGGAGCTTAGCGGAGTGATAGAGGCAGCAGAGAGAGAGGCGGAAGTTTTTGCATTGTGTATGTTCAAATTGCCTTCTGTAGCTTTAAGTCAATGTCCTTAGTGACATTCAACCACTGACCAAGCGCTTGACAGAATGAATATGTGGTTGAAAAATGAGCAGGAGCTACATGAGTCTGCAGTAGGACCAAAATCTCTCTGCAGCATTTTCAGCACGGTGCTGAGCCAATGGCTCCAACACCTAAGGCTGCTCTAAAAGCGCGAGTGGCTCCTACCCAAGAGTGTACATTAAAGGACGTTCAGTGATCTGTGACCTTTTCCTTATGTTCAGCAACCTGAAGGAACTGCAGCAGCACTGACACTGCCAATCTGCCCTGAGCTGTGGACGCATAATTGACACAAATAGAGTGTCATTCACACAGCTAGTCAGTCAGAGCAGGTCCAGGCCAAGTCAACAATCTGACTCTACTGTAGTTATGTAAGTTATTTAGGCCTCCAGGAACTCAGTACAGCTGAGGTGAGCCTGTTAGAGCTGAAGCAGGGTACTGAGATGGCAGCCGTTTCCTTTTGCTGCTTTACGAGCTGAAGGCCTGGATATCCAGAGACCAGTTAAGTGATAAAGCTGTCAGTGTATAGCTTAGCAGAGAATCCCAGAGGAACAGGGAGAGCCTGATGCTAATGGGGTGCTCGCTTAAATGGCTCACATGGGCTTGTACACACTATTATGATAGAACTAAGTGGAACACGTTATGTTTGTCATGGTGTGTTCTAGCTGTTTTTTGTTGTTTTTTTTGGATGCTATAGTTTGTATAGTCAGTGGTTGAGAATGTGTCTTTTTACTATCACAAATGCATCAAAATGCTTTTACACTAACACAACACACTCTACACTTTGGTCTTTGACTGTTCAGGATGAAACTATGCGTCTTCTCTTAATTTCAGTGTAATACTGTATTGATGAAAATACTTTTATAGATCTCTCTTTATAATTTAACAGAAATGCTAATAAATATGAATATGTGGAACATGAAGTCACCATATCCATTGTGTTGGCTCCCTTCCTCACCTTGATCTGTTGATTTGGTCCCTAAACACTCTTCTTTAGCTCTCTGCTGCCATCTGGTAGCCACACACAGTATGATTCCATTATACTGTAACTGCAGGGAACCAATTTTGTGCCATATTTCTTAACCCGATCATGTTGTAGATAAAAATGATTTTACTGTTTGATTTGGGGCTTGTTTCAGGGTTTATATTAATAACAGATACAGTATGTTGCTGTTTCCAAGGGATTATGGGATAAATCTTACAATACCCCCTGCAGCATCAGCAGGTTAGGAAGAGGTCTTATACTGTGTTCTCCTTTTTATAGCTTGCATGAACTAAAACAATACAGCAGGTGACTAAGAATCCTCACTGTCTGAGATCTTTTGCTAGTTGATTGTTCACAATTTCAGTGAAGGGACATATATTGAAAATACAGCCTTAAAGTAAAGTACTGCTTGAAGAAGAAGAAGAAAATAGAGAATTTTGATGCTTGGAACTTGGAAGATTATATTATATCAACAAATCTTTTATTCTGGAACAACACAAGCAAAATACATACATGATTTATCTGTGGATTACTGTCAGTAGACTGTGGGTTTCTCAGTTCATCGTCAAATCTGCATTTATACTGATATTTCAGTGAATGTTAACCTCCAGTAATGAAGACTGGACAGCACAGTGTTTTTGACAACCTTGTTTGTCTCATCGCTGAAGGAAGACGTCTGATACAAAATAGACACACAGCAAATAGAAGTTAGATCAAAGGGTTATCCTATCTATCCTATCCTTTATCTTTAAAATATCTGAATACAAAACAGGATTCAAAGTGTGTACAGATGTGTTCTTAACATTGAAATCTTTGCGGACGACACTATTTCTTCTTTGGACAGATTTTACAAAGGGAAGCTGCAGTGTCTCTAGTTATAAAAGCCCCTCCAGTACCAGCAGGTGCAGTTGAGGCCTGCAGCTATGAGCAGGATGACCAGCAGGGTGATGAACAGGGCAAAGCCAATGATGGTGGCAGCCACGGCCCAGATGAACGTCCTCTTGGACATGTCGATCAGGGGTGACTTGAGGGCCATCCGCACCCTGCGCGCCCGCCGGCGGTCCTGGGGAGGGTACCTGGCCAGGTTGACGCTCTCCATGCCCAGAGAGCGGACCAGGCAAGCCCTCTGGTGGCTCAGCTGGTCAAAGGTGTGTTTACCGTGGTAGCGGCCCATACCACTCTGACCTGGAGATGTCACAAACAGGTCTGCAGTCGAGACTTTTCAATTGAAAAACCTTTTTAAAAAGTTAGTTTTAAAAAAATGTTTTTAAGTTCTACTATATGGGGTAACCAAGTGAAGACTGCAAGTTCTGCAAGGCGGGTGTCAGTGCACTTCACACAGCATACTCAGGTCTACCAGCACCACCAGTGTGTGGTGCTTAATACCAAAAGACAGCAAAGGGAGAAGAAAGGCTAAAGATCTGGAAAAATCGCTTAGGACACATTTGAAGTTTTTGACTTCCAAATGTGGATTTTGACCCAACTTGACACCAGAGTTTCATCTGGAGTCTAAAGCAGGTCCAGTTTCCTCTGTACTGCAGTCCTTATGAAATGCTAACTTTACTGTTGGCCTGAGGATGAACATGTGTTCTCTCCTTAATAACGCATGGTGTTGCCAGAGGTACTGTCACACAGGAGCCTGAGCCTCGCACTACTTGTGCATCAGATTGGTTAATTTATTTTTATATGAAAATGTAGCCTTAAAGCTGCACTAATCAGTATGTTTAAATATGAACAATGGGTCGAATGACTGTGTTCTGTGAAAGGTGTCTCTTATACTGATGGACACCCGCTGATACCTGCCTGCCGCTGATGTGGAACCTTCTGAATCTACTATTGTGTTAGTATTAAACAAACTGGACAGTATACTGTCTCTAAAAGAAGACTGCACTTAAAGCTTTTGTTGATAAGAAAGATGTGTTTGACGTACTTCCGACAGGATCTGCTCTATCAAATTGCGTCCAGAGGCATTTTGGTCTGCGCCCATTGATAACGCCCATTGGAAATCAAAAATTAACTGAGAGGTTGTGAATTGGTCTACTTCACTGGCCTAATCAGCATAAGAGTACAAGAGGAAAAATAGGGGCCCAACACAAAAAGCCCTGAGGCCAGTCTGACAGGTTAATGCAGCCATGCAGTGCCCCCATGATGAAGTCCGCCTAAGTAAACATACAGACAATAATGCACTTTGAGTCAGTCTTACCAACACCACCAAACGGGAGAGAGCTGAGTGTGTAGTGCATCATAACGTCATTGACCGTCACTCCTCCACTTGTGGTCTCCTCAATCATCCTTTTTATTGCCTTAGAGAGACAGGAGGAGCAGGAAGGAGAAAGATAAAGAAGAGTTTGGAACATTAAAACACGTTTTAAATCTCCTTGCTGCTGCTGCTTCCTCTCACCTTCTTATCAGAGCAGAAGATGTAGAGGGCCAGAGGTTTCTCCCTCTCGTTGATGAAGCGGATGGCATCGTCCATGTCGCTCACAGTCACTATGGGCAGCAGGGGGCCGAAGATCTCCTCCTGCATCAGCCTGGAGTGAGGGGGCACGTCCTTCAGCACTGTCGGGGCTGCATGCACAACATCAAGGTTCAGAAATATAGATTTCAAGACAATACTCTGACTTATTCACTACCTCACTGTATCTTCCTACCAATGTAGCGCTGTGAGGCATCATTCTGTCCTCCCACCACAGGGGTGTAACCCTCCATCAGACCCATGACTCTGTTGAAATGACGCTGGTTGATGATTCGGCCGTAGTCCGGTGAACATTTGGGATCAGCGCCATAAAATTCCTGGTATAGATCACAAGGTCTTGATAAAACTCCAGACTATGCCGTTTACATTGACATTATGACGTTAGCTCGGACAGGTTTAAAGGATAGTACCAGGAGAGTTTGTCGGATGCATTCCACCACTCGGCCCTGGATGCAGGGTTCACACAGGATGTAGTCTGGAGCGATGCACGTCTGACCGCAATTGACAAACTTTCCCCATGTGATGCGACTGCACACAGACCAGGAATGGAAGATCACTTTCACTTACGCTTTAGCTAATGTACAATGCAAATGTTTAAGTGTTTTAAGTCAACTTCAGGTACATTTATGTATGTGTGGATGTACAAAAAGAATAAACCAATTTCTAGTAAATTGCTAGGTTAATCCAAAGCTGAAGGACCATGCCAACGGTCTGTATGATCTACCCTCTTAAACCAAAAATGTGAATACATTTGCATGGTTTTCAATGCTTTTCCAAACCGCTATGTATGTTTTACAATTAATTTTCTTCCTTCCAAACTGCCACTGGTTTCCATGTGTTTTACTACACTTGAAGTGACTTGCACAAACTTGAATCTTGCTTGAGATACAGTAACCCATCACAGTGCTTTTTAGAGCTGTGCTTGGTGATGCATCCCACCATGACGCTGACATCTTGTTTTGTTGTGTGTGTGTGTGTGTGTGTGTGTGTGTGTGTGTGTGTGTGTGTGTGTGTGTTACCGGCAGGCAATTCTGATGTCACAGCTCTTGTCGATGTAGCAGGGGCTCTTCCCTCCCAGCTCCAGGGTCACTGGGGTGAGGTGGCGAGCTGCAGCCTCCATCACCACTTTACCCACTGCACTGCCCCCGGTGTAGAAGATGTGATCAAACCTGAGCCTCAGCAGCTCCTGGGTCTCTGACACTCCACCTGTCACTACTGGGTACAGATCCTGGAAATAAACAGCAACGTTTTATTGTATCATATCATTGCATCTCTAAACTACACAGGGCAACTACTCAAAATATAAGCATGTCTGAAAAAAGAGTCCCTGCTGATGGAGGGAGTCCCCTAATACAGTGGCCATCTGTGATGTGCTGTACTGTGTTGGAACAAGGCTTTGACGTTACAGCAGCTGGGAACATTATTCCATCAACAATAGCAGCTGGTGTTCAGACCTTGTCCAGATAGCGAGGCAGCAGAGCCCGGAGGAGGAGGGACGAGTACTCGCTGAGCTCGGACGGCTTCACCACAGCTGCATTGCCTGCAGAGAGAGAACACGGGTTTCTGTGAATGGAATGAGATCACCGGGTGACGGAGAGCAGACAAGTAGGAGGCTGAGAATGCAGGGCTGATGACGAAGTTCACACCAAAATATTTCTCTCTCAATTTCTCTCAGACTTGTGCTGCAAAAGTTTGACTAACATGCATATTTAACTGCTATCTTTATTAGCAGGACATAACTGTTCTCTCAATATTCAATAAGGGTATCTTTATTACATTATTTATCCAAAAAAAGGGTGAAAATTACAGAAACTCTCATCATCTCTTAATCTACGCACATACCCATTAATATAATTATATAGTAATTTTATATATATATAATTTTCCCTTATTTTGTAAACATGGCGGACATAAGGCCAGTGAACGTTAGATATAGGCCTAGCTCGAGTTCAGTCAGGAATCAAACCCCTTAATTAACAATATGAGGCAAAATTGATTAGGTAAAAAAGTTACTCACACATTACACCTTAACAAAATATCAAAGGTTTAAAGAGTTGTGCTGTATAAAAAGAGATTATGTCTCTCAGTGTTAGGGTTATCTAGCTGGTAGATATAGACTATGCTGTAAAAAGACAAGACATACATGAATCACTAAATGCTCCACTATGTTCGCCAGCTAGTCGCTACCTGTCTGTCTGCTGTTTGCAGGTAGTTAAGTGCACAGAGTGTTAACCAGCAGCTGCTGATGAGAGGCGGAACCAAAACAGTAGTTAACAGCCTGAAAGTAAAACATTTCAGGCTGTGAAATAAAAGCAATGAGCTGATAAGATGCTAAAACGCTCTGCAGAGCTGAGAGGATAATTCTCCGTGGGTTTGTCACTACGAGTGACATCTTCCATATTACATACAGTCATTTGATCCATTGTTATGATGCAGAAGAAATGAGGCAAATGACCTTTTTTTTCTTTTATTACTCTCGCAAGGGGATGCTGACATATAAATTTAGGGTATTAAGAAAAAATAAAAGGACCCTTCTCTGCTCTGCCCAAAAAGTCAGACTACCCTCCCCTCAGCAAAAGAAACAAATGAGACTGTCCTCCCCAAAAAAGTATAACAACTGTATAGGTCGTCTGTGCATGCAGCAATTACGACCCATATTTACATTTATTGTTAGGCGGCAACCTATAAAGAGAGACAAAGTCCGCAGAAGGAGGAGGTTGGTGTGGAAAAATGGGTCAAACAACACAGGACTTTCACCCAGGAGACCGCTGTTTGTGTCCCGTGTGAAACCAAAAGTCAACACTGACTTATTTTAACTTACGTACGTAACTTAACTAATGTAACTAACGTAGTTATTTTAACCCAAACCATGATCTTTTCTTAAACCTAACCAAGTAGTTTTGGTGCCTAAACCCTAACCAAATTGCTGGACTTTGGTCACCTCACATAATCCGCAGTATAGCTCCACCCAGCTTCAACCTGATCAGAGGTCTAATGACTGAAAACACGTGTGGTTACCTACCAGCAGCAATAGCTCCAACCAGGGGCAGGAGAGTGAGGGCCCAGGGGTAGTTCCAGGCCCCAATGATGAGCACCACTCCCAGGGGCTCCGGCTGAATATAAACCTCATCTGATATGGTGAAGAGGGTCTTCTCGACCGGCCGTGGAGCCGCCCACTCCGCCAGTTTCTCTGTAGCCAGCTTGATCTCATTCTCAATGCCAATCAGTTCCAAGAGCGGTGTGTCATACTGGCTCTGAGGGAAACCCAGCATACTCAACATTTTCCACAATCACAGACACACATTTCATGTTACATGCAGCAATGTGAGCACTGTGTCTCCACTCACCCTGTTGATGTCCTGTTTGAGAGCAGTGGAGATCTCGATCTCCTTCTCAGTGATCATCCTCTGCAGGGCGTTAAGTTGCTGCAGCCTGAACTCTACAGGCCGAGTCCTGCCGCTCAGGAAGGCCTCCTTGGCCCGCTGCACCACCTGCCTCTCCATACAGACAGGTGGAGGACAGAAAAGAGCTTCTGGAACTGCAGACACAGATGTAAGACAGCAGGCTTGTCTGTTTGGAATATACTGTAACAATAATAGCAGTGACAAGCCAGTGTCCAGTCATGCTCTTTTGAGATTTAAAAATGAACTATCAACATGTCCTGGTATAACTTCTATTTTCTGTTCAATCACCTATGTAAAAACCTACAGGGAACATAAATGATAGCTTAACAGTCTTATTCAATCTCATTATTAATGATGCAAAAAATAACAAAGGTGGCATAATGTCACAACATACCAGCTTATAAAACACTATATTTTTGCCACAAAACAACAGCAGGTGTAATGTGCAAAACAAATATTAAAACAACTGGAAGAAGAAAAGAGACAACTGGATCTGGTAAAACTTACATAAAATAAGTAAATGAATCTCTGAGGGAAGTAAGTTATTAATATAAACAGATACAAAAAATATGTTTCTTCTTTAACAAAGATTGTTTTTAATTATTTCTCCTTAGCCAAATTAGTTCACCTTGTAAGTGTTACACTTGCTGCTGACCTTTTTTTGATTGGATGCACATATGCCTGTAGACAAACTTACTGGATTTAGTCTTTCATGATCCTTATCAAAATGCCCAAATCCACATCCATAACACTTTTATTATTATTATTATTATTTCAAAAGTAAAAGTTATTATAAAGAGGCTATAGAGGTGACTGTATTACTACTTTTATTGGATGGCTTCAGAACCCCCCCCCCCCCCCAACAGATATTTGCAGAAGACTAGACCTCCTCATCTTGTAGCTGAATTTGCTTCATCCCATGTACAGTAGGAGTCTCCTCCTGTGTTTTTATTGCTGAATTAATTACCTTTAAACATCTTGTCAAGGATGAAAGTATTTTTTACTGAATGATATTAGAATCTGCACCTGATATTATCTGCAGCCATCATTTTCAAACACCTCCCAGATGTGCGTGTTGACAGGCAGGCATGTATTTACAGTAAGCCTTTTCACTGTTTGACATTTATAACTAGTTAATTATGACAAAGTGAAATCCGTGCATTAATATATAACCTGTGTCGTTTTTTCAGCGGGTGTTGGCCTACTTTTTGTTTGTATTGACGCCCAGTACATCTGCCATCTAACCGCGGTTATATCGAATATCAACATTATCCGTATTATGTCGTTTGATTTGGAAAAAGTGAAAAAGAAGAGAACGTAGACTCACTCAGGCTCAGGTCAAACACGCATCCAGTGGATTCTCTAGTAAATATTAGATTAATAATCCGTCACTGATCTGATCTGAGTGGTTCAGATGTCCGACACGGTGCATTCACACTCACAGGCTGACTGAGTCTCATTGTACACTGTTCACCGGTCAGGCTGCTCTAGGATCAGTTTACTCACTGTAACCAGCAGCTTCATTCAGACCGCCTCCAACATCGAGACCCTTTATGACAAAACATTAGACCGCCCCACCCCCAAACACGACAATCATTCAGTACCACCTTTCAATTAAGTAATTCTACCTTAGCTGTAGGTCACTTGCTTGTGTTTCTTCTTTTACAGCCTTTAGTTGAGCTAACTTTTACTGAGTCATCATGGAGGTCAATGTGTCTTAATAAAAGCCTATCAGTCACAGTGGCCACTTCATAAATTACAATAACCTTGGGATCCTGTTAATAATATGCCATTAAGATATTCATATTTTCCAAACTCATAAATCAGTTTTGTACAAAGTGAATAACAATGAACACAAAGTCAGCAGCAAAAGAATGAATTATAATACACTTTTTTTGGTTGATGTTTAATTGCAGAAAGTATGCATCACAATCAAGTGATATCAAGAACGGGCACAATTAAAAGCAGACATGGTATTCACTGTGGTGGATTACCATGTTGAAGGTAGTTTGTGTGTGCGCTGATTTTCATCGTGTAGTGAAATGAATCACTACATCACTGCCACCCAGCTTCATTAGCAGTGATGGGATGTATCAATTTCAAAATCTAAAAGTAAAACCTCCATTTACCAGGTTAACTTTAACTATTAGACTATATTGCTATAATTGATGTAAAACAGTACAACTCAGTAGCTTAAGGTGTAACAGAAAGGAAACGCCAAAAACACATTTTTAAAAGGACATTAAATCAGTCAAACGTCTAAACTTAAACTAAACATGTCGACTGAGAAATGATATGGACCAGTAAATCACAGTGCTGTATTTCACTATAGGTCAGGAGCCCATGTGGCTGTTCCAGGATCACCTGCAGGCTTCCACTCAGGCCACCAGTTTCTGCTCCTCACCCTTATCGTAGGAATCTCTGCAAGAAGCACGACACACAGATTAAGGCCAAAGAGACTGACCCAAACTGTTGGAAGTACAGAGATCACAGATAGTTAAACTGTTCACAGAAGCACAACAAGTGTGGATGTCAACAAAGGTGGTGGGATGGACCAAAACAAAAGGGGCCATTTAGCAGAGAAGAGTGAAGCATGATGGGTAATTAAAGGGAGGGTAGATGAGGGGGTATTATGTGCTTAGATTTCCTGGACAACACCACACATTGTCTGCCAGAGACAAAGCCATTGTTGTGTGAGGGTACAGGCCTGTAGGATTGTGGGTATGTGTGCGTGCGTGTGCGTGCGTGCGTGCGTGCGTGCGTGGGTGGGGTACTCATATCTGGTTATCTTGGGAAACTGTATTTGTCATTATTTAAAAGTCATCACACAAATACCCCACTGTTAAAAAACACAAATCTCTCTTCAAAAGCGAATAATGTTTTCCATTGTTTTATAAAGTATAACTGTTGTGTAAAACAAATGCTTCCTGCTATTAAAGTGAATATTCTCCACCAAGCCATTCTCTTGTCTTGCCAGCACTCATTGATACTGAATAGACAGTTTTAACCTTGTGTGAAACAATGGGACAGCCAAGTGTGTCATTTATAACACAGAATTAGCACTTAGAGGATAACATCTTGTTCTGTAAAACAAGTCATTATCTTATGGCTGTTGGGCAACATGTGGCCCCCATAGAATTTAGGACTAATGCAGAAAGCCGTTATGGTGCAAGGGGCCAAATACATATGCAGATGCTGTACATTTTATGTCCTCTGTCACAGAAAACCTGGTGTATGTCCGGTCTGGTCTAAGGGGTGATTGTGAATTCTGAGATACATGTGTTTTTATGGACAAAGAAACACAGCATCTTAATACTTGGCTGAACACAGTCCCCAATAAATGCACTATTTCCTCCTGTTTGCTAAAAACTACAGTGCCCAGATCTTTTAGAAAATCACTGAGCCTTTTTAAAATGAAACAATATATTAGTGAGCCATTTTTCAAGATATCAATCTTCAGTAGGAACCAATGGGCTTAGGGCTGAGTGCCACAGACAGGAAGTCAGAAAGTATAGAGACTGACAAACACATAGCTGGTTTTGCTCTTTTCATGGGATTTGTTGACACTAAGAAAATATAGAATAATACCAGCCTTATCCTTGAAGGTAACAGTAGTGTTACTAGCACCATCATTAGCAGCCATTGGCCAATTTTGATGAAAAGTTATCAACGAAGCTTCACGTTACTGCCGTTGTCATTTGTAGTAGTATTGACCAATCACGTTTGAGCAGGCTTTGGTTGCATGTAGGTAAACAGTCTGTGTGGAGAGCAAAAGAGGCAGAACGCATTGGCCGAAATGCAATCTCGGAATCCATCGGATATTGTCTGATGATGATTTAGCGTCTGGGGGCAACGGCCAATATTTTGGGGCTTCCGGTGTAGCGAGTGGATGTCCAGATAACGGCTATCCGGGCCAAGACTTCTTCTTCCGTGCGCCGGTCAATGTTTACAGTCCGATGATTAATCTCGGACGTCGCCATACAATAGCCAATAGGTTCTGAGATTGCATTTCAGCCAATGCGTTCCGCTTCTTTTGCTCTCTGCACAGACTGTTTACCTGCATGCAACCAAAGCCTGCTCAAACGTGATTGGTCAATACTACTCGGACTACAAACGGAAACCAGAATGCTACCGATACCAAAATCTTGTCCCTTGCCAGCAGATTCTGCATTCATATGCAGATAGCCGTTTATATAGATTAATATATCAATTCTAAAAAAAATTATGGTGACACTTTATTTTACGGGTCATTAGTTTCCTAGAAAGGAACTGATTTGTATCTGTTAATTCACAGAAAGGTTCCTGGAAAGGACAATTAACTTGGTACTAATTATGGGGGAAATGGTCAGACAGACTGGTACACTTCCAATCTAGAGTCTTTTAGTCATTTCACAGCAGGTCAGCTGAACACGCCAGAAAGAGAAATTAGTCTACAGGCATAGAATTTCAACAAATATAGAGAACAAAGTGTCTAATAATTAATGAAGAAAAAACATTTACTTGGGTTTAAAGGCAGTGTTTCTTTCAAGGTAATTCCTCTGGAAAACTGCTTATAAACCGAACGCAACTGACTTAACTCACATAGATGTCTCAAAACTTTGTCTGTAATCTCCCTATAGTTAGTACAAAATTGGACTCAAATTGGAGTTCTTTCCAGGAAACGTCCTAGGAAACTACAGACCTGTACAATAAGGCATTACTGATATAAAAAAACAACCTTGTATTTCTCTATTTGGACTGTAATGGTATATGTTAGTTCCTTTACCTGCACCACAAATGCTGTCAAGCCAGCCAACATGGCCAGCAGTGACAGGCGCTGCAGCCTGCATACATTGACCTGCTTGAGAAAAAAGAATCGAGCCCAGCCCAGCTTTTTGGCGGTGTGAGGTGGGTAACGCATGCTGTTGACTCCCTCCATCTTTAGCTGCTTGATCAGACAGCTGCGCAGGTGGCTGAGCTGGTCAAAGCTGTGCCGGCCGTGGTAACAGCCCATACCACTGTTACCTGGAAAAGAGGTGAGAGGATAAGTCAGCTATAAATGTGTGTCAGCTTTATTCCTCTGAATGAAAAGGAGGCTAAATAGCTGCAGGTCGGTTTAACAGTTATTCACTCACCAACTCCTCCAAAGGGCAGAGCGCTAACAGTGAAGTGTACCAGACAGTCATTAGCCAGCAGAGCTCCACTGGACGTCTCAGCTATCACCCTTTTGATCAGCTATTAATCAGGCAGGAAGAGTCAATCAAACAGAGCAGTGTGGGTACAATCTTATCAACGTCATAGCATTTTAAAATCACGGAGGCAGACATATCTAAATTCTAACTTGAATATTGGGAAACACGTCTGTTTACCTTGTTGTTATGGGAGAAGACGTATACAACCAGAGGTTTCTCTCTCTCATTAATAAACTGGATGGCCTCATCTACGCCGCTCACTGTGATGATGGGCAGCAAAGGCCCAAAGATCTCCTCTTCCATCACTTTGGATTCCCTTGTCACATCCTTCAACACAGTGGGTGCTGCGAGGAAACAGAAACAAGAGGCTTTAGCCCAGTTCAGACCAGAGATTTGCAACGAGACGAGTTGAAACTTGCAACTACTTGCAACGTTCTGAAACCTGCCAGTTTACACCAATGCAACAAGACGAGATGGTGTATCATTTCGCATTTCGCTTTTCAGGCTTTTTTTGTAGCTGGATATAATTTGTAGCATCTTAAAATATGAATGAGGATAGTGATAGTGAGTTACTTGCTACAGTTGCATTTCTAGTATTGATGAAACGGGAAAACATAAAAAAAAAAAAAAAAGAGTCAAGATGACCAGCTGACTTTGCTACGAGCTGATTGGCTGTTGAAACAGGTGATGTGCCTTACGTTCTAAAACCATCACTGGCGACTTGACAAGCTGAGTCGTAGGCGGCACTATCAGCCGGCTTGAGTCGAGCTGAGACGGGCCAGTTCACACCGCTGCAACTTTTCCTGCAACGTTCTAAAACGTCTCGTCACAAATCTTTGGTCTGAACTGGCCTTTAGAGTATAGGCCAAGATGTATTGAAACTGAAATATATACAGTGGAAAAACAAGATACAGGTAGTGTAGTGTTATATGGTTGCCAGTTGTAAGTATCAGTAGTTGTGTATTGTATAAATGTTACAATGGATACAACTATTGTGTAATTGACAGTTTACATATAGATGAGAGGTTTATATATAGATTGGAGAAGGGATACATTAAATGTCATTAGGTTATTTTTACCTGTGCCTACAAAATATAATTGGATTCAATGAAGAAACTAACTGTTCAGAGCCATCTTTCAAGTCTACAGGCAATGATACTCCAAACTTTTTTGGTAGTGTTCCTTTAAGTAGTCTGAGGCGCTATGTTATTGAGCATAGCAAGTTTTCAAGAAGCTAATTGACACCATGTGGACTACCACCAATAAAATAGAAAGTAATCAGCTGGCTTCTTGAGCTAACACCTACTATCAGTTCAGTTTACACAACTTTAGATGCTTGCCAGTGCTGCAGCCTAACATCCAGTACAAATGCATTTTAGAGACCACTTGCTCAAACACACCACGTACCTATGTAGCACTGGGATTCATCACTGTCTCCACCAACAGCAACTGTGCACCCCTTCATCAGATCCATGATCCTCTTAAAGTGCCGCTGGTTAATAATGCGTCCGTAGTCCTCAAAGGTTTTTGGATTATCTGTGTAAAACTCCTGCAAGTTGTGAAATAAATGATACATGATGTTCAGATTGCCTGTAATCTCACAATTAAAGACAATGTATAGATTGCTAGAGGACAGCACAGAAACATCTCTCTCCTAAGGCCTGTATTCCCTTCATGCTGTAGTGGACAATATTTCCTATGGGAAAAATATAGGAAATACACCAATAAAAATAATACATTATTGTCTTGTTACTCGTAAGTAAGCAGTAATATTGTGCTCTTGATACTTGACCACTGCAGAACAAGTATTGGGGGAGAGAAAACTATACAAACATTACATGCAGAGCCTCTATTGCATACAGCTGCTGTTCGCAAACATGTACCTGTCATGGGGCCCCGATAGACTAAGGGACATTAGGGTCACAGAGCTTAAATGCACTTTGATCAAGGTACCCAGGATTCAAATTGTCATGTTTTACATTCTCTAATCAAGATTATTCCTTGTAAATTACATTTTAGTGAAACCTAAGGCTTTCTCATTTTACCTTTGACCTCCTGTGATTCCTTCAATCACCTGTCAGATTTGAATCTTTAAAAGAACTGTATTAAAATCTTCATTTTAAACCCACTTTGATGCTCTTCTTGATCTCTTCTACTACTCGGCTCTGGATGGAGGGTTCACACAGGACATAGTCTGGAGCGATGCATGTCTGGCCACAGTTGACAAACTTTCCCCATGTGATCCGGCTGCACTGACAGAAAAAAAATCAGGCAAAACCCTTAAACCTTGAAGATACACTTTTTTTTGTTTTTTTCCAGCACACTCTTCATGTTTTGAAACTCAACTGAGAACCACAACTGCAGTGTGTTTGGTGCTTAGTCAAAGCTTCAATGGAGTTCACGTAATGGCAGCAGTTTTGTGCTTCATTTTACAGTTCAGACTGACCGACAGGCAACAGTGATGTCACAGCTCTTGTCGATGTAGCAGGGGCTCTTCCCTCCCAGCTCCAGGGTCACTGGGGTGAGGTGGCGAGCTGCAGCCTCCATCACCACTTTACCCACTGTGCTGCTTCCTGTGTAGAAAACGTGGTCAAATCTCTGCCTCAGCAGCTCCTGGGTCTCTGACACTCCACCTGTCACCACGGGGTACAGGTCCTAGGGAAAGTATGTGCAGTCATTAAAACTCACAGTGCATTCACATTGAATGTAGATAAAAGTAAAAAGAGTTCATGTATTATATCGAACAAAGCAGGAATCTCACTTTGTCTAGATACTGAGGGAGTAGTTCCTCCATAACCTTGGCAGAGTGAGAGCTGACCTCCGATGGCTTTATTACTGCTGCGTTGCCTGAAAGATGAAAGAGAGACACACAGTGGCACGATGGTGACAATCTTTAACCACTTATGTAGCGAAGAAGAAAACAAGACTTTTGCCAATGAAAGAAAAAACCCCAAACTAAATACATTGAACCTGTTGTATATCAATCTGTGATGTTCAGTCATTATTTTGTGCTCTTAAAGAGTAATATGCTATAACTTTGTTTTTGGTGTTCCACCTAAATCTGACTTAGCTAAGGACAAATGATTTTCAACATTTGCCAGAATACTGTGAGACTGAGATTGTGTCAAAGGGATGGCGACTGGTCTCTAGAGCCCTTTTCAGACATGGAATACGTAACACCGATTGAACAGGTTTCCTCCTATAAATATTTAGGCATCTATGTAAACAATGTAAAATTAGGTCATTCACAGTGTTTGAGCACAGGATATGAAAAATATATAACAGTGATCTTAATCAGGCCAAACAAGATGTACATTTAATCTCCGTGTGTGTGTATTTAACCTTGTGATGCTACAGCCTTTATGTTCAATTCAGACGTGCTGTGTTAGAGAAATGTTACAGGTCCAACCCAGTGAGATTGTAAAGGTCCAGCTGTTATCTTGTGCCCCTTCCTCCATATGTATATACAAATGAACAGCTCTTAACAGCCACACTACGCACTTAAAAGTGGCTGCACTGCATTCTCATCTATTGAGCCTCCTGTGAGTGGAGAAATGAATACGTACGTTTCCTTTGTGATGCATTTCTCCCTGTGTGATTGTAGAATGCAAAATGTTGACAAA
Organism: Macquaria australasica; assembly: GCA_005408345.1. Lineage (NCBI taxonomy): Eukaryota > Metazoa > Chordata > Actinopteri > Centrarchiformes > Percichthyidae > Macquaria > Macquaria australasica. The sequence goes on from SEMN01000159.1 coordinate 988,768, forward strand.
AGCTGGATTTCTACCTCCACATGTAGCCTCTGTAGCTACACCACAGGCTATGCACCTTTAATAACACCAGTACTCCTTATCTACTAATACATATGGGTGTGCATCGGTATATTTGGTACCAGCAGCAATAGCTCCAACCAGCGGCTGGAGGGTGACGGCCCAGGGGTAGTTCCAGGCCCCGATGATGAGCACCACTCCCAGGGGCTCCGGCTGCACGTACACCTCATCTGATATGGTGAGGAGGGTCTTCTCGACCGGCCGAGGAGCCGCCCACTCCGCCAGTTTCCCTATAGCCAGCTTGATCTCTCCCTCCAGTCCAAGTGTCTCAAACAGCTCAGTCCCATGTTCACTCTGAAAGCAGAATCATCCCCGGTTTGTTTGTTAATTCATTCACTTTTTAATTAATGTCACTGTGAATGTCACCGCATTTATACTCAAAGTCTAAACAACATCTGCATCCCTGGCTAGACTGTTAGATGATCTCTAGAGTTCAAAGCAAAAAATGCTGTAACACCATGTTGGAGATCATTAAGTTCATCTACTCCTGCTTTTATTTTCTAGATCACCATTTATGTGATACCACATAAATAGTGATCTACGCAATAGGGCTACGCAATATGTTCTCTCTCTCTCTCTCATATATATATTATTTTGTTGGAGAGAAAATAAATTGGGCAGAAATACAACGTTGCTGTCAATACTGCAGTGATTTTAAAGTTTTTAATTTATTTATTTTCATGCACAAATGAAATTTAACCCTTTGTCAAACGTGTCAAATTTCCTTGACTTTACTGCGCTGTATTGTCGTCTAAAGACAAAATCTACATGAGTGGAAGTTAATGTCAATGTGTTTTCTTTGGGGAGCATTAGAACAACTCATCACATGTTTAAGAAGAAGCAGGAAAATAATAAGTTCAAAGACGAGTTCCATGTTCAGATTAATAACTTATTTTGATGATTTCAGATGTGGTCTGAACAGCTCTATACAGCTCTACACTCTATACATTTGTATTTTAATCCTCTTTTGTCTTAAAAAAATAAAAATACTCATAATAGTTTTCTGGTGTAAGAATGTTTGCACGTTGGTTCAAATCAACTTGATAGTACTCATTAGAAAAATCCTTTTTAAGTCATTTCGTTAAAGCTGAAAAATACTGATATGCTGTTTTTTTTCCCTATATTGTCTAGCTCCACCATTTTGCTGTACTGAGCTAGAAACTGACCTAATATACATTTGCCTACAGGGGGTTGTGCTTGTTTGAAAGTGTGCAGTATTTAATTACACAAGTGTTGTTAAAACAGAAGCAAGCTAGATGAGCAACCATGTACAAAAACTGCTGAGCAGCAAGCAAACTCCCGTTTGTTTTCTAATCCAATTGTTAACTGCTCCCTTCCTATGGAATATTATATCATTCAAAAAGGTGTACTTGAAAACAGGGGTTTGTATCTGTAAGCTTAGTTTTGCAGACTTGTACTTTTTGTTTTCTGTCTGCAAACCCTGTTTTGCGAGTCTGCGCATTCAGACACAGGCTGCAAACTCATTTTCACAGCTGCGGCGGCAAAAGTACTCACGCGCGCGTGCTCACACAAGCTTACGGACTTTTGACACATTTACCACGTGGTGTGTTTTGTAAACAGGGTTTCGCAAAAGAAATAAAGGTTACCTGGTGTAACCCCAGTTCTATGAGTACGTGCGAGGCCCTCTAACGGGCTTCGCTATTGGTTCATCCCCTCGAGGCTCCGCCTCGGCACCTGAGTCAAAGTTCATGCACTCACCGTCCAATCAGGAGGTAGTCCCCCTTCCCTACAAAACCCCAGTAGGCGCATTGCTCGTTTCCCTTGAAGACTCAGCAACCGTCACCAGGGCCAGCTGGGTTGGTAGTTAGAGGGCCTCGCACAGACTCAGAGAACTGGGGTTACACCAGGTAACCTTTATTTTTATGTCGTACGTGCTCCGCCCTCTAACGGGCTTCGCTATTGGTTAAAACCGAGGCGAAGGCCGTAGGGATGAGATGTACTCCCAGCTGGGCCGATCCCACTAAGAGCCACTATCCCTGTACACAGTAGTTCCCCGGTCGAGTGCCACCCACCGGGGAGACTTGTGTCAGGCTGCGATGACAGCCGCTGATCAGGCATGTTACGCTGAACCTCCATCTAGAGTAGCTGAAGGTTCCGTCACCTGTGCACCCAACACAGCATGTGACACAGAGCCAGCAGTCACATCCCTTAGATAGGACTGCACAAAAGTAGAAGCCGAAGACCAGGAGGCGGCCAAGCAGATGTCAGCCACCGACACACCCCTGAAAAGGGCCACTGAAGCAGCGATGCTCCTCGTAGAATGTGCCCTTAGCCCCACCGGGGGGACGCGCCTCATCGCCTCATAGGCCCCCCGGATAGCCGCGCAAATCCAATGGGCTAGTCGCTGCAAAGACAGTGGAGCCCCCTGAGCCCGACTACCATAGCAGACAAACAACTGATCAGACCGCTGAAAACCCGCAGTGCGCTCAACATAGATGCAGACTGCGCGCACCGGGCACAACGTATGAAGCCGTTTCTCGTCCGCCGACGCGTGCGGCGGGGGAAAGAAAGCTCTCAAGCGAACAACCCTAGACCTGAAAGAGGCGGTAATGACCTTTCGGCCGAAAAGACGGGTTCGGACGCAGCTCTAGCGTCTCCCCGTCATCACTGACTGACATGCAATCAGCATGCACAGACAAGGCCCCCAGGTCTCCTGCTCTCTTTGCCGAGGTCAAGGCTAGCAGGAGCGCCGTCTTGATTGACAGGGCCTCCAAATCTGCCTGCTCCAATGGCTCGAACGGTGGGCCTGCCAGGCCGTCCAAAACCATCTGAAGGTCCCACTGGGGAACCAGGCGTCGAACAGGGGGCCGCAACCGACGAGCCCCCCGTAAGAAGTGTTTAACTAAAGGGTGACTCCGGGCTGTGAAGCGACCGAACCCCTCGTGGCCCGCTGTAATAGCTGCCGCAAAGACAGCTACAGTAGCCGCCGCACGACCGCTGTCAAACAACCCCTGCAGGAAACCCAAAACGTCCTGCAGGGAACAAGAGCTGGGCCTGAGGTCCCTGGCCTCGCACCAACCTGTGAACAGCCGCCATCGTGATGCGTAGAGCTTGGTAGTGGACGGAGCACGAGCATGTTGAATCGTAGAGACAACGGCGGCCGGAAGGCCCAAGCCTTCCAATCTCACCCTCTCAATCTCCAGACCAAGAGCCGGTGACCCAGAACCGGGCGCGAGAGGATGGAGCCCCCTGCCTGCCAGAGAGCCGTGGGTCGATCTGGCACCGGCCACGGGCCTGCCTCCACTAGCTGGACCAGAGCCGGAAACCACCGGGACTGTCCGGCGCCACTACTATCACGACCAAGTGCTGCATCCGGATCCTGTGGAGCAACTGCATCATCAGCCTCAATGGCGGGAAAGCATACAGCAGACCGTGAGGCCAATGTGGATGAGCCAAAGCATACACCCCCAGTGGGGGAGTGTCCATCGGCCTCAGAGAGAACCATAACGGACACAGAGCGTTCTCTGGCCGCAAACAGGTCGGCCACCGGTAGTCCGAACCGCTGCCAGACCAGAGCTGCCATCTCCGAGGAGAGGCTCCACTCCTCCCCCAACGGACCCCCCGGGACATCCTGTCTGCCCCCGTGTTGAGGGAAGCCGGAACGTAGCGAGCCCTCAGGGATGATAAGTGGCGATCCGCCCAGGTCAAAATCGACACCGCAAGTCGGCCACAGCCGTGGTATTGTCTGACCGTATCATGACATTCTTCCCCCTGAGCTGAGGGGCATAGTGGTGCAGCACCTTCTGTACTGCCGCTAGCTCCAGCAAGTTGATGTGCCGGGATATCAACTTGTCCTGCCACATGCCCCCCACACTGGCCTGGTTGAAGGTCCCGCCCCAACCTGCCAGAGAGGCGTCTGTAAACACCTGCACGTAATGAGAGACGCACCCCAGTCGAACCCCCTGGCGAAGACGAGCGGGCGAGTCCCAGAATATGACATCCCGCCGTGCCACCCCCGGGACATGAAGCTCGCGGCACTTGTCGCGACGTGGGTGCAACCGAAGCCGAAGAAACCAGCGCTGCAGGTTCCTCATGTGCAACAGGCCCAGACGCATTACCGGATGGGCTGCCGACATCATACCGAGGAGCGACATGACACTGCCCGCTGGGACTAGCGCCAAGCCCCTCACTCGGCGGGCCAGTTGCAAAATTGCTGTCACACGCGCTTCCGACAGCCGTGCCGTCATGGCGCGGGAGTCGAGTATAAGCCCCAGATACGCTGCCTGCTGACTCGGCCGCAGCAGACTCTTGCTGGGGTTGACAGCGAAGCCCAACTGCGTGATGTGCTGAATGACCAGCGCTGTGTGGGCCTCGGCCTCCTGTCTGGAGGCGGCGAGAATCAGCCAATCGTCTATGTAATTCAGGATTCTCACCCCCTTTTTCCTGAGCGGTGCCAACGCCGTCTCCACACACTTGGAGAACGTGCGCGGGGAGAGGGAGTATCCGAACGGAAGACGACCGAACTGATAAGACTGACCCTCCATCGCGAAGCGCAGGTACTTCCTGTGACGCTGTAGGATGGGGACATGGAAGTATGCGTCGGTCAGATCTATGGATGTCATCCAGTCGCCTGGCCGAATGCATTCCATAAGCTGCCTGACCGTCAACATGCGAAAAGGCCTGCGCGCAATGAACCTGTTCAACTCGCGCAGATCCAAAATCGGCCGCAGCTCCCCCGACTTCTTGGGTACCAGAAAATACGGGGAGAAAAACCCGCTCCGTGCTTCTGCATCGGGAACCATGGTAACTGCCCCTTTCCGAAGAAGCGCGGCTACTGCGTCCCTTAATACCGCCATCTCTGCTGGGTCGGCAAGCGATGTTTGCAAGATGCCGCCGAACGCCGGGGGTGTGCGGCAAAACTGCAACGCGTAACCCCTCCGCAGCGTTCTGTCCATTTATGCAGAGAGAGGGCTGCACAGCCGCACCCACAGAGTAACGGCCCGTGAGCGGGAGCGCAATGGGCTCGGCGGGAAGCAGTAGAACGGGCCCACCCGCACTGACCCTCCCGCCTTGGGGAAGGACGGACGGGGGCCCTGCCAGAAAGGGCCGTGACGCAGCTAAAGCTAACAACGAAATAGCTGCCTCTCGTGCACCCTCCACTGGCGAACCAACCGCCGAGAGCGACGGCGAACCATCCACATCAAGACCGGACGAAGCCACCGCACTTCGCCGTGGGTCATGATGTTCACTGGTTCCTTCTAACAAAGAGACAGTACTCACGTGAGGAACGTCAGCCTCGTACTCTGCTGCCGCAACGTTACGACCGCCATTCTGCGTCTGGTTCCTACCTGACTGCACAGGGCGCTCACCTCCGACGTCATCGGTCAAAGCAGAGGGGTCAAAGCCAAAATGGCGGCGACTAGCACCGCTAGCCGCGCTAACCATGCTCGCGGAGTTACGCGGCTCTACTTGAGACCAAATATGAACCCGCGGGACCCCCGACGTGCGAATACCCTGCACCGCTGATGACGCAGTTTCACCATCGTGGGTTGAAACTCCATCACCCGCCGGCGCTACCACATGCGTGGCGTCGATCTCTGGCTTACGCCCTGCCCGGGTAGTCTGCCGAAGAGATTGACGGCGACTAGCAAACCAGTGACCCATAAACAACTTATTAGCCTGCTTGCTAATGGTTGTGAACTCACGGCTAGCCGCGCTAACCTCTGACCCGGGCAGTGCCACAGGCAGGGAAGAGCTGGAAGAAGTTCTCTCAGAGACCATATACCATTTACGCCCTTTATTTTTAAAATACACCGGCTGCTGACGCTGTCTCCACCCAGAGACAGGCTCCCGCGACGGTCCCGCGGCGTCCCCCCCCCGGCCACGACCGCCAAACCTAGGCGGGAAAGCCGAGGCTTGACCGGGTTGGGCCGATGCCGCCCTGCCGGACCCCACCCTTGACCGTTCTCGCTGAAGATCCTGCTGGTGGTGTTGCTGCGACTGAGACTGAGACTGCCGCCGCCGCTGCCGAGGGAGAGGTTGCTGAGGGTGGAGATGCGCACCTAGGTGCTCCGACGCCCTCTGTGTACTCTCCAACCGTCCCACCATCGCCTGGATATCCGGCCCAAAGAGGGAGGTGGAGGAGAGAGGGGTGTTGAGGAGCAAACGCTGCTCTCTCTCCTTCAGGGCAGACAGGCCCAGCCATAGGTGCCTGTGCCCCACCTGAGCCGCACACATCGTACGGCCCCCGTTAATGGCGAAAGCCTGGGACATACGGAGGAAGGCGGCCGCCGTAGTTTGCACCTCCGTCACTTCTGACGCAGACAACTCCGTCCGTGGTGAGTGAGACGATCCAGCGAGCCAGCCAAAAACGCCATGTTGTTTGCCAATGCCACCACCTGGGCAGCACCGGCATAACAACGGTCAAAAAAGCCCGCCGTTGTCCGGTCTCTCTCGGACGGAAGCAACGGCCGCCCTTGGCCGGGCCAGAACGAGGCAGAGGGAACAAGACAAACACGGACCTCGTCTTCGATGGGGGGCACCCCTCGGTCCCAGCCCCACCCCTCAACCGTGGCATACGGAGCGTACGCCATGGCCGGGGGTTTAGCACCAAGGGGGGCATGCCATTCCCGCTGAGCGTGTGAAAACACCGGCCCCATCTGAGGAACCACGACACAGGGACGCGCCCTGCCCCGCGGCTGGCCAAGGAGGCCCGAGGTAAAATCCGGGACCTTGGCAGGTGGCTGTGGGGGCAGAGGAATGGCCATCCTGGCTGCCGCCGATTCAAACAAACCCGGCAGATCATCCATCGGGTAACGATGGTCCGCCGGTGTCTCATCCCTCTCACCGTCGTCGTCCTCCATGAAGAGAGCCGCCGGGTCCTCTTCCTCAAACACCCGCCGGTCGTCCTCCTCGTCATAGTCAGCCCAGGACTTACGCGTCGTCCTCCCCCCCCCCGCCAGCGCTGGGCTAGCACGGAGGGAGCGGGCGGCCTCGGTGAAACGTGCCCGACGCTCACGCTCCTCCCTGGGGAGCGCGAGACAGTCGAGGCAGGTGTCGACCTCACCCTGATGCTCTCGGCCCAAACACAAAAAACACGATGCGTGCGGGTCCGACATCAGCATCGGGGCGGCACACGAAAAACAAGGCTTACTAGCCATACTCCTCTTCCTCTTTCTCTTTCTCCAGACAACTTAAAGAACGCGACACCGGATGGTGACAAGATTCGCTGAACTAGACCACAGGTTGCTGAGTTGAAAAAGGGAAACGAGCAATGCGCCTACTGGGGTTTTGTAGGGAAGGGGGACTACCTCCTGATTGGACGGTGAGTGTATGAACTTTGACTCAGGTGCCGAGGCGGAGCCTCGAGGGGATGAACCAATAGCGAAGCCCGTTAGAGGGCGGAGCACGTACGACATAGAATCAGAGTATCCGCAAGGGAGGGAGGGCGGGACCTCCAGCTTCTGACCAATCAGTGTCTTTGGAATCGCTACGCACAACACAGTTGTCAGTCACCCCCCACCCCCCCAAAAAGAAAAAAGTGATCGAGGGAGCGATCAGTCAATTTATCGATGACTGAAACATGGACTCCGGCAGGCCTCCACAAAATACATCAACTTGTGTCAGATGTAACATTAACTTTTTGGAAATAGAAATGTGTTTTAATAATGGGCCTAGTCAGCTAGCTAACGTTAGCCAGCCAGCTAACTAGCTTTAGCATAAAGTAAACTTGAACCAGTCCCTGTCTGTAGTGTTTCTACTCTCTATATACTGTATATAATATACTCTGTTTTCTTACTGTTGTGTTATTGTTACCTGACTAGGACGGCCCATTATTAAAAATATTACTATTTTTTTTTGTTCCGGCGCCGCTGTGAGTGGCAGCCTGTTGCAGCAGTTTGCGGTTTGAGTTTTTTTGAGTTTACTAATTTGCTAGTGAAGTATACTTGTTCTTTTTTGCTATATATCTGTATGTATTTGCTATGTATCTTTAGTACTTGTTATATTGCTATTTTTTGGCATCTTTGGCGTTTTTTGGACATTTTGTTGATCTTTTATGGAAACAAGACTGCTGATGCCTTTAGAGACGGCGTCCATAGTTACCGCCGGCAGCCATGGTGATTCCATTGTTTACACCAGGGATCAGCTGTTAGCTCTCCGTCATACAGCGGTGCTACCAGCCGGGGAGAGACCTGATGTGCCCCGCGAGCTTAGGAGGAGGAGACGGGGAAGCCGAGCGGGGGCTCAGCGCCGCGCCAGGAGAAGACGTTATACACCCGTCCTCCCATCGATTATCATGGGGAATGTAAGATCTATCACCAATAAGATGGACGAGCTGGCGGCGCTGACCCGGCATCAGAGGGAATACCGGGAGTGTAGCATCATGCTATTCACGGAGACTTGGCTAACTGCGCTAACTCCGGATACGAAAGTTTCGGTAATGGCTTCCAACTTTTTCGGCCAGACAGGACGATGGAGAGCGGTAAGAGGAAGGGAGGAGGGCTGGCAGTGCTTGTTAATGACAGATGGTGTAACCCTGGGCACATCACTGTTAAAGAGCAAACCTGCGACAAGAACATTGAACTGCTAGCTGTTAGCATGAGGCCAAACTATCTACCGAGGGAATTCTCGCATGCCGAGATGGTAGCTTATATTCCCCCCTCTGCTAACGCTGAGGCAGCCTGTGATGTCCTGCTCTCAGCAGTAAGCAGGCTGCAGACAACACCCAGATGCCCTCCTCGTCATCTTTGGTGATTTTAATCATGCCCCTCCGTCCTCCTCTCTACCCACATTCACTCAGTATGTTATGTGCCATACCAGAGACAACAGAATACTGGACTTATGTTATGCCAACACCAAGGATGCATACATCTCATTGAGTCTCCCCCCCCCGGGCAGATCTGATCACAACCTTGTGCATCTCAGGCCTGTCTACAGACCTCTTGTGCGCAGGCTGCCTGCTGTCCCACGCACAGTGAAGAAGTGGTCTAACGGAGCAGAGGATGCTTTGAAGGACCGTTTTGACACTACTTTATGGGACATTGTTAGTGACGCTCATGGGGAGGATATTGACAACCTCACAGACTGTCTGACGGACTACATAAACTTCTGTGTGGAAAACACCATCCCCACTAGGACTGTACGTTGTTTCGCCAACAATAAACCCTGGATCACTCCTGATATTAAGGCTCTCATCAAGGAAAAAAAGAGAGTTTTTGTATCGGGTAACAAGGATGAGTTGAAGAGTCAACTGCAGAAAAATAACACCAGAGGAGTTTGGAAGGGCCTTAAAACCATCTCGGGCCATATGGACTCCAAGCCCCGGCCTGCGGGGGATCAGAAGTGGGCAAATGACCTGAACATATTCTTCAACAGATTCGATCAGGCATCTACCCCTCCCCCTGCCCCGTCTCCTCTGCTTTTAACACCATCCAGCCCAGGGACAAGTTGGAGCACGCTGGGGTGGACCATCACCTGGCAGCATGGATCCTGGACTATCTCACAAAGCGACCACAGTATGTGAGGTTACAGGACTGTGTGTCTGACACACTTCTCTGCAGCACAGGGGCTCCACAAGGAACCGTTCTGGCACCTTTCCTGTTCACCTTCTACACAGCGGACTTCACCCATAACACTTCGAACCGTCACCTGCAGAAGTTCTCTGACGACTCTGCCATCGTCGGCCTCATCACCGACGGGGATGATAGGGAGTACAGAGAACTGACCCAGGGCTTTGTGGGTTGGTGTCAGCAGAACCGCCTCCAGATCAACGCGAGTAAAACCAAAGAGCTGGTGGTGGACTTCGGCAGGCGCAAACTCCCTCCACCTACACCAGTGAACATCCAGGGAACGGACATTGAGATTGTGAGATCGTACAAGTATCTGGGTGTTCACTTGAACAACAAACTGGACTGGTCAGACAATACGGACGCTCTGTTTAAGAAGGGCCAGAGCTGTCTCTTTTTGCTCAGGAGACTAAGGTCTTTTGGAGTGCAGGGTGCGCTCCTGAGGACTTTCTATGACTCTGTGGTGGCATCAGCCGTCTTGTATGGGGTGACCTGTTGGGCCAGTGGCATCTCTTCCAGGGATAGAAAGAGACTGGACAGACTGGTAAAGAAGGCCAGCTCTGTCCTTGGATGCCCTCTGGACCCAGTGGAGGTGGTGGGAGGCAGGAGAATGGTGGCCAAGCTATCATCACTACTGGAGAACCCTTCCCACCCCCTACATGTCACTCTATCAGCACTGGGCAGCTCCTTCAGCGATCGGCTGCTCCACCCGCGGTGTCTGAAGGAGAGGTACCGTAGGTCCTTCCTGCCTGCTGCTGTCAGACTCTATAATCAGTACAACTCCCGGTAATCTACACTTGACTGTCAGTGTGCAGACTATTTGCTACTTTACTTAATCTGCTGCTGTGCATTATCTTCATACATATATTTTATTCATGATGTTATCTACTTCATATGTTGCTGTGAAATATTTTCATGTACACGTATATTATATATGTGCAATATTTTTATCTTATCTATTTGTTCATACTTACAACTGCACTCAGTCACTCTATTATTTATTTCTGTCTATACTGTGTACAGGACTATTTTTCTATTTATTTTTATTGTATTTCTATATATATTTTTGCTGACTGCTGTAACGCTAAAAATTTCCCCGCTGTGGGACAATAAAGGCTTATCTTATATTTCTAAACATTGTTTTTTGTACCTTTTCTGACACAAGTTGATGTATTTTGTTGACTTACTGGTCACAGAGGCCTGGTGGAGGCCGTCTTTTCTTTATTGAACATTATAAACATACAGACAACCAGCTTGTGGACATGAAATGAACATCTTTGTACAAATTTAGATTCTAATGTGTGAAAAAGAATACAATAAATTAAATTATCAAATGGAATATGAAAAGGTAAATGAAAAATATTAAAACATAAGAAAAACGTCAATAAAAGTCAATGTAGCTTAAATCAGGGGCTACAGAGAATAAATCTTTAAAATATAACTGTTCAGGAGTTGGATCTCTTTACACGGCTCTATGTTGACTGAGCACGATGGGTGACTGACAGTGTTGACTAGCCAATTGCGTAGCGATTCCAAAGACACCGATTGGTCAGAAGCTGGAGGTCCCGCCCTCCCTCCATTGCGGATACTCTGTTTCTTTTGTGAAACCTTGTTTACAAAACACACCACGTAGTAAATGTGTCAAAAATCCGTAAGCTCGTGCGAGCACGCGCGCGTGAGTACTTTTGCCGCCGCAGCTGTGAAAATGAGTTTGCAGCCTGTGTCTGAATGCGCAGACGGGGTTTGCAGACAGAAAACAAAAAGTACAAGTCTGCGAAACTACGGTTACAGATACAAACCCCTGTTTTCAAGTACACCTTTTTGAATACTCCATACCTTCCTGACACGTTAATAACTTCTTTTTTCTAATGAGCTTTAAATAACTGCTGCTGTTCCAGACAGACAGAGTTGGGATCTATCCAGTGTCCCGACCCTCACAAAATTCCAATATGTTCCTGGAGTCTGTAAAGTTTGGACTGAACCCACCTTGCCGAGGTCCCTTTTGACAGCATCTGCAATGTCCCCGCGTCTCTCCGAGATGAAGCGGAGGAGGCTCTTCAGCTGGTGGATCCTGTACTCCAGAGGTTTGGTTTTCCCTGTCTGGAAGGACTTCCTGGCTCGTTGTACAACCAGCTGTTCGCGAGACATCTTGAAAAGAAAATGAATATACAGTATGAGCACGCCATGTAACGCTTTGAATCCCTTTCTCGCTTTCTGCTTGATTTAACGACATTTTAAAGTCAGTTACAGTTAAGCTGGCTACTAAAACCAAATTCTACCAAATAAAGTTAGCTGCTGCTACAGCTCCGGATTAAAGAGCATGTAACTGATGTACGTTATTAATGACATTACCACATATTGTTCATTTAAAGTATGCTACCGCAGACCTTTCTTTTAGCAAACACTAACTGTGCTGTAAAGGACACAATGATAATCCTCGCTATAATCGACTGCAGCACGTTAATCCCAGAGTCTGTCTGGATGTATTTAGGGCTTACCTTGGTTGCTAACGGCAGTAATAGCATTGCAAAACTGTGTTAAATAGCAAGCTATAATAAATATACACCAAATATAAGCTATTAATAGCTATGTAAGTGATACCTGAAGACCGGCCATAGCAAATAAAAGGTTTACCTTTCAGAGCCACTCGCCTGTAACCAGTTTTACTATTAACTGTTAACGCTAGTAGCTTACTGGTTATAAAGTTAAAACGTCGTGCGGTTAGCTACGGCCACACAGCGTCACAAATTGGTCTGTGTGTGTGCGCGTGTCAATCAAGGAAATAACCAATCAACTACAAAACTACAACCAGCTGAGCGCCTCCCTCCCTGCAGTCTGCAGCTCACACTCCCATGTGTTTGGACAGACCTTAACCTTGTATCCAGGTATTCCAAGTATCCAAAATCCTTTTGGATGGCAATGTGTTGCTTTCATATCTCACCTGGGCTACACTTATATGTCGCCTCTAACATGAAGTTTGTGAATTATCAAGGTTTTGCCAAAGAGTCAGTTTAAATGAATGATTCAGTGCTTTTCAAAAGTGGTTTCCAGAGTCCTGTGTGACATGACATATGATCCACAAGACACGTCTGAAGAACACAGCTAATGATGCAGTTTCAGTCAAACAGTTGTAACGTTGGTGCAGTTTTAGGGAACACACATTTAAAATTTCAATGGAAAGCTTAATAATAACTAAGAGTAATTGCTTGTGGAAACTGATTATAAATGCATTCTGATAATGCTGATGACACAAGTTTTTTTATTTGTTCAACCTTAAAAAATACATATCCTAGAAAAAGTGTCTCATCAGAAGAGGTGTTATCTATCTGTCAGCCATTAAAACAGGATGTATGGATGATGAAATATGCACTTATAAGCCTTATGTCTTAGAATCAGAATCAGAAATCCTTTAATAGTCTCACAGTGGAGAAATTTACATCGTTACAGCGCAGATAAGAGGTAGAATAAAGAGATAGATAGGAATATAAATAGAATAAAAATAGAACAAAAATAATAAAACAAAAAAACAAAAATAATTAAGAGCACGAATATCAATAAATAAGTAGTATAAGTATAATTGAGTTGTACAGTGTATAAGCTGAATAAAGTGTATAGTGTTTATATTGCACATAAGTGTTTTTATGGCACGACAGTGAGACAACAGTTCGTGTGGTGGTCTACCAGGGTCCATGGTGGTTGTACAGTCTGACCGCTGCAGGAAGGAAGGACCTGCGGTATCTCTCCGTGAGACACCGCGGGTGAAGCAACCTGTCACTGAAGGAGCTGTACAGTGTAGACAGAGTGTCCTGGAGGGGGTGGGACGTGTTGTCCAGCAGGGATGACAGCTTGTCCATCATTCTCCTGACTCCCACCACCTCTACCGTGTCCAGAGGGCTCCCCAAGACAGAGCTGGCCTTATTTACCAGTTTGTCGAGTCTCTTCCTGTCAGTAGTCGAGATGCTGCTGCCCCAGCAGACCACTCCATAAAAAATGGCTGATGCCACCACGGAGTCAAAGAAGGTCTTCAGGAGTGCCCCCTGCACTCCAAAAGACCGCAGTCTCCTCAGCAGATAGAGTCTGCTCTGTCCCTTCTTATACAGAGCAGCAGAATTATCTGTCCAGTCCAGTTTATTGTTCAGGTGAACTCCCAGGTACTTGTAAGATTTTACAATCTCAATGTCCGTTCCCTGGATCTTCACTGGTGTGGGGGGAGAATGTTGGCGCCTCCTGAAGTCAACCACCATCTCCCTGGTCTTCCCTTTGTTGAGTTGGAGGTGGTTCCTCTGACACCAGAGGGCAAAGTCCTGCGTAAGTTCTCTGTACTCCCTGTCGTCCTCATCAGAGATAAGGCCGACAATGGCAGAGTCATCAGAAAACTTCTGCAGGTGACAGGTTGGTGTATTATGGGTGAAGTCTGCAGTGTAGAGGGTGAAGAGAAACGGTGCCAGAACCGTTCCCTGGGGGGCCCCCGTGCTGCAGACAATTGTGTCGGACTGACACTCCCTGGTCCTCACGTACTGCGGACGGTTGGAGAGGTAGTCCAGGATCCAGGCGGTGAGGTGTTGATCCACCCCGGAACTCTCCAGCTTGTCCCCCAGAAGCATAGGCTGGATGGTGTTAAAAGCACTGGAGAAATCAAAAAACATGATTCTCACAGTGCTCCCAGCCTTCTCCAGGTGGGAGAGGGATCTCTGAAGGAGGTAGATGACTGCGTCATCCACCCCGATACCAGGTTGATAGGCGAACTGCAGAGGGTCCATCGATGGTCTCACAAGGGGCCGAAGATAGCCAAGGACCAGCCTCTCCAGGGTCTTCATCAGCTGTGATGTCAGCGCCACCGGCCTGTAGCTGTTGAGGTCCTTGGGGTGGGGAGTCTTTGGCACAGGTACCACACAGGATGTTTTCCACAGTAGTGGTACCCTCCCTTGCTTCAGGCTCAGATTGAAGAGGATCTCCACTATCCCACACAGCTGGTCTGCGCAGGATCTGAGGAGCCTTGAGCTGATGCCATCTGGGCCCGCAGCCTTCCTTGCCTTACACCTTCTGAGTTCACTCCTCACCTGGTTCGTTGTGAGGGACAAGGTGGAGGTAGCAGGAGGGGGGGTGGGGGGTAGAGCAGGAGACAGAGTGGATATGTGGAGTGGTCGTGGGCTGGGGGTTGAGGGATGAGGGGGGGTGGTAATAGGAGGGGTTCTAGGACCTTGTCCTGGCAGTAAGGACAAAGGAGGTTGCAGCAGGGGGGAATGGGCCGGGGGAGGGGTGTCTGGCTGATCAAATCTGTTGAAGAAAATGTTCAAGTCATTCACCCACTTTAGATCCCCCTTGGCCTGGGAGTCTGGTTCCTTGTACCCAGAGATGGTTTTTAGGTCTTTCCAGATTCCACTGACATTCCTCTGCTGCAGCTGCTCCTCCATCTTCTTCCTGTAGTTGTTCTTTCCCTCCCTGATCTTCCTCCTCAGCTCCCTCTGTACAATCCTCAGCTCCTCCTTGTTGCCTGACCTGAAGGCCCTCTTTTTGTCCCTGAGAAGAGCCTTTATGTCAGGGTTGATCCAGGGTTTGTTATTCGAGAAGCACCGAACCGTTTTGGTTGGTACGGTGTTCTCTACACAGAAGCTAATGTAGCCTGTAATACAGTCTGTAAGGTTGTTGATGTCCTCCCCATGAGAGTCTGTAAACACATCCCATGCAGTAGAGTCAAAGCAGTCCTTAAGGGCTTCCTCAGCCCCTTCAGACCATCTCTTCACAGTACGTGTGGACACTGGCTGCCTGCTGACGATGGGCATGTACACAGGCAGGAGGTGTACCAGGTTGTGGTCCGATCTGCCCAGGGGAGGAAGGGGTGATGATCTGTATGCCTCTTTGGTGTTGGCATACAGTAAGTCCAGTGTTTTATTGTCTCTGGTGGTGCAGGTGACATACTGCTTCATGTGGGCAGAGTGGTGGAGAGAGAGGCATGATTGAAGTCTCCAGAGATCAGAAGGAGGGCATTTGAGTGCTGTGTCTGTAGCCTGCTCACAGTGGTGTTGATGACGTCACACGCTACGTCGGCGTTAGCAGAGGGGGGAATATACACAGCTACCGCGATAACATGTGAGAATTCCCTCGGCAGATAGAATGGCCTCATGCTAACGGCTAGTAGCTCGATGTCCTTACTGCACATCTTCTCTTTAATAGTAGTGTGCCCAGGGTTACACCATCTATCGTTCACAAACACAGCAAACCCTCCTCCCTTCCTCTTACCACACTCTTTCGTCCTGTCCGCACGCAACAGGTGAAAACCTTCCAGTGTTGCGTTCGTGTCCGGGGTTAGCTCGGTTAGCCATGTCTCCGTGTACAGCATGATGCTACACTCCCGATACTCCCGCTGGTGCCGGGTCAGCGCCGCTAGCTCATCCATCTTATTGGGAAGAGATCGTACATTCCCCATGATGATGGATGGAAGGACAGGTCTGAAGCGCCTTCTCCTAGCCCTCAGCTCAGCTCCGGCGCGGCGTCCCCTTCTCCTCCTCCTCAGCTCGCGGGGAACATCGGGTCTCTCGGTGGTTAGCATCGCCATGCTACGGGATGCTAACAGCTGATCCCTGGTGTACACAATGCGGCGTTGGCTGCACGTGGGATCCCCGGACACGGACGTAAATAAAAGAAGTAAAAGTGCAAGTGCACAAAAAACGGATCTGGTATCCATGGTACACTAATAACTTAAGAAGTATTTACAAAAGAAAGAAGTGAAAAGGAAAGTTAAATAGGAAAATATAAAGAAACTACTCAGTATTGAGCAGGAGCGCTGTAACAGGCTGCCACTCCCGCGGCGCCGACATAACTTATAAATAAAAATGATTAGATTACAGCGCATAATTTCCACTATCTGCAACAACACTTTTCAAACCTTTTGTATCAGGCTCAGGCACATTGTTCTCTATACATACTATTGTGTAAAACTGAGGAAATGACACTCACTCATATGACTGGGAATGGTCAGCTTTCTGTTTTTTATTTTATTTGTTGTGATCACATTCAGCAAACTCATCTTCCAGAAAATGAGATGCTTGGAGAACAAGATATGAAGGAGGATATACATAATGAGGCAGATTGGGAAATGGCATGTTACACAGCCCAGACACCGTCAATAAATACATTTAAATGATTACAATACAAATGATTAATGGGAACTTCATTTATGAAGTCAGATTAAATCTCATATTCCCTGATGTTCCAGATAAGGTACAATAATACATTGCTTATGGGAAAATCCAAAGCTACAGCGATTCTGGAAGAAGGTTGCTGAATGTATAAGCCATGTGATTGGTGAAGCAGTTCGAGCCACTTTGTGTACTTTGAATTTACCCAGAAGACTATGTGGTTACTTTGCAGCAATCATTGCTCTTTGACTTGCAGGCCAGGAGGATAATTACATACTTACCTTCTATACAAATGTGAACAAAGGAACTTGCAGCCTGTCGTACTCTGGACAGATCGTTTATCGATTATATTGTTAAAGGACAGTACAAGAACTTTCCTTGTTTATGGAGCCCTTATATAGAATTTTGGAAAGACACTTTCAAATTATTTAAACAGTTGTTTGTTTTTTGGACCGTCTCTTCCAACCCTTTTATTATGTCAGTCAAGCTTTAATTTTCTTTCTAATAAATATTAAGCGGTCTAAGGTTTCAAATGAGTATGATCAAGGTAGCACAATAAAAATGTACAACATTCAACATACTGTTTAACAATATATATTCAGTTCAGATCTTTTCGTCCAAACTCTCAACATCAACGACGAACCAAGCTTGAAAAAAGAAAACACAGCAAGACCTCTTTATTTTTTCTCTTTTTAATAACAAAAGACTGTATTTGTGTTCCATAAAGAACAAAGAGAGACACCCCTTGATGAGACACAAGTATAACATTAACATTTCTCTTTGAAAAATCGGTGCTTGGAAAGTGTTGCATTTTCAGGGTCATGACTGACGGCGGGGTTCTCTTCAAAATGCATTCAGATCAAGCTGGAGAGGCGCAAAACAACAGGGTACATACATTCAAGACTCTAGAGGTTCTACGGGGTAAAATGCAGACTCGGTACCCATGCTTTATCTAAAACAGTCCATCTTCAGTTACAGTTCATGGACAAAATGGTACAGAGCAAAGATTCAGGTGGGTTTTAGCTTTATTCGTCCCTCTTCACTCTGTGTGCAGTAAAAGGCTTCGTGTGGTTCAGAGTGCTCATGACGAAGACGAGGGAAACGGAAACCCAGATATGTCTAGGAAAAAGAACAGTACATCAGAGAAACAGGCCCAGAGACCGCTGGGTGCCTGTGAATGCATTTATACACATTTTTACACAGAAAAAGAATGTATTCACACCTGTACAGAGGAGTAGGCCTACATCTGCTTTCACAAGAAGAAGGCACCTCCTTTTCCATCATTAACTGCATACTACTGGCCTTAATGCACACCTGGCAAGTGCACATGTGTATATATACACACTCATACATACATACATACATACAGTACACACACTGTTGGGAGCACAGCAGACGACTTGAGGGGAGGCAGAGGGACTGAGTGGATGCTAGGCAGTGCAGATTGTGACACATCGAGTATCACAAAATTTGGGAAAGTGAGTATGACATCTGAAGACATCACACTCATTTCAGAAATTTTCCCACTGAACAAATGTGTGTCTGTCTCAACAATGAACAGTCCTGGTAGAAAGAGTTCTCTGGAAGGTTTTGGAGCTGCCACAAGTTATATTTTATTCTTTGGCACACCCCTGCTGTGCCAAAATAGGTTTCCTTATCAAACCCTTGGCAGACATGAATAAAACGTATCAAATTCATCTATGTACATATAAAGATTTGTGCTATTTGACTGACAGGCAGGGCATGTGATGATATCATCAACACCCCCAAAACTCAAAACTGTGATCTCACTCACACACACACTCACTCCCCTCCCAAAAAGAGGGGAAAGGAATCATCACATGCACCACATACAGATATATACAAGTTTGCAAACATCACGTTTTGTTAAAAAGAATTAGCTACAGATACTGACAGAAAATAAAAAGCTGTAGTATTTCAGTAAAATTAAACTTATTAAGGTACCTTGTCAAGTAATATGACCATTCAGTTTCACAATTAACTCCATCAGGGTTTAAAGTGGACGCCTGATTGGTTGTTCAACACTGCAGTGTTGACAGGAGAAGGGTCTCTGCAGGGGATCTCAGGTTCTGGTTTTCCTCTGAATATGTGATACCTGAATATCCTACAGACCTTGTGACAACGTGAGCAGAAGTGAGTCACACTGTCACCCCAAATGGTTCTATTTGCACATTCAAAATGAATACCAAGCTGATACAAGCCGATCAAAGCTTCCCAGCCATATATTGGTATGTGACCTACCAAACTACAAGTATTTTTTATAAATTATGTCGGTTAGATGTTTGAGAACAAGGTAGATGACAGGGAAGCCTTAAAATGGCTGCAATCAAAGTGAAGCCCATTTTTTCACATGCCAGATACAACTACCATATGTGGAATTAAAGGGATATTCCAATTCAGCATTACACTTCCATAAAGTTGGAGAACTTGCGAGAAACAGATTAAATAATGGTCAAAATTAATGCAGCAGAGGCCCAGATATCCTGACTTTTAATATCTAATAAAACCTTCTGTTGATCTATGACAGTAGAGGCCCTGCAAAGTTGATCTGTAGCCTGTGTCCCTGGTTGCTATGTCTTACGGGAAATGTATGCGTTCTGTAGACTTGTTGATCATGCACGCAGAGCAGGTACGTTTTGAGGGTGGGAGCAGGAGGGATTAGAAAACCCTTCCCCTGCCTTCACATTTCAACCTTCAGAACTTACAGATACACGTCTCCTCCTCTCAATCCACAATAAAGTGCTTGAGCTAACAACACAAGAGAAATAAAAACAAAGCAATCACAAATCTACACGTTCCTTTGCTCACATGGCTGTCTAGTTACTGTAACAGGAGTTGGTGTTCTATGTAAAAGTCCATGTTGTCTGTGAGTTGGATCTGTTACAGTGATCGGCCGTAGGCCTTTTACTAATTTCTTCTATTTCCTTCCACTCCAATACTTGAGGTTTTCAAGATAGGCAGGAGACTCAAACATCCATGTTCTTCTGAACCAATAAATAAGAACAATAACAACTTAAACACAGAGTAAATAACCACTGATATCACATAATATGCAGGATTTTAAAAAGACGAACTGCTTCATGGGGAGCTCGAGTCTCTTGAAGCCAACACCGTCTCATAGTACTGTCCACCCTCTTCTTCTTCTTCTGGTAAAAAACAAATGATATCCTTAAAGATGGACATTAAGGTTTTTTTTTTTTTTAACATATGTTGATCAGATGGTTTTCCACCATTATAGTGTAAGAAAAAAAATGCACTTGAAAGTGCGTGCATTATGTCCACATCCGGTTTCAGCCTTTTGTTTCTGGATCCGTTGTCATCTTTGGTTGTAAGTTTGTGCATCAGTTGCTTGTCACAGTTCAGTCCGTGATGCAGCCAGTAAAACTAACCGATGATAAATACAGATGAAACCTATCAAATGAAAAGTGCTTGAACTGCTACAGGAGGGAACAGCGGCTTGGTGAGGATGGTAGTCAACAGTCTTAAGACGTGGTCCCTCCATGTGTGTGTATGTTTATGTGAAGGCTGCTACTCGTACAGTGTGACAGTGCAGTAGCAGAGGGCTGAGATCCTGCGGTCCACACTGGCTTTGTCTGCAGAGGAAACACACATAACAAGAACATATTAATACAAGTGGTTAAAGCTAAATACAGTTATTAGACAGACTACAGGTCTACTGGAATCAGTGGGCCTCATGCAAGATCATCATATATTCTTATCTTAAACATCTCTCTCAGCCTGATGAATGCCACCTGTTCATAAGGAGGTGCGTGTTCCTGAGGTCTGATCATTAGCATAAACCACGGCCCTCGTTACCTGCTCTGTTCTATTTATGGATGTTGTAGTTTCATTCACAAAAATGTTACCTAAAAGTACAAAAAAAAAGACTTTCACACCACAGAGCCCTGCTGTCAGAAGTCAGCACACAAAAACACAACACAGAAGTGTCAGTAGTGGTGTTAGAGGACCCAAAAAAAAAAGGACAAAATATTACTACAGCATGACGGAAATAAAAAGTGAATGGTTTGACATGAAGTAAAATGCCAATAACGTCTGGCTTAAGCAAAACTGTCCATGACCTAAATGGGAGGCGGTCAAGGGGATGAATGAGAGAATAGGTGATGTTACACTGTAGCATGCATTCGAGAATTATGGTGGACAGCAACCTGCATTACGACCCTCAGGCAGCTGTTGGAGTGGGTACATTTTCCAGGAAACTGCTGAACTGTGTAACTTGTTGTGCAAGAATATGCCAACAAAATTCTTCTTCAAAAATGGTAAATAAACCTAAATTGGGAAGCAATGATGCATATCACACTTCATTTCACTTTTTAAAATGTTTGTTTTAGTTTGAGTTGATTCCAGTCACATATTTAAACTCCACATTCATTCAGGTGAAAGCACTATAATAACTGTTAAGTCAAACAAGTGATTTCCCCATAGTGAAAAAGTCAGACTATCTGTACATGACAGGTATGGAATTTAGTTTGCACCCAGAGAAAATTAGAAGAGTATGAGAAAAATGGTGAACGGACAAATTCTCTTAAGAACAAATGTGCTCATACGGTTCTTGCACGAGGCCCATTGTGTTAGACTGTGCGTGTGTCTCAGAGTTCGTACTCACACTTAACCACGTTCTCAGTGTCAGTGGGGTCCTGTAGGATCTTGGACAGGCCGTCCAGCAGCATGGCAGCCTTGCTGTAGCGGTAGGCTATATCTTCTGTCTGCTTAAACATCTCATCCAGAGCTGCTGACTGAACCTGACACACACACAGACACGCAGCATCACCACTAGGCTGACCAGCATAGATTATAGCTGCACTTTACTAAACATATCATTTGAAAAACCTGGTGGAAATGACGAGAATCAGACTGAATTCCCTTGATCTCGTTCAGCACTGCAGATTCATTGTGTTTCTGTACTGTGTGTCTGAGACTCACCATCTCCACAGCATGATTGTAGATGAGCTTCTCTGCAGTGACACTGTTGATCTCGTCAACAAAGCGCTGCTTATCAGAGAAGAAGTGGTTGAGTTTGTCAGTCAGCTGCCGGCAGAGGGAGATGCAGCTTTTGTAACGCTCATTCAGACTCTTCACCACTGAGAAAAGACGGGGAGAGGATTAGTATTTTTTGCATTGTGTATTTGAAAGCTAAATATTTCTCTCCCTATTAAGTAAATTGACTGTAAATAGACATTTTTACACAACTACAGAGTCTTTCCCCTTCTGATGAAGCGGGTTAACAGCAGATGTCCCCTCTTTTCTCATCCACAGTTTCCAGTTTAATGCACTGGTCACAGTTTAAGAAAAGTAATGGGAGACGACGACTGAAATGTCCTTACCCTGTTTGACTGCAGTGGAAGGATTGAGCTTGGCTGATTTAATCTGAGCCTTGGCCAGGTGGAGGGAGGAAGCCAGGAGCTGAGCTGCCTTCATGTAGAGCACCAACTGCTCCACCTGCCTGTAGAGGGCAGCACAACCATGGTATATAAGACGGATGGAAAAGCTTCAGCACTGCAGCAACACCTCCAACACCAAAGAGCCTCCTCAGACTACTAGTCATTCCTTACCCCCACTCTTTGCTGAGCTGGCTGATCTGGTCCACGACCACGCTGTCCTGGGGAGGGTAGAGCGAGGCGGCCGACACGCCAAGCTCCATCCCTCCAGCTCGAACTGCCGCCATCTCCAGGACACAGTCAGTGAATGAAAGCATCATCCGTAGGTGCATCAGGGTGTCTGTGTGCTCACGCTGTACCAGGAATGACAAAGATTAAATGTAAGACACAAAGGAAGAGTAAAGAGTATAAAAGACTATAAACCAGTGATTCAGTTGTCAGATTGATCAGTTTTGATGGGAAATAGACACCAAACAAGGGACCTCACACCCCTCACCTCCATGAGGGTCTCCTCAGGCAGCTCAGGGGCTTCGAATGTGATGAATCCCTCCAAGCTGGGAGGGGAGGTCCCATAGGGAACGTAACGCAGGCTGCTAGGTGCCCCCTCGGCCCCAGGGACAATTTGCCCGCCCCCAAAACCTCCTGGAGGAGAGGAGCCCATGGCCATGCCTGGAGGAGATCCGACATAGACACGACCGCTGGTGGAGCACAGGGAGCCGGCTGAACTGTTGGAGCCCACTGAGAGAAGGACAGGGAGAGGGGAGCGGAGGATCATGAGATAAATACAACTGACAAATACAGCCCTCCTGCTTCTAACTGTTAGCTCATTTGCTTGCATACTAGCTCAGTTCAGGTGAAGGGTCCTCACCTGAGGTGGTGCGTGGTCGTGTGCCCAGATGGCTGCAGGTAGGAGGAGTGCTGCTGTTGGGCGGTGAACCCACGGTGAAGAGAACAGTACGGGGACTCGCTGACCCACCCTGAGCCAGCCCGCAGGGACCTGCAGGGGCTTTGGGAAGAGGAAACTGAGTTTAAATGAAGCGTCATAGCTTTAAAAAAGCCAGTATCACTCTGACATTATGTTTAACAGAACCTTTTATATGGAAGACAAGACATTAGTAATTCCATATATTAACTAAACCATATGTTGAACTAAAGCAACCTGTGGTAAACAACGTCCATTGTGTGTGTGCAGCAGTGTACCCATGCCTGTGTCCATGGGTCGCTCTGTGTTCAAGCTGTCTGTGCTGCCCTGATAGGTCTGTCCGCCCAGAGTGATTCTGATTGGCTGCTCAGACAGGCGACCCGTACTAACAGATCTGCAGGAAAACCATGGATAACATCAGCACATTGTCAAACAGCGAAGTGTTCAATGTTAGACCCAGAAAGGTGTTTTCCCTGCATAGAAATGCATCTGAAACAAAATTTAGCCAGTGTAAACTAAAATGCTCCATTTAAACCAAACAAAATTAATAAATAAGTAAGTATGTAAATAAAATTACATTTCCAGAAACTCCAGAGTCCAGTCCAAAGTGTCCCATTAGATTTGTCAGGATTAAGGACTATCACTACATGAGTGTACCACTGATCAACACAGTAAATACTGTATGTAAAAAACAGAATAATATCATGTCCATGATGTTTGAGTTGAACCTAAATGACTACACCAGACCTGATGGACATCAAGGGACATCAGATTCAGTGTAACATTAGTTGCTGTGGAAGCTGAGATGGGTGCTAAATAAAAGTGATGGACTGTAGTTCTGGGCAAGAGAAGGAAGCGGACAGAGGATATGTTCCTACCTGCCAAACGTCCTGCTGGCCTCAGGAGCAGCTGGGCGTCCGATGAGGTATGGGCTACAGTGGTGGGCACAGATATCCCGGGTATCTGCCAAGGTCTTGGTGGGCACGGGGCTGTCCGCCAGTGCCATCAAGTTACAGGACGCCTGCGTTTTGGGGATCTTAAATGGTGCCGAAATGGTCTGTATGGAAAAAAATATTAACTTAACAAGTGATATTTTAGCTGATTTGGTATTGACCATCTGCACACTTAATAATACCTGCACTTACCTTAGTTGGGGAGCCAATGATGGTGGGCAGCGGGGACTTCTGCAGCCAGTCGGACGTGCGGGGGGAGGAGCCCAGGAGCTTGGTGGGGGAGGAGCCGAGGTTGGCCGGTCGGCCGAGCTGAGGGGAGTGACTGCAGGATGAGGAAGAGGAAGGCTGAACAGGGTCTGATAACTGCTTGTGGAGTTTCTGCCTGGTCTGGTAGACCTCGGTCAGGGTGGGGGCGCTCTGGAGCCGAGCCCCCAGGAGCTGAGAGGATGGGACTGGGGAACCTAGAGAAGGTGGAGGGACTGGATTAGAATCAATTCAAGTTAATGAACCATATAATATATAGCAGTATAATAAGCAACCCATATACTATTGATTCAGATTGAGCATGGACAATGTATTTTCAGGCATTGTTTCTGGGAGGTCAGCGGAGACATTATAACTTCATGTCTCAGTTGTTTCAAACTTTGCTCTGCACAGAAGCAAAAAAATAGCAGCAGGGAGTGATCCTACTAGTGACACTTTTATGATCTTTGCTCCATCACAGTTTCTACCCAACCAGCGAATGTAAAAAAAAAAATAAAAAAAAGCCCTGAGGCTTTCCACTGAGGCTCTGTGTTTATGGAATATTATATCATTCTTAAAGGCGCACTTGAAAACAGGGGTTTGTATCAGTTGGCTAGTCAACACTGTCAGTCACCCCCCCCAACCCCCAAAAAAAAGAAGAAAAAAAGAAAAAGAAAAGAAAAAAGTGATCGAGGGAGCGATCAGTCAATTTATCGATGACTGAAACATGGACTCCGGCAGGCCTCCACAAAATACATCAACTTGTGTCAGATGTAACATTAACTTTTTGGAAATAGAAATGTGTTTTAATAATGGGCCTAATCAGCTAGCTAACGTTAGCCAGCCAGCTAACTAGCTTTAGCATAAAGTAAACTTGAACCAGTCCCTGTCTGTAGTGTTTCTACTCTCTATATACTGTATATAATATACTCTGTTTTCTTACTGTTGTGTTATTGTTATCTGACTAGGACGGCCCATTATTAAAAATATTACTATATTTCTAAACATTGTTTTTTGTACCTTTTCTGACACAAGTTGATGTATTTTGTTGACTTACTGGTCACAGAGGCCTGGTGGAGGCCGTCTTTTCTTTATTGAACATTATAAACATACAGACAACCAGCTTGTGGACATGAAATGAACATCTTTGTACAAATTTAGATTCTAATGTGTGAAAAAGAATACAATAAATTAAATTATCAAATGGAATATGAAAAGGTAAATGAAAAATATTAAAACATAAGAAAAACGTCAATAAAAGTCAATGTAGCTTAAATCAGGGGCTACAGAGAATAAATCTTTAAAATATAACTGTTCAGGAGTTGGTTCTCTTTACAGGCTCTATGTTGACTCAGCACGATGGGTGACTGACAGTGTTGACTAGCCAATTGCGTTGTGCGTAGCGATTCCAAAGACACCGATTGGTCAGAAGCTGGAGGTCCCGCCCTCCCTCGCGGATACTCCGTTTCTTTTGCGAAATCCTGTTTACAAACACACCACGTGGTAAATGTGTCAAAAATCCGTAAGCTCGTGCGAGCACGCACGCGTGAGTACTTTTGCCGCCGCAGCTGTGAAAATTAGTTTGCAGCCTGTGTCTGAATGCGCAGACTCGCAAAACGGGGTTTGCAGACAGAAAACAAAAAGTACAAGTCTGCGAAACTACGGTTACAGATACAAACTTCAATGCACAAGTTTGCAGAATTAAGCTTACAGATACAAACATAAATGTACAAGTTACAAACCCCTGTTTTCAAGTACACCTTTTAGAATGATATAATATTCCATATGTGTTGGTCATACAATCTGCTTGTTTGTGTGACTTTCCAAATAGTGGACAAAGTGCTGTTGTCTGCCTGGCTGGGGTCTCATTTCAGACAGTACTGTAGCTTCCCTCTTTGGAAAAAAAAAAAGGTCACCATGACAGCAAACCTCTCGACACAGAACAGTGCAGAAGTTGTAAGACGTCTGCAGTGTTAATATAACAGCG
Organism: Macquaria australasica; assembly: GCA_005408345.1. Classification (NCBI taxonomy): domain Eukaryota; kingdom Metazoa; phylum Chordata; class Actinopteri; order Centrarchiformes; family Percichthyidae; genus Macquaria; species Macquaria australasica. The sequence goes on from SEMN01000159.1 coordinate 1,015,013, forward strand.
GTGTCAGAGACTTTTAAAAAGACCTTGACTCACATTGTGACTCATGCACTTTGTCAATAATAAAGTCGTGACGCACAGGAGAGAATCAAAACAACAACTCCTTACTGCAGTTAAGCCAATACTGCCTACTTTAAATACCAATACAAAGGGTTGTATCTATGTGTCCTGTCAGTGTTCAATTAAACTTCTTTGCAAACTGTAATCCAGACTTTGCTTCCTACGCACTCCAGCTTTGGAATTGTTATTTGTCTAAATTCCAGTTTATGCTCCATTTTTCTTTAGTGTAAACCGATTACCATTTGCTGTTCTGTTTAATGGACCATTAAAATTGAATTGTATCTAAGTGAACAAGTCGGCAAAGCTGGATGTGAGTTAATCCAGTGACCAGGCTATGCAGAGGGCAGCTCAAGTTTTGCTGGTGAACTGACCTCCTGAGGAGCTGCGGCTGCGAGGCTCATGGTTCTGCAGGTGACAGCAGCAGTGACCCAGCTGCTCAGGGATGGTGCCCACTGCAAACACAAACACCATGATGATCATTGTGAGCCAAGTCCAATTCACGTCTGGACGGAGTTACTAAAAAGCTTATGTGCTCGGAGACATGTCCAGACATGTCCTTACCAAGAGGTGAGGGGGAGTAGGGCCGGGAGCTGCCTGTGGAGAGACGCCTGCCTACTGTCTGAGGGACGTCAGCAGAGCTGGGGGACCCCGAGCCCACCTTGGGAAACCCCATAGGACTAGTGTTGGAGCGCCTTACTGTGCCAGACCTAGAAACACACATCACAAAAAAACAAAAACAAAGTATGTAGACTACAACAAATACAGGTAAAAGTAATTCAGTTTCAGAGCTATGAGAAAATGCAGCACTAAACTAGTCCAAAGAGTAAAGTAAGAAAGAAAGAAATACACTTCTTGGCTTAATCAAGGATTCAGTTATTCAGCGACTCTCTCCCAAGTGACTCCATTCTTCTCCCATTGGCTCATTTCAGCTAGTTTTGTTAGTTAGGAAATACTTGTTTGACTGCTGAGACAACCCATTACTGCTGCAAGAAATGTACCAAACCTCAACACAGTCTTGAGTCACTCAGAATCGAAGCATGTGTGGGAGCATTTGCTGTGCACACTGCTCATCTCACATCTATCACACCCAAAATATCTGGTACAATTGCACAGGCTTGCAAAGGAGCAATATTTTGTGGGGACCTCATGGAATTACGGAGATACACGACATCATCTGAGGTCTATGAATCGCAAGTTGAAAAATAAAATCAAATGCCCTAGATACAACTGCAGAAGGTACAGATTTTTATTAAAAGTTGCCCTCTGGAGTTTTCTTGTAAACAAACAAAAGTTAAGTTCAATCAACTTCCTTCTTTTGGTTTTCAGTCTCTTAGTACCTGGTGTTATTTGTAAAATAAAAGGAAAATTAAGATCCATACAGTATATGAAGAAGTTCTATCTGCCACACTCTTCCTCCCTGAAGTGAGAATAACACTATATTAACACATTAAGAAGGATAGGTCAGGGGCAGAGTCAGAGCTCTAATTCTCCCTGAACAGACTGACGAGACAGGACGGGTGGAGGGTGGGACAGCTGAATAAAGCACAGCTAGGGGTGGGTGATGAGAGGAAGAGTACCTGTCCACCAGGATTTGACTCCTGTGGGAGCACAGAGGTCGGGTGAACAAGTTGCTACTCCAGAAACATTAAGCAGATTCTAATCCTCAGAGATACAAACACAACAGGAGGAACTGAATGGCAAATGACAAAGCCAGCAAACCAGCAGGTGAACATGAGCCCACACAGAAGCCAACACAATCAAACTTTTAAAGAATAAACACATTAGCAATACAATACAGCTCTGCTGTGCTCCTTTTCAGACAACAGACTGTAAATAGGAACAACAGAACTAATCTTCCTGTGAAACAAGGTGCCACCCTTCTTTCTACCCCTGCCCTCCCATCTGCTTTGTCTTCACATAAAACCGCCAACAAAGCCTCCCAGCAACAGGTTGAGAAGCCACAAACTCAAGCAGGCACTTAGCTGATGTAATTTCAGTGAAACTTTAAGGCTGATGAAATAACAGCCTGGGTTTTCATTACCCAGCCAGGAAATTCAGCCCCAAATGGTGAGTAAAAGTCACAAGTTGATATCAACAAACAGGTGCCCATTCCAGGTGTTTCATTAGCACTAATCAGTAAAAAGGTATAAATTATGCAGAGACCACCAAGGGCACTTCCTTCACCTTCGGACCCAGCAGAGACAGCTCTTACCTGGGGGAGCTGTACAGCGTTGTGGTCGGGCTGCTGGAGAGGTTCTGCTTGATGCGCTGGTAGTTGCGGATCTGGGTGGGAACAGGGATGGGGGTGGTCTCAGCCCGTGGGGACACCATGGGGGTCTGTCCTGGGGTGGGCTGCGGCTGCCTGGAGGGGAAGAACGGGGAGACGAGGGCGGTTAGCCAGTCTGCTCGAGGCTGCTGCTGCTTCCATATCTGCAGGACATCTTCAGGGGTGTCAACACCCATAATAAGTTAAATCTCCAAAGGGCTGCTGCTTGTGTAATAAGTAGAACATAAAGCAGGACAACTCTAGAGTGTAGGGAGTTTGTTTCTACAGCCTCGAGTTCTTTGTTTACTTCAGTGTGGAGGCAGGTTGAGGAACTTAAGTTTAGCCTGGCTGATCATGAGGGCAGAGTCAGTGGGTGAAAAAAAAGAAGGGGGGGCCAGGCTTCCATGTAAACACAGAGGCAGCACCAATCAGCATAAAGCTCATTCTGCTGGGGGCAGGGCTAGAGGCAGGGCCAGCCAATGGCATGTGTGAGGCTGGTCCTCTGTGTTCAGCAGACACACGAGAGGAAGTGCAAAGAGGCTCAGCTCATTTGCATTCTTTTGTTATTCCAAAGGAGACAAAATGTTCTGGAACATAAAGTCATGAATGAGTCACCCACAGAGGGCCGTGGCATACATATAGAATGCAAAAAAAAGAGGAGGAGTGGAGGAAATGGCCATTAGAGAGCGGCATCAGTTGGAAACCAGTATTATGTAATGACGTGAAGCCTGGGAGGGTCTACAAAGGAGAGGAGAGGACACGTGAGGCAAATACAAGTCCAGACAAAGAACCAGAGAGCAGCCACTTTGTTGGATTCATGCAATTCTGATATAAACCTGACCACGCGCTGTCCTTCTCCACACACTTAACACAGATCAAGAAGACATTTGATACAGTAACCCATGATGGAGGCTTTCTATTTTTCTCCAGGTTGCTAGAAGCTTTATTGATCCCAGCTATGGCTTAATATAGAGAGGAATGTTGTACGCTGTTGTGCTCTTGTTAAAAAGAGACACAGAATTTGTAGGTCAGTGAACAGCTGCTTTTTAAAAGAGCCAAGAGTGGAAAGAAGGAGAGTGACTGCATCTGAAAGTCAGTTGCCTCTCCTCTGACCTGGTTTTTACCAAGCAGCTCAGGAGAGGGGGATGGGATCAAACAACTCCAGCCTCTCTTTTTTTTATAACTGGTCACTTCTGTTTCTCCTCATTCATCTCTCCCATTTGCTGTCTCTCTTTTTCCTTCCTCTAATCTCTCGCTTTCTTTACAATGATCATCTCCTCTCCAGACATCCTGCTCTTCTCCCTCAGGCCTCTGTTGCTCTCCCTCCCTCTATCTTATTTCTCGACTACAGTCAATTTAGGACACACAGGGTGCAGAGGACAAACAAGGCTGTGATTTAGGAGCTCTTTGAGAGTGCGGCTGGTGTATCTAAATTGCAAAGGACAACTCCTGTAATGGAGAAAAACTTGGTTCCTCCTGGGTCAATGGTTAACTAATTTATGTAAGCAGCAAAGAGTTACTGCTATGGAGAAAGCCATTAAAAGTACAGACGGCAGAGGAAGGGAGTAAAGCTGGCAGCATGAACGGTTAGCAGAGGATGAGGCACAACAGCAACAAAGGCAAAACAGAGTGAGTGCCACAAAAAAGGGAACAGAGAGAGGGGAGAGAACAGTTTTGCTTGAGGCTGTTTACACATGCAAACAGGAAAGCAGGCTGATAGAAGTGTAACGCAGTGTCTGGCTGCAGGTTATTAAGAAAGGGAGGGGAGAAAAAACAAGGACAAAGAGTGACAGACAGCAGCATGATTCACACTTAGATTTGACCTTAGGACCTATATACAGTATTATCCATAATTTAGAAACAAAGCTGTCCAGGCTACAGGGATTACATATAGCTAGTTAAAGTTCTGAAACTTTATACTGCAGGAAAAGAACTGGTGCAGGGTTCGACATTAACCATGTCCCTTTGGCCCGTGGCCACAAATAGTTAGTTTGTGGCTACCAAATACTCCATGTAGGTGACCCCCCTGTGGCCACCAAGTTTTATCCCTATACTGGATATACTTTGCCTTCGCCAAAGCAACGTTACAGTTCCACAAACATCCCAAATATATGAGAGAATATATGTACCATGTTTTCAAAGAACTTCGAGTTTTCTATTTAAATAAATTATTATAAAAATATATTTTCATTCTGTTAATGTCTTTTCATTTATTGAAGTGTCACAGTTAAGGAAGGCTGTGTTAAGTTGTGTTAAATTGCCTTTTCTGTATTGTTTTTACATAACTTTATATTTGGGCCACCAAAAATGTATTTTGGCCACCAAATTTAGGGGCTTGGTGGCCCGTGGGGCCAGTGCTTGAAAATATTATCATCTATCCCTGTGGTGGACATGAAGTCCAGTTATGCAGTAGGTATGATGACTATTGTGTTTAAAAAATACTGTAATAACAGGCTTTATTTAATATTTTTCTTATTTTCAACAAATCCCATGAAAAGACCCAAACCAGCAATGAATGTATCTACCAACATGTATTGTGTGTGTATCCAAAGTCTGATATATCTTATCCATTGTTGTCCAAAAACTATTAGAAACATACCAATTTCATCAACTACATGGAGAATCTCCTGTCTCACATGACTGAATGATCATCTGCATGGTCTCTCTATTTTCACCACACTTGTCTTGTATATTATTTGGTATGTATATTATTTGAAAAACCAAAATAAAATACTCAAAAATAACACAGAAAACCCACTAATGAGCCACAACATTGCACTGGGTGACATGTTCCTTCATCACCATGATGAACACAGACACACTGTAGTTTATTTGGACTCAATCCCACATACACTGTCCTACTCACCAAAGCGCCAAATGAGTATTATTTCACTGCTGAAAATAGTCCCCAACAAATGCCCGTTTCCCCCTGATTGAGTAACGTTTGTTGAAAACTACACTGTCCAGCCGTTTAAGAAAATTATTGGGCCTTCTTAAAAAATTCCTGTTCCCGTTTTTAAAGATGTACGTCTTCAGTAGGAGCCAATGGGCTTGGAGCTGAGAGCCACAGACAGGGTAGGGAAGTTGGAATGCATTGAGAGATGGACTAACACATTGTTAGTTTTAATCTTTAATGAGACTTACTGGCAATTAGAAAAATATGGAATAACAGCAGCCTAACAAAGGGAAGAGGAAGAAAATAAACAAAGGAGTAACAGACAGCAGTATCTAACTATTCTTTCTTCATTTGATCTGAAACTGAACACCAATTTAATTAGAGAATCAAGAAACAAAGCTTCCCCGATTAAATATAGTTTCAGAATAGTTCAGAAACTATAAATGGTTAGAACATAGAGCAGTAGGGAAATAACTGCTGGACATGAGGTCGAACCGTGTATTAAGTATGGTGAGTAGTAGTAGTAGTAGAAGAAGACTCTACTAACTGGATTTAAACCTGAAGAGAAAGAGGTCAGTGAATGCTGCCGTGTTAAAATAGCATACAGAGTACATGTGAGCATGTTTTGATCTTTTAATACACAGCTGAGGCACAGTAATAACAGTCACAGTTCCTTATTGCAGGCGAGTTTTGGCGAGTGTGTGTGTGACTCTATTCTTATCCCACAGCCCTCCGAGGGTCAGGTGCTTTATTTAGCGCAGCACCACCTTGTTGTTTGGCTCAACGTCTGATTCATAACTGACTGATTGTGCAGAAGAATTCACTCAATGACAAATGGACATTGAGTGTGTGTGATATCTGGTGTAAATCTGAGAGGAGGGTGTTTTGCTGGTCCGAGAGCCAGAAATAGTGAAATGATGAAACAAAGGAAGCCTCGTTGGCATAAAAACACATGAAGAATAGATGATATGACCTTACACACATACACGTGAACCTAAAGGCTGTCTGTGAAATGGAGTCTGACTCACAGCATCATGTCACACTTCCATTTCATACTGCATAGTCAGTCTATTTTTTATTCTGACTCTTGTCAACATCCAGTTCACACTCCATGAACTGCGTCTGATTAGTTAGTGATGCTGCCAGGCTACATTTAAGAAAAAAGAAAAATACAGTGTCTGCAGCATTCACAGAAGCTTTACAGACTCTTCTAATGCCCTTTGTAATTTTATCCATCCATCCATTTTCTTCCGCTTATCCGGGGCTGGGTCGCGGTGGCAGCAGGTTAAGCAGGGTTGTCCAGACGTCCCTCTCCTCGGCAACGCTTTCCAGCTCATCCTGGGGGACCCCAAGGCGTTCCCAGGCCAGACGAGATATATAATCCCTCCAGCGTGTTCTGGGTCTGCCCCGGGGCCTCCTACCAGTTGGACGTGCCCGGAACACCTCCAAAGGGAGGCGTCCAGGAGGCATCCTAATCAACCACCTCAACTGGCTCCTTTCGATACG